>JANVCC010000018.1:41657497-41866225 GCA_025345505.1 Todiramphus chloris collaris | reverse complement strand
TTTTTTTTTTTTTTTTTTTTTTTTTTTTTTTTTTTTTTTTTAAGACAGATATGAGAAGAAAGCAATGTGAAAAATACATAAGGAAAAATATTTCAGGCTTTTTGTCTGAAAAATGTGTGAATTTTTGAATGTACACTAGAATATTTGTGAAAGGAGTAACTGGTTAAGAAGCAGGGGGTTAGAAACACTTTTATTTTCATATTTGAAACAGAAAAAGATTAAAAATTCTCTATCCTCATTTAAATTATAAAGTTCTGCAATATTTGACAATCATCTAAGAAATACAGGATGAAAATCCATGACAAATCTCACAGTTATGAGGAATAAACTGAGAAAAATGATGAATGGCTCTTCTATTAAGATCTAGAGTAAAAGAAGTGAAGAGCACAGAGTAGCTCCTGGCAGTGTTGGCAAGAACATCCTCTTCACTTATAACACCTAAAGACAAGCCTTGAGTTACGTGGTGGACTTTTTTACAGGTTCACTGTTCACGTATGCAGAGTCTTAATAGGTTGAACTGAAGCATTGTGTGGAAATGCTGACTGGGACTTCACAGGCAGCAGGTTTCAGATGTCCACTCAAAGTGGCCAAGGTTCTTCGCACGATGGGCAGGCAATTCTGAATTTTGCTGCCCCCTGGCCAAGGACAAAATAACTTGTCACTTTCTAACCATATGGTGGAGGCAAAGATTTTTGGTAAGAGGTGAGGTGCTTTTTTTAACTATTCCAGATATGCAGGTGACGTGGCCAGGACCCTGGAGAACAGTCTGTGCCTAAAACTAGCCTTGAGATGCCTAAATTAGAAGCTTAGTCACACAGCCTGTCAATTTAATCAGTGTAGAAAGACAGACATCTCCAGAGAATGGTATAAATCTCAGTGCAAGTGCATCCTAAAAATAGTTATGAGGAATCCACAGCTGAGCCTGCTGTATGGTAGAGTGAATTTCCTGACTGGACAAAGGAAATCTAGTGAGGAATTTAAAAACACATGACAAGAAATTAGTGCATGTGATGGGAACAGGCTAATAGCATGTTCAGAGCCCCCCCGATGCGTTTTTCTTCCTTAAGTAAACACACAGATGCATAATAATTAGGATATTTAAATAAAATAGTAAATAATAATAAAGCAGAATAGTACATTCACATGGCAAAAATGCAAAAAAACCCCAAATATGCAGACTAGGAAAAAGTATTTAATCATAATTAATTTTATTTTGAATTTAAGAAATAATGAAATATGACAGCTTGACAAGAAATGGGCAAACACCAGAGAGTAATATGGATATATGTACACAGGTGATAAGTTTGTGTGTGGGTATACATATATGTGTGAATTTACAATCAGTTTCCCCTACTCCCTCACAAGATAACAGAGCAATGAGATAACTTTGAATAGGAAACTCTGAACAGGAAACAAGTAATTCTGCCTAGAGGAAGGCAGAATATAACTGTACATGTGGGTGGGCAACCTTGTAATCTTACGGTCATATTTCAGATATCATTTCTATAAGAAGTCATTCTTTGCAGTCATAGGCTTTTGAGTTTTGAGATAAGGTTTGAATGTACTATTTTTTATAAAACTCTTGGACTTCAACACATTTTTCTTCTGTTAAATATACATGAATATTTTTATGTGCTGGTAGTGGTGGTTGCAGATGTGCCAAGGCACATTAAAGGGAATGACAGCAAGGTGCAAGGAGCCTCAGGAAATCAAGAGTTTCATGTACACAGTTTTTGTATTCTTGCAGCATTTTCATCTCATTTCCACTGTTTCCAGCCTTGGATTTCTTTTGCATTGTGCTAATTAATAAGCTGCTGTCTTTCTATTATCTCTATGCACCTTCCAAAAGTAATGCTTTAAAGTAGGATAGGGAAAGAGGGAAGGTATATATGGCAACTGGTAGCACAACTCTGGTGGTGTGAAAGTCCTGTTAATACAGAGAATCTTTTTCAGCTAAGAAAAGCATACCACTTCAATGGTTTTATTTTGAGTGAGGCTGTCAAGTCAGTGACTGACAGAAATATAGGAAGTTTCATAATGCTTATGTGGCCTTCACAGTAACCAGAAAGTCAAAAGAGAAGAAGAAAAAATTACCATGGCATTAATGATGAATCTGATATTTTTTTAATGCATTCTTATGTCCAGTTCTCATGCAGCTAACCTCGGTACTCATATAATAGATCTTTGCTTATTGTCATTATTTAGTTGAGGCAATTTTAATGACATGTACATACATAACTCATACACTTTTATTTTACATTTTAAAAAATCCTATACATTTCTCTTAAATGTTTTATAAATAACATACAGATTTATAACACCTTGGAAAATAGAAAAAATCTGTCTGGAGCTGTCCTATTTATGCTGTGTGTTTTCCTCCTGAGCTGCAGCAGGGTTGCAAAAGCTCCTTGAATCCCAGGATAAGTGAGGAAATGTTAGAGAGAGAAAAAAGAATGACAGCTTGCTTTTCCTCAAAATTAAAATTGTACAGCTTTTTTTTTGTAATACTGGGCTTCAAAATGGAAGCTGATACTACCCAGGAACTAATGAACCACAACTGGACCTTATTTCTACATCAGAAAGATGAGATTTGAGACTATTGAATGAATACCATTGTTCTGGAAAAGCACTTTCAGGGGTTATAAAATGAGCACAACCTAAAGCCAGGCAGCATTCTGGTGATGAGAGCGTAGTGGTGGGAATCCAGCTCTATTTGGGATATATGATGAACCTGGTCAACACTCCGTAAACCCCTGCCCACCAGTGCACGGGCTGACACCTTGCTCTTGCTCAGTGTCCTTCCTGTGAAAGGTTCAGCTTGTTGTCAGAGGCATCAGCTCTTTTCGTATGGTCCTTACCAGGAGAATTCACCCAGTGGATTCCTTGCTAGGGCATGTA
This sequence comes from Todiramphus chloris collaris, assembly GCA_025345505.1. Lineage (NCBI taxonomy): Eukaryota > Metazoa > Chordata > Aves > Coraciiformes > Alcedinidae > Todiramphus > Todiramphus chloris. The sequence goes on along the minus strand of JANVCC010000018.1, from coordinate 41,863,327 downwards.
TTGTCCTCAAGACACATGAAGCCTTTCCACTTCCTCCACCATGAGAGGCATAAGAAAAGAAAGGAGCAGAGATGATCCTGAATGGTGTTTCCATTTTCTACTGGCGCTCTTTTTTCATGCCTGCCTTCTGTTCCCAGCCCTAAACTTGATAATATTTCTCCCCAAAGCCTTGGAGCTTTCCTGCACTCTTACACAGGAACCAGCTTTTGCAATACACCTGCCTGCCAGCCACCATGGGGGAACACCTCCTTCACCTCAAGCTGAGAGGATTGCCAGTGGTTAACAAGATCTCACTCACTTCAAGGATAGAGATACTGACCCCAAAATCTGATCTTTCACCCATTTCTACTGTGAACTATCCATTTTATAGAGCTCTTCTGGGCAGAATTGGGGAAGACAAGGAGATGATCGAGGGCATGATCTAGGTGATGAAGGACGGCATAGCTGCCATCCTGCCATCACTGTAGAGGCCAAATGTCACACTCAGAAAGCAATATCAACTGCTGGAAGGAATGTAAGGGGAGTATGGTGTGAGCATAATGGCCTTTAGTCTGAAATTGTTTCAGGATGACTGGAATAGAAATCAGAAACACAGGGCAGGAAAACATCTAAGTGCTTAAGTCCAGCCCTCTGCTATCCTGGGTAACTATGTTATATAGTTTCCTTCAGAAATGCAAGACTGTATAGTTATCTTAAGAAGATAAATGAGAAAATCTTAGGCTTAATGTTCTTACAAAGAAACAGCATGTCAAGGCCTGCATGTCTAATCTGAAAATAGAAAATTACATGGCTGCTAAACTCAGAGGAAAGTAAGCTATGCTGTGTGGAAAATGTGAGAGAAAGCAGAAGGTTTTGATGAATGTTATGCAATGGTATTAATTCATAGCTGCAGTATACAAGAGGTGTGTGCAGCCCACAGAGGGACATATTTTAAATACTTGTGGATGCAAGAACCACAAGAATTTTTCACAGAGCTATCCCAATTAATCCTCAGGTCACATCTCTGAAACTGCCTGCAGAGAAGCAAATACCACCTTGAAAAATTCCACAAACAACACCAACTAAAGTCATAATTACTTTAGTACACAGTGACTTTTAAAGTAACACCTTCTGGAAGGATTTTTTTCACTGGAGAGTTCAGGTGATGAACTGTTAAATTTGACTAGGACTGTAAGCATGAATCCTTTCTGAAGTTTAGTAGGTAGAAAGAGTAGATGAGAGCTCTCTAACTCCAGACTGACAGGGTACTCTTCATCTCTGGATTAGTTCCTCTGTCCGTGAGGCACAGGCAATCATATTAGTCTTGAATTATATCCAGACTTGATCTTCCAGGTGTACCTCCTATTTGTGGTAAAGACTATTCCACGTGTTGGATGCCAGTGTGCTTGTCATTCTGTTCCTGTGGCAAGAGCAATATCACAAAAAAGGACACCCTCTCCTGCTGAAGTCTCAGAGGACTTAACCTCTGCTCCATCGCATCAGATGTTAAGGGTCTCTATTTCTCCACAGATCAGACTGCTTTCCTCCTTTAGGCCTACATTTCCCAGCTGGGGAGCATTTCTTCATGAAAAGTATAAAGCAGAGAGCACGCATAAAGTGATTCTTCCTGTTTATATTGTCCCAGCTGTTGGTACCAGCAACTGTAAGACCACCCGTGTTGGAGGCTACATCTGAAACACAGTCTTCAGTAGCATTAAACAAACCTGATTTAACCACACAGTGTGAACAAACATTCCCTTAAGAGCATTTGCTTAATAGCCTGAGGGAGTGCCATCCATGTTATGGATTATGGGATACAGTGACTAATTGTTTCTAATTCATCCACTCTGTCTTAAAGGATAGTCATTTGTATCCTCTCTCAGTTGTTTCCTTTCAACCAACGTGTTCAAATTTAGTTAATATTTCCTTGTCAGGAATCTTTTCCAAAGCTCTTAGGCAACAATTTCCTATCTTCCGTCATCTTTGACATCTTTTCCTGCACTCTTTCCTGACATTTTCGAGATGAAGTGACTAAAACCATATGCAGTGTTCAAGAGGAATTTACTAGATTTATTTTTTTTTACTTACAAATTCTTTCTATAATAGTTCCTAATATCATATTTTCCAAATGCTGCACTGTTTTTAGGAACATATCTCTCTAGATTTGTCTGATAAGAAATAGTAACTTATTAGATTTATCACTGTTTATTTGTAATTACAATTAGAGAAACTACTCCAGCCTACATGAGGTTTTGTCAGCTCCTCTAGTATTGATGTATATCCCTCTTGTTTTATTATTTAAACCATTCTTATCCACCTGCCTTAAGACATGGATTAAAATATCATATATACGTTATCTTTGTATATACCTATTCCTTCTGTAATAAGATTGTAAGGTAGGACCATCAGAATGCCCATACTTCTCCAGTATCTTTAAGTAATGCCACAGAAAAAAGAGATGTATTTCCCAGTCCTTGAAAAAACAGTCTAGAACATCATAATACACAGAACCAAAGTCTAATCCCTCAGACCCTGATTTGCTAATGCAGATGAAAAAGGGGACACATTTGTTAGGCAGGACTTTGCATTAAGCATCCATGTGGGCTAAGGTGAATGCTTAGATTTGTGTGCCAAATGCAGATCATGCAATCTAACAACTGAGCCCATTAAAGGGTATTTTAAGCTACCTCAGTAGCTCTCTAGATGTATTTCAGTGGATGTCTGCTATCTTTACCTTTTTTTAGAGAGTTTCAGTCTTCACGTACATATATTAGTGCTTTGTAATTGCAAGTCATTAACATCATCAAATGATATGGGCCTTTTTTGAGGAAGGAATTGTTTTTCTCTCTGTAGGTCTTGTCTGGAGCTTACTTTGTTTTTATCTAGAGCTCCTGTCTGCTTAGTGACAGCACATTTAAATGGATAACTGAGCATTGCTTTAGCATTGGCTCTCCTCTTACCTTTGATTTTATTATAAAGTCCAAAACTTTTAAAGTGCAGGAAGGTTTGGGCCATGGGATCAAATGAAGAGCTCTCCAGGGCATCCCTGGGACTCATACAGGAAGTCAGACTTTTGTTTTCAGGTTTTCCAATCTCAAATTTATCTTTCCCGAACCACAGAAAGGTTTAGTGTATCTCATTCAACTTACTGTCTGTAATCCACTCAGCCCTGTACAAATCCATCCACTTCATGAGCAGATAGTGAACTGCCTTATTTGTGGCTTAGAAAGCTGACTGGAGCAATTTTATCACTAAGGATTTGATATTGACAGACCTATGGCAGCTACTCATCTTAGGAAGCCATTTCACAGAATACAGGTGAACAATGTAACCATCATGAAGAATCATGTGACAAAACCCTGCAAACATAAATTCAATTCAGTCAAAGTTTCATAGCTGTTGAAATTCAAAGACTCTGCTAACTACTCTGCAAGATAAAATTGGAGGACCTTTTAATATTCAAACCCTCCTGCTGCTCCAAATTTATGGCTATACTGTATTGTGTTACTGTTCTCAATTCTATCTCCCCTACTGTGTGGTTTCTTGTTTGTTTGGGAGTATAACTATATACATTTATTTCCTTATTACATTTTTGCAGTTCCTCTTTAGCATCTCATACTAAAAAAAATGCATTAGATAGATAACAAAACTTAATAGATTCTGGCAAAAGGAAAGTCTGCTACTAAAGTCCACTGTCGCTAGTATCTGGTAGATTTAAATTTTTTCTGCTCATCTCTTACAAATGATGGAGAACTCACCATAACTAACTTGATTAAGGTGAGGCTGGGAGAGTGAATGAAACCAACCATGGGATCTGAACGTCTAAACTTGGTGTAATCACAACTAGAGAAGCATTAGAGTCTGGTCCAGACAAATAAAGCAAAGCAAAGAAATTAATTTATTTTATCTGAAATTCCACCACTACAGTATTTCACCTGAAATTTGTAGTATGTGAAGAGTATTTCCTTGATATATAATAATAATTTCCAAGGATGTAAAGCAGACTATTTAGGTTTCTTCATTTTGTCATGCACACCAAAAAAAATATATGATTCGGAGGAAATCTAACAGAACTGGGAAATAAGAGTTGGTTTTTTTTTTTAAAATAAAATTAATCTAATTCCATTAAAACAGACTCTGTGCTTATGTGCAAATTTTTACTTTGAAACGTAAGAGTGGATTTAGGAGGTATCCCTGCCCATGGCAGGTGGTGTTGGAACTAGATGATCTTTAAGGTCCCTTCCAACTCAAGCCATTCTATGGTTCTATGATTGATAGCAGCATAAGTGCTTTACATTCTCTCACAAACCTTTTTTTTTGAAAATGTCATATAGTGTTATTAATTATTTTAAAAGCAAATTTCTTGTTTGAAGACATTATCTGTCATAATATTTATAGGCAATACCCATGCCCCTTAAAAATAGCCTTTGTCTGATGGTGGTCTATGACCTGTGAACACTGAGGCAGGCTGTGGGAAAGATTATTTATTTTCAGTTTGAAACCAGTTTTTCTATAGTATAGCACTTCATAGCAATAATCCAGATTCCTGAACCTGGAAAAAGCTGCTGAAAAAAAAAAAAAAATCACATTAACATTTTAAAATTTAAGATATCAGAGAAAATTTGGCATTCAGATGCTCCTTTATGTAAAAAGGTTGTAGAAATTTTTACGGTGATCTCATGAAGCATGCTCAGAGGATTTCCTCAGTACAAGCCCTGATACCGAACTGTTGTTATTTCAAACGCATCAGTGAGCAGATACTAACTCTGCATTTCTGTCACCCTCCAGATGGGAAGAAGAGCAGGGTATCAGTCTGGTATATCAGGGCATGTTCTATGGGCATTTATGTGTCAACAGATGCAGACAGGCATCTGCCATGATGCTTTGGAGGAGTCAGGCACTTAAAACCTTGACTTAAAAAAACCCCACAGTCACATCTGGAAAGCTAGGTGCCTAGCTCTACACATTTAAACCTGTAAATTCCAGCCCATGGTCTGTGTGTTTCTTCCCTGCCTGTGCAATGGGCGTTCTAACACCTTCCCACCTCAGAAGGTGGCCTTTAAACTGGTGTTTTCAGTATCTAAGCTAGATAAACAGTGGAGCATGACATTGCAAAACAATATCAGCTGTTACATGTGTCTGACTGTAGCAGGATTTTTTCAAGGTCTGTTTCCTTTCCTGGCATTAGTGAGCAATCACTGACATTTAGCTGAAAGTGAGACCGAGATGAATTTTGTGAAGTTTTTCAAAATAGAAAATAACATTTTCCTTTGCGTTTTATGTAAATATATCCACATCTTTTTTTGGCAGCTAAGCACAATTCCCCTTATGGAAACATTTTTTGACAGGGAAGCAAGAACTGTACTGGTTTTATGCCCCAGAAACATGCATTATTCTTCTTCTCACTAGATGGAGGTCCAGTGCCATGAAAAGTGTAGCTTTCTTGGGTTTTCCTGTTAGTGCTGAGGTTGAAATGATTGCCACAGTGATCTAGATAAAGCTTTATAGTGTATCTGTATTCTTATTAGAGGGCACAGATAAAGGAATGCATATTCATAAATCTGTTAAAGCCTATAATACCCTCTGGCAGTAAAGCATTTAGAAAAGGGAATGTAAAAAATGCCACAAAGTTGTAAAGATTTAGATGCAGATGTTCAGATGCAATGAAGATTTTATAAAATCCAGTTGTACTGAATTCATTTCTTTTGGCAAAAGCAGGGGAATTTAATAGATCACATCTGCCTGGCTCATGCTGCATTAATCCTGACAGTAAACTGCTGTAACTAATCTGTTTTAATTAGGGAAAGTAAAGACTGCCATTTATTTTGCTTTTTGTTTTTTTCAGTAATCATCCTGCAGTGACAGTGCATTTAACACTCATCAGTTCTGGTACCAAAACTAAAAGAGGTAAGGCCTTTCTTGAGTGGTACTTTTGAATTGCATAAATGAGTCCTGTTTAACCTCCTCCAATCTTCCAACGTGAAGTAGAAAAGGCTTTGCCTTTTACTTCCCAGAAGTCTGTATCCCCTTTGTCCTCTTTAAACATACCTTTTAATGTCATGTTAGACTTACCTGAGAATCATTTCTAGGACAGAAAATATAAAAACAGAATAAAAAACATAAATTCAAGCAAACAGGGACCGAGTTGGGATTTTTATGTTACTAGTTTGCAAGCTGATGTTCTGTGAGGGTGCATGGGCCAGTGCTTTAGGAAATGAGAGGAATAGAGGACCAATTTCTCCTCCTCCAGACTTTCTTTATGACAGATCAAATCATTTCAGCTCAAGCATATGAAGGATTTTGATGCCTAAAATATAATTTAGATCTAAGCATCCAAGTTTGAAATCTAGATCCTGAAGATCAGATGTCTCTTATCCAGGCAGTGACTGTAAAGTCTGATAAAATTCTTCACGTCTACAGCTCTAAGTGTGGGCAGCATCTTCCCGGTGAACACTGGTGGAGCACACACACTTCATGCCCAAACCCTAAAAGATTGCCAAATTTGGAGTCCTTCAGTATTTGTCTAATGCTCCTGTCTATCCTGGAACTGTTCATTTAGACTTTTTAAAAGATGTTCCAATCTCATCCATGCAGAGAATACTTGTTGTGTGTTCCCTATCTAAGGTGAGACTTAGATACATAAACATAGGTGCCTAGTGCCACTGGAGATGCCCTTCATTACCAAGTCATCACCGTGGAGCACACAGGTATGACACAGTATGTTTGGAAACATGTGTCTTCCTGGACTAGTATCTGGAGGCAAGATGGGATACCTCAAGGCATCTAAATACACACTGTCTGCCTATGTCTGGGCACCTAAATTGCTCTTCTTTGCATGATAAATGAAATCAAGGACCTGATGAAGAATCACATATTCTGCTTAGGAGCCTGGCATCTGAAAATTTACTGCAACAGTCCTAAATGCTTTTTTAGTCATCTCCCTTGGTGGAGGTAACTTCAGGAGGTACCTTATGTGTAAACTAAAGGTCTCCCTACTTCACGGAGAAGAAAATGAATAACTTGCAGTTTATGAGGTGCTGAGCTACCAAGGAAATATTGACTGAGTAAATATTGTCATTTAAACAACGTAGGTAGGCAGCTTCATGTCTTTATCCTGGATATTTCAGCCCCACTGAATCCCATGGGGCTTGCAGCAGACTCAGCACTCACTACAAGATCAGGGCTCAGGTTATGAGCTGTGAAAAATTTGTCACTTCATAAATGAATGAACATTTAAATTTTTTTTTTTTAATTTGGGATGGGTAAAAAAGCATTTAATAACAAAAAGGAGCATGGATGCTTCAACTTAGAATCCATTTAGGCCTGAATTCCTGAAAAAAATGACTTATATAATTTTCTCATTGATCCCTTTTCCAAGTCGCTTCCCCCTGTTATTTTCAGTGCTGTCTAATTTTAACCAGGTTTGATAAAGGTTAGAGTACTCAAAGATGTTTTCCTGCTAGTCTAATGGAAATAAATATCAGAATAAAGGGAGAAATTTATTACTCCTCTGAGGAAGGCACAGCTCAGTCATTGTAATCCTCTTTCATAGCAACCTCCTGGCTAATAAGGCATGCATATAACAGGTTGGCCTATCCACATGGTCCCAGCTCCAGATGAGTCATAGTCACTGATTTCTTTTTCCCAGTGGGTGTATTATAAGTGCATGTCGACAAGCTGGGGTGAGAAGCAGGACAGGGGTAAGAGACACAATATAAATGAATGTTTTCTTCTGTTTCTCTGCTCGTGTAGCATTTTATTTTTTTATTGCTTCAGCCAATTGTTCTCATGTTTACTCATAAATTTTCTCTCTCACTGATTATCCATATTTGCAGTGGATATTTTCCATGATTTAAAATGTAAGTCTAATCTCAAAAATGCAGATCATGCAGGAACTACTTGACTACGAAGCCAGGCTTTGAGATTTTCTAGGTAATATCACTCTTATTCTTGGTGATATATTACCTTTGGCCTGACGTATACTACACATATGCCTATAAAAGAGAAACTTCTAAAGTTTTTCAGAGATAGTCAAGGTATACTAATTTTTATTACTTGTTTTCAGTTGTTCAGATTATATTTTTCAAAATTGTCCTGAACCCATTATGTCTTTTCCCAGGCTTATACTTTAGCCAATGAATATGAATTATAACATTGTCTTTAATAAAAAAATTAGTCATACCTTGCCAATTATTAATTATAAAAGAAAAAAATTTTATGAAAATCAAAGTCTTCATTGTTTTTGACTCTGCTTAACAAATCCCTTGCTCAAATATGAGAACTATTAAGTGAGGTAGCACATTATTAGGATTAGTATTAAAACAATCACCTTAAACAAAGGCGAAAAAAAAAAAAATTCTGCTCAGTGGAACAAATGCTGATGACTCCAAACATGAGATTACAGGGTTATTAATTTTAAAGATAAGTTTTCAAAATCCCTTTAGAATATACAGCTAATCTGAGCTGTCAGAAAATCATAGAATCATAGAATTGTTAGGGTTGGAAAAGACCTCTGAGATCAGCAAGTCCAACCGTCAACCCAACACCTACATGACTACTATACCATGTCCCAAAGTGCCACGTCCATCCGTTTTTTGAACACTTCCAGGGATGGTGACTCCACCACTTCCCTGGGCAGCCTGTTTCAGTGCTTAACTACTCTTTCAGTAAATAAATTCTTCCCTATATCTAATCTGAACTTCCCCTGGTGCAACTTGTGGCCATTTTCTCTTGTCCTGTCATTAGTTACTAGGAAGAAGAGGCCAACACCGGCCCCACTACAATCTCCTTTCAGGTAGCTGTAGAGAGCGATAAGGTCTCTTCTCAGCCTCCTCTTCTTCACGCTAAACAATCACAGCTCCCTCAGCCTCCCCTCATAAGACATGTTCTCCAATCCCCTCACCAGCCTTGTTGCCCTTCTCTGGTCCTTGTCCAGCACCTCAATGTCCCTATTGTACTGTGGTGCCCAAAACTGGACACAGTACTCAAGGTGCGGTCTCACCAGTGCCGAGTACAGGGACAAGATCACTTCCCTTCTCCTTCTGGCCATGTCATTTCTGATACAGTCCAGGATGCTGTTGGTCTTCCTGGCCACCTGGGCACACTGCTAGCTCATTTTCAGACATCTGCCAACCAGCACCCCCACGTCCTTTTTCACCCAGCAGCTTTCCAACTACTCTTCTTTCCCAAGCCTGTATTGTTGCATGGGGTTCTTGTGACCCAAGTGCAGGACCCAGCATTTGGTCTTGTTAAATCTCATACAGTTGGCCTCAGCCCATTGACCCATCCTACCCAGATCTCTCCGTAGAGCCTTCCTACCCTCAAGCAGATCAACGCTCCTGCTTAATTTTGTGTCATCTGCAAACTTGCTGAGGAAGCACTCGATTCTCTTATCCAAATCATGGGTAAAGATGGTAAACAGGACTGGCCTCAGCACTGAGCCCTGGGGAACACCACCCATGGCCAGCCGCCAACTGGATTTAACTCCGTTTACCACAACTCTCTGGTCTCGGCCATCCAGACAGCTTTTAACCCAGTGAAGACTACACCTGTCTAAGCCATGAGCTGCCAGCTTCTCTAGCAGATTGCTGCGGGGGATGTGTCAGATGCTTTACTAAAGTCCAGGTAGACAACATCCACAGATTTTTCCCCACCTATCAGGTGGGTCACCATAGAAAGAGATCAGGTAGATCAAACAGGACCTGCACTTCATGAACCCATGTTGGCTGTGAGCAATCCTCTGATTGGCCTGTACTTGCTATGTGAGCTCACCCAAGGTGAGCTGCTCCGTAATCTTCCCTGATACTAAGGTCAGGCTGACAGGCCTGTAGTTCCTTTGTCCTTCTTCCAGCCCTTCTTATAGACAGGTGTCACATTGGCAAGCCTCCAGTTGTGCAGGAACTCGACTGTTAATGAGAAGTGTTGATAAATGATGGAGAGTGGCTTGGCAAGCTCCTGTGCCAGCTCCCTCAGCACTTTTGGGTGGATTTTATCTGGCCCCATAGACCTGTGGGTGTCCAGGTGGCATAGCAGGTCATTAAACACTTCCTTCTGGATTATGAGGGGTTTATTCTATTCTCCATTCCTGTCTTCCAGTTTAGGGGACTGAATATCCTGAGGATAATTGGTCTGATTATTAAAGACTGAGGCAAAGAAAGCATTAAGTACCTCATCCTTTTCCTCATCCTTGGTGGCAATATAAATTGTTAGAACTATCCCAAAACTCCAATAAAATGTATGAAAAAAAAGAGAATTATTTAATTAGAGGCCATCTGACATAAATACATCCACCTCCACAAAACATTCTTTATAAAAATTGTTAATAATCTTAAAAGCCTTTTTTTTACACAAGAAGGAGTCAATGTACAGGACCCATCATCATCTTCTGCTGAGATATGAAGTCCAACACAAAAACCTAGCTCATATTGCTGGAAAGAGGTTGGACTTTGTTTCTGTTTTTTATGGTGTAGTTCACCAGAGTATTGTGAAGCTAGAGGGAATTGCCAGAACATTGAGTGGAATCCAGTGCTGAAACCCATACAGCAATAATGGAGAAAATGGAGATGTTTTTCTTCAGATAGCTAGCGTAGTATTTTTGGCATACTCTTTGTCACATAAAGAGGAAATCTGGGGTCTGGTCCCTAGTCCCAGGTAGTTTTGGAGTCCCAGGTATTGTAATACTCCTTAGCACATTCTTTGGCATATTACATTCTTTTTATTGAACATAGTACATTTGGGTGTATAAAAGAATGAAAGAAATAAAAATTATTGTGAATTTAACATATAAAAATTACTAGTGCTCCATATTTTGTGTTCCTTCAAACACCTACCAGGAAGCTGTTAAAGCTGGAAAACCAGAAAAATTCAGCATTCAGGTCTCCCTCATGCCTCTTACAATGATGTGAGAGTTACAGTAAAAAACAAGAAATGCTTCATTAAAAACCACAGAAGTTATATGATTTACATTCAAAGAATGTTTTCATGTTTTCATTATACATTCTGTCATGCTGCTTCCTACTTTTCTTCAGTTCACTTTAGACCAGAAAGGTTTAATTTTCTCTGTTGACACACGAAGGGAGCTAGCCTGTCACTGAATGTGGAAGGTGAATCTCCAGGGAAGGAAATGCAATTATGTTGAGTAATACTGTTTTACTTTATTTGTAATAAATATAACAGCTTATCATGGCAGAAGACTGCAATATACTCGCGTAAAGATTGAGTATGAATGATAAAAGACATAGAAAATATAGCTGGGATATATACTGAGCCTCTGTTTTTCCCTAGTTGCTATAGTAATGTTTGGCATCTTCGTTAGTTATTCCAGCAAGCTCTCTCATGCTATGTCCCTGGGAGATTTGTCAGTTCAGGAAGACTGAGAACAATGAGCCTGACTCGGATCTGCAGATAGAGCTCATTAGTTTTGAGGATTAGACACAATACTTAGCACAGACATGGGTAATCAGCATACAAACATGGAGAGGAATCCCAGGATGCTTTTAATGAGACCACCCAGCCTGGGTCTTGGATTGCTCTTTGGCACTCCAAAGCCAGACAGACGGTTGTAAGACTGGTGAGTGACCACCAGTCTACTGAAACTGCCATCCTAATAATAGCTGTTCATGTTTAAGCCTAGACTAAACAAACTCAAAGGCTTCTACAACTTTGAGGGAGTTGCACTGATATTCAGAGGACCACAAAAAATGTAGGTACCAAAAGGTTATTTTTATTACCAAATCAAGTCTTTGGACCATTTTTACTCTGGGAAGTGCCACTTTGAGAGGACTTAGACAGGAGCAACTCTTTGCAGCTGTTAGTCCCTTCCTTTTGTCCTTTCACTGTCAACTAAATCTTCAGTGTTTCTTTCCTGTTCTAGGAGGAATGGGAAAGAAGTGGCATGCACAACTGCCACTATTCTCCATTTTTCTCTCTGGCTTGTGGTGTAGATTTGTTTCTCAAGAGCCAAGTATTTGGCTGATTCAGTGAGAATATCAGTTATTTTACAAAAGATAAGGCATGATTCAATTTCTATGTGCTGTAGAGAAACATGCCCTCAGTTTGAATTAAACTACTGTAGACTTTGAAAGTTGAATACTAACAAAAGCTACAGTAGTAATGAAAAAGATCTTATAGTTCTTGCTGTTTTTAACTTTTTTTGATCTCATGTCTGAGGTCTTACAATTCTGACTCTCTGCCAATGACCATGTTCCCTGTATTAATATTTTTTAAAGTTCCTTGGCAAGTTGACAGGAAGATCAGTGAGGGAAAAAGGATTTTGAAATCTCTGCTGCCAGAGTCAGCTGCAGTTCACTCCTCCCCCTAAAAACTTTCACTCCCTTTTAATATTTTTTATGTGTGTACCCAGACCTATCTGTAGTCCTAATAAATCTCTTGAGAGTGCTGTATGCATAATCATTACACTATAACTCTGAATTAATTAACACCACACATGTGAAAAGGTGAGAATCTGTGAATTCACAAATGACAATTTGCAAATAGATCTTTTTTGTTCGTGAGAAGCATGTGCTCAGTGAGTAGGAAAGTCATTAAGTTTGGTAAAACTTTGATTGCTTTGGGTTCCTCCATGAAGGGCCTAGACAAAGGTTTAGGGAGCAGTTGAACTGAAACCAGAGGTTTCAGGTAGGGCTTGTGTTCCTTCTCAAGTGTGGTTAATGGTCACTCTATGCAAAAAGAACTGGTTTTAAGAATGTAAGTTAGCAGTGAGTTAATTATAAACTTTTTCAGGAGCCATGTCAACCCCTAAGATTTCAGGAATGCAAAACTGACTTTAACTTGGACCTGTCCACTCTCTATTTTGGATCTGGTTTATGTGTGCTGGCCTTGTTCTCATGCACATTTGCTCATAAGGGGTAGTCAGTCAAGGGAGTAATGCAAATAAGAGTTTATGAAGTCTGATTTAAATTATTAGGGTTTTTCTCTTGCAATGATTTCAGGTGGATATACTGCATGATACAGCTGCCCAATGGCCAAAGGTGTGTTAGTATCAGTAAAAGGAAAAAAGACAGGAATGTGGGACTGGACTTTCTAGTGTTGAAGATGTATGTTTTAAAAGATCACACAGAATCGCTCTGGTTGTAAAAGACCTTCAAGATCATTAAGTCCAACCATTACCTAATTCTACCAGGGCCACTACTACACCATATCCTTGAACACCATATCTAGATGGCTTTTAAATACATCTAAGGATGGTGATTCATCTACTTCTCTGGGCAGCCTGTTCCAGTCTTTGATAACCCTTTCAGTATGTAAGTTCTTCCTAATGTCTAAGTATCTAAGGTTTTGCTTCCCTGGCATCACTTGATGCCATTTCCTCTTGTCCTATCAGCTGTGACTTGTGAGAAGAGACCAACACCTACCTCTCTGAAATCTCCTTTCCGGTAGTTGTAGAGAGCAATGTCACCCCTTAGCCTCCTTTTCTTCAGACAAATCAATCTCATATCCCCCAGCCACTCCTTATAAGACTTCTTGTCAAGACCCTTCACCAGATTCATTGCCCTTCTCAAGATAAAGTGCTGGGGAGTAGACTATAGTCCTGACTGCTCCAGATTAGCATCTCTTAACCTGGGAGTTGCTAGAAACAGCTCGTGAGGTACAAAACACCTCCTGCCATCCTAGACAGAACTTATAAATTGAGATGGAAAAGGTTTCTTGACTGACTGAAAGGAAGTAGTGTCTTGGAAGAAGTTGATCACGTCCCAGTGAATGCCTCAAAAGTAGTCTAGAAGCTGGTGTTCTATCTGAACAGCTTTATTTTGTCTGCTATATGTTTTAAATCCCTCTTGCAAAATGAGTATTCTTTTGTTTTCACGAAGGCCTGCTCCTGCAGAGGAAAATGGTAAATCAATTCAGACCAAATGACCTTTCTGAGGTGGAATGGGCTTACAGCATTCTAGAAAACTGGGTGAACTGCCACCAATTTAGGAGGCCTTTTCAGTTAGTTTGCAAATTTTAGGTTAAAAATCTTTGCCAGAAGATATTTAAGCCTGAAAACTCATAGCAGACTGGAAGAAGAATTGTGCTTTTGCAAATATTAGATATCCAACAATTTCACAAATATCAAATGAAATATGCTCCTGTGAGGATCCTCTAATGTGATTTCTGCTTTATATGGACTAAGAGCAGTCTCAGGGGATAAGCAACACAGGGTGAACAAGGGCAGAGATAAACATCCAGTGTGTAAAACTCAGACACATTTGTAGGACTTTCAGGTAAATTATAAATATACAAATTTTAAAATATTCCATACCTGCACCTCTCCCCTGCTCCCCATGCTTTTCATGTTTCCACCTGAAAAAGCACCTGTGTTTAAAACTGGCACTGTTTACAGTCTTGGACTTCTTTCTATCTATAATCTAGTTATATTAAAAAGCTTTTCCTTTCAGCATTTGCTTTCTGAAGTTTCACAGATTGAACAGATGTTTTTGGGTTTTTTTCCTTTCTTCAAAAACAATTGCCAATTATCTTCACATCTGCAGTCCATACTGCCTATTACCAGAGCCTGCTCTCATCCTGGCAATCAACAGAGTGCAATGTAGCCCAAGGTAGAACACTTGCCTCTGAAGAAACCTAATTTACTCTCCAGAAAATGTGCAATAAATGCTAAGACTGTAACTGCACTAGGAATGCTGCTCAGAAAATATATTTGTTAATAGTTTACTGATTTAATTGACGAAGATTTCCTGTATAACTGCCTTCCTTGTGCTGATATTATGATGTCAAGAGTTAGATCATCTTGCTGATTTGTCTGGAAATAAACATTTAAAAACCCCAAACAGTCTGTTGTTGTGTCTTACTGCAGAACTGCATTACTTTACTGACAGCAGTGGGGAGACTGTCAACAAAAGACCCAAATGGGAAGGGGTGAAGGCAACATAAACGACTCTTAAATCTGCAGTCATGCTCTCTGAGGATGGTCTCTGATGCTGTCTGTCTGTCTGTAGCAACCAATTTGCCACAGAAGCTATTTATTATAATATTTATTATTTGTTTTTACCCACAAATGGTGTAAAAAAAGGACATTTTTGCAACTCTGTTAACTATAGTTAGATTTCATGATCTGAAGGGGAGGAAAAAAGAAGAGGGTTTGGTATACATTCAAGAAGTGAAAAGTCCTGCTACAGAAATGCACTGTAGTTAGAGAGATCTAAAAAAACATATCAAGTCTTGACTAACAAACACCAGTGTGTCCTGTGTTTCAGGAAGAGGCCTAACAGTACGGGTCAAGTCCCTCTGCCTGTGCCCAAGCTGAGCAGTGTGAGATATTTGATTTGAATACCTGTATTCCCCTCTGGTGGAGGTGAAAATGCAGGAAGAAATGGGAAGGGTAGGAAAGATGATGCATGTATCTGGGTGTTGTGACACGGGGCTGCGTACAGCTGTGCCTAGGTGCTCACCCAAAGTGAAAAGCTTAGGGTGTTGCCTGAATCCTCTTTTAGGTAGAACTGCTCAGGTCCACTGGGTGGTTTTGTGACTGGGCTAAACAGAGACATCTCAACAGAAATGATTTCAAAAGAGGAGGGAGGAAATTGAGAAGGGATATAATCTGGTGCCCAACTTGTGCCTTCATTTCACAGGACTAGAGGTGCAGTCTTCCTAGGGCACTTGCATAAGATCCACAAGTTATTGGTGAAAGAGACTTGGAAGTTCTTCAAAGGCCAGCTGTAGGCCTACAAATAATACTAGTGATTGCAAACTTAGATTGCCAAAAAGAACTTACTGTAAATTAGTGTAAACTTTATATCCATTCTAATATATGTTTGTTCCCAAGAACAAAATAAAGCTGAAGTGTGGTGAGGTAAAATTCCATGATCAGACACAGATACTAAGCATTCAATCGTTCACAACACTGAACTCTAAAGCCAATGCACCTTTTCCAAGCTACCTTCCAAAATGTTATTTCTGTTTGTCGCACAGACTGTTTAAAAAAAGAAACCCAGTTTGGCAACTGAATGCTTCACATGCATTGAAATCAGCTAACTCTGGTGTTTATTAACACCTGTTTTGAAGGTGGGTTGTACATGACTTGGAGAGTACTGCAGCAATCTGCAGGAGAAATGAGGGATGGTCAGTTATAGGAAACATAAGAACTGTTGGGACCAAGTAAGCTGAGGCTGGAAGAAGACGTAGGAGGAGGGACAGAAAACTATTATGGATAATCAGAGCTGTCAAGGCTTTAGGTTGAACATACCTTGTTGAAAGTATTTAGTATAGTCTGCTACACTTGGTCTAATTGAACTGGATTATTCTTCCATTTGTCTCAACCTTTTAGGAAGCCCATATAATCTGGAAGGCTGTGCATTTATTCAATAGAGATGAATAAGGTACAGAATGGGCTGTTTGACAGAAATGAGATTTTGTGTTTTACTTAGGCCTTTCCCGGGAAAGGTGGTGACAGCAAATCCTTGTTTTGTTGCCCAGACTCATAGTGTTTGGATAGGGTGGAAATGTGCAGGAATGATATTATCCCACTCCAGAATTAGAATCCAGTTAAGAAGATAGGAAAACGCTTACTGGCAGGAACAAATGTTCTTATATAAAAAGGACTTGAAGTATTATTTTTCATTTTAGTTCAGTTGTATTTGAAATACAATTTTTTTATTGCATTTTGTTACATCTTTAATTAGAAGCTTTATAATAGAACTTCTGTGCTTAAATTAGGAGAGACGCCATTGTAGGCTAAAAGGTATAGCCCTCTGAGTAAGTGGCTTGAAATTGGTTTTCATTAATTTTAACATGAACTGAATATCAATTGCCTCTGTAACTCTTGCCTGAAGCTTGGTTATCCTTATCTTACACATTTTCTCCTTGAGTATATTAAACTTGGTTTAAATTTTCAGGCAACAGTCACCATGCTCCCAATTGTTGTTGTTTTTCTATTGTTATTACCTGCTTTTTTGTTTTGTTTTACACTGTTTACCTGCATGCCAGAAAAGCCTTAATTACATCAGACTTTGGAGGGGAAAAACAGGGACCTTAGATTTTGTGATAAAGATGCTATACAGTGTAGCAGGTTTTTTTCTTCCAGGATGCCTGGTCTCTCAATGCCCAGTTGTGAGTTGGTTCTATTATCTCTAGAAAAGACCTTTTCCACTGTATTAGCAATAAACTGTCATATTTCAGTTAAAGCATGTTCCATTGCCTGCTTTAGAGCTTCTCTGCTTTTGTACCCAGACATCTGGGCTATTTGCTTAATGAGAGAGAGAGACTGGATTTACTGTCCTAGTAATCACAGGATGAATCACAGGAGACTTCAAAAATTATTTTAGTGATGATGTAGTCCATCTTTTCCTTGAGTGAATATTTCATTTTTCTCATCCACTTTTCCAATACATTGCTTTATTTTGTCTAGGTTTATGTCTTCTTAGTGTTAGTTCCATCATCCAACAGGCCTCAGATGTTTATTTCTCTGCAGTTTTACATGGGATATAGTGACGGTTCCAAGCTGTGATTTAAGCAGTATGCTCCAACCAGATAATGTGATTTTTCTTTTGCTTTAGTAAATACATGAGCTTTTTACTCAATACTACATAAATTGCATCCAAGCAAAACTTAATTAGATGCTCTGCCAGGAAAAAAGCTATGAGAAGAGAGGAACGAAGCACAGCTGTTTCTGTCAGCTGTTGCAGTTCTCAGACCTACAAAGGTAAGAGAAGTGTGACTGGCTTGTTTCCACCAAGAGGGTAAATAGGTGAACAAGCATGGACCTTTCACTGAGGTTATCTTATCTAATATGACAGGAGGGAAGACAAGATTGTTTGGTGGTAAGTCAACTTGAAGGTCATATTCTGTCTCTAAATCCCTTGCAATTTCATTATATCAACAGATTTCTGACCACAGAATTTCTATGTCAAGGACGTTTAATTTTCAAAAAACATTTCTTAACACAAATATGCTTACTATATAGGTTTTGTATTGTGTTATTTGTGTATACGTGGTTGTTGTTGTTCATGCAGTCCTAAACTGTGTTGGATTTTGGAGTCTTGGTTCTTTCACTTTACTAAGACTTTGTTTGAAAGTGCTGTTCATGTTGCAAGCCTTCTCTTCCTCTCCTCCCCAGCACTCATGCTGGCAGCTGCTACTTTGTCTTGCTTCTTCCATGGGTACACACCGTTGCTGCCACCCCTTGCACGGACAGATGTCATTTAGTTCTTGGTATGTGGTACCTGATTAGGTTTGCAGTGTTGTGGAGCTTCAAATAAACTGGAGTATCACTGGATGAGAGTCAGCTGTGCTTTGTTGCAAAGGCAATTTGTCACTGTGAAACACTCCAACTTTTTCTTCCATCCCAATTTACCATTATCTTGCACATGAGTATTCTTCATTAGTCACCTAAAGGAAGATGCTTGTTCCAGTATAATAGAAAGGAAATGGCTAAAGTGCATTCCTCTTTTTATTTTCTGTGGTTTTTGAGGGTTTTTTTGTTTATTTTTGTTTTGGCTTTTTTTGTTGTTGTTTTGTTTGTTTTTTTCTTGTTTGGGGTTTTTTGTTGTTTAGGGGTTTTTGGTTTTTTTTTGTTTGCTTTGTGTTTGTGTGTGGTGTTGTTTGTTTCTGTTGTTTTGGTTTGTTTCTTATTACTCCAGAATGCCAACAAATTCAGAGACCAGTAAGTGCTGTTCAGCAATGAGAAAAGAAATGGTTAAAACTACCTCAGATCTGGTGCTGTTGTGTGTAAATGCAGTATTGACATACTGGGTATACAGAACAGCCTCTGAGGCTGGCAGAGCTACAAAGTAAATGTCTTGTATTGATAGACTGGCTATCACTGAGATTACTCTGAGGATGATACTTGAGGACATCCAATGCAAACATGCTATGGTGGTCCAAAATGGATTTACTTTGTTCTTCAGTCACTCCTATGGTGCTTCCATCCCATTTTGGTTCTTACAAGCAGCCTCTTGACTGAAGTTTAAGCCTTTGATAATGAATTGTTTTCTCCCATGTGTTTATGCAACTGACTCACGTTACAGTAAGGTTTTATGTGATTCTGCAATGAGACAAATTTGTTAATGTATGCAGAACAATGCTTCCAGTCCTGGTGGACATTTGCTGTGTCCATAACACCAAGGACAAACTTCTTGTATTCAGTAAAGTACTCTGATATGACTATAGTGCTACAGCTCACTAAACTTGTTTTAAGTTGACTCTCTGCCTACTGATCAGACTATCAAAACCCAGAAAACTGCTCCCTTTGCCTTTCTATAGCTGTAATTTAAGAAAGTAAAATACTATTAAGTTCAATAAGGTGTGATTAACACTCAAACATACAGAAGTAAGAAGTCCATAAAAATGTGATCTTGCACTCATTTATTATGTCTCACAGTTATTTAGGTGGTTTGGAGAAAATGATTAGGGAGGTGGAAACTGGACTTCTTTCAGCATTTCTAAAAAAATCTAGCTAATCTCTAGCATTTAATGGCCAAATACTGTATTCACATATAGTGGCAACATAACAGTTGCTGAGATTTTCTATTTACGGCCCTGTGCATTTATAATGCCAAACATAATTTACATCCTTCCATTTTGCATATTTAAGAGAAAATTAAGTTGACAAAGCCTATGAAAAAAACCTCAATCAAATTGTGTTTCTATGTTGGTAAAATAGCTCTTGAGGAGACAGAATGTTCCCAGAAGATGCTAAAACAAACATGCAAACAGAACTCTAAATTAGGACCAAGGCAAGAGTTCAAGTACTTTATTTTCTTTCTGAGACAGGCAGCTTAACTGTTTGCTTCAGAGATACAGATCAAATAAATCCATAAAGTTACATTGCCTTGCTGAATCACTGTCTGAAAGGTTATTCTAAACATGTTGCTATACAAGTTTGAGGTCCCATTCAGGGTAAGCATTTCACTGTACAGATAAAAGACAAGGCTAACCCATATATATCAGTAGAAATTAACCAGAAAAGTTTATACATGGAAGAAAGAAATGTCCATATTAATGGGCACCAACTAGCATATCTTCAGCTTTATCAATGCAGTTAAGGAAATTTTTATTATCAAAGGGTGCAAGTATGTTTTTAGATCATGTTGGCTGAGTTAGTTTTGCAGCAGTAGCTCTACATTGTGCATGCATATATATGTACACAAGCAAGTATTTTGGAGACAAGAGACTGTAGATTAAGTTCAGCACAGAAGCAGTTTTCATGATTTGTTTTAGAGGTTAGAGGTACACTAGTAATTTTACCCTGAGAGTTTAGATGGATAACTGAACTGAATGGCACCTGACAAGCTTTACAAAAATATATAGGAGCAAAATGCTTTAAAAAAAATAAGGGAAAGTAATACATTAGCCTGTGAGGCTATAATACCATCTATAAAAGTAGAGTCATAAGACAGCTGCTAGACTGTTCATACTTCTTGTATGTGACCAAAGGCATATGTAGAATGATTAATCTGGGTCAGAGTCAGGCTGTCTGGCAGAAAACTGAGCACAGCTGGGCTGACCACAAAGAAGCCATTTCTCAAAACCTGGTCTTTGTGCACAACTTGTTGAGTGTCGTGTATTCCTGCCTTTCTCAAGGGGTTCTCATGAGAGAATCAGCCCCAAGCTGACCTAATTAAATGTCTGCGGTGGGAAGCTGCTGCCTCTGAGATGTGTCTGGAATAAGCTACTGAAGGAAATGATTAATCCTGTCTGTAAGCAGAATGTTGTGTAATTTCTCAAAGCTTTCCTATAGCAACGTGAGTTTGGGGCACAGCAGTGGACACAACAGGAAGGTGCTGTAGAATATTGCTGTCTGAGTATAGGGTGACTGCAGTAATTGTTGGTGCTTCTTCCAGTAAAACCACCGGTCATCCCAAATCACAGCATAATCTCTTAGTACGAAGATATCTACCCTGTCCAGTATGCTTTCAGTTTAGCTGTGCTAACCACAAGCAGAAAGATGGACATTGAAATGGAGTGGTAATAATATCTTCAAACGCAAAAATCTTGTCTGTCAATGCTCTCACACAGAACCTCCATGTAAAAACCATAGTTGTAGTCTGGGACAAATGAAAAGCAAGCTAAATATTTCCCCCCTGTTTTGAAATGAAAATAAGTATTACCAGGATATTACAGTTAATTTGATTAATTCTTATTGATGTTTGGATGAATACTCTTTACACATAATAATCCTAGTTCTTGTACTTTCTTTTTAGGAACATATGCAGTAGCCCTTTTTTATTTTTAAGTAAAGATTTACTATCAAGTTTTGAAACTTCTCAAGGGTTGGAGTAACCATGTGCTGCCACGATCAGTGCTGTGACAGCATGTTTGGCTTGGTCTGGTTGACCAGAAGAAGTAAAGTAATTCTTCCCTTCCCTTTCATCTACTATTCTGGTAAATCCAAAATGAACAAATGGAGAAGAGAAGAGCTTAACTGGACATTTTATCTAATTTTTTTTTGTTTTTTTCCTGAGTCTCAGTAACTAGTAAAATTACACAACTCTGGGATGAAGCAATCTAAGCTCTGACAACTTTGGGTGCAAATTGTGATCATGTAAAGACCTTTGTACTTGAACAGTTTTACTACTTATGTGGGTATTGTCACCTTTCAGAGAAGAGAAAGAAAAAGCAAATTTGTCTGGTAGGAGGAGGAGAAAAAGAAAAGAGGTACCATTTCATTGGTCTTGAAGTAGCTGTTGATGCAGTTGTTCTGTAGCATCCCCTGGAAAACCATCTGTGGACCTGGGTGTAGTCAAGTGTCATTGACCACTTCTGTTGGGAGTGGTCTCTGCTCTGCTCTCCCACAGCAAATTCTGCTGTTGGGAGAGCTTAATGTATTTTCTCCTTTTAGCTGAGTTTAACGGAGTATTGGTGGAAAGTAGGGATGAGTTTTATGGTTTTGGGGTTTTTTTTCTTTTCTTTTTGAAAGAATTATATAATAACATTAAATTATTTTCTGTTTTGTGCGTAGAAAATGTCTTTTCTATTTGACCTTTTGGACTTGGGTTTTAAGTCTCTATCCCATTCTTATTCTGAAACATTTTCTTCTATCCTTTCTCCCTTAGCCTATTTATTCTACTATGTGATACTACCGTTTTTCACTTTGGGTAGAGGGAAGAAGTTGAAGTTTTTCCATGCTGTTTTGAACATCTGCCTTTCTAGTGACTGCACTCCTGCTCCATACTGGGCCCCTTCCAGACCTTGTGCTTCCTCCTCTGCTCAGTCAAAAGAAGGAAAACACAGCTCTCCAGAGTAGCAGGAATCTCTTGCTCCACTACACAGGCGCAGGTGTGCTATCTCACTGTGTAAAGGTCTCCTCAATGCCATAGCAAATGTGGGTAGAGTTGGTTAGGGTCACAAACTGCTGTCACTGTGCAATACTGATTTACTTCATAGCTGATGAATTGCAGGATGACTCAGTAAGTCAGCCATGAAAAATCTGCTTCCCATTTCTTGACTCTGTTTAGTAAAGATTAATACTACATTTTGGGTTTGTTTTTTTTTCCCAACACCTTTTAGGGTACAATCATCTGAGGAGACAGGTTAGAAGAAGAAAGCTCTTGCAACAGGTTTGGATATGTTAGCAATATCATAATTTCAAAGGAGAATAAATCATGTTTATGAATTGTGCTGGTTTTGCTGTGGGCATGATTTACAGTTACATGTGCACAAATATATTATTGCAAACTCTACTGGTACTTCTAGAGTATCAGCTAAATAGTTGTGCCTCACAGTGGTGTAAGACCCAAAAGTAAAGTGATAAACTCCTCCAAATCCTCACAAGTTTCATATAACATTATAACTTCTATCCAACAGTTTTATATTAAATAGGACTTCACCTTTTGAACTGTTTTTATCTAGGTAAGGCCAAGTAATATGAGCCAATTTATGCTCTAAGCATGTTGGTGATTAGGGAAGTCTTCCATTGGAGTCTTCTTAGTCCTAGTGTAGCTTGTTGAATATGCCTTAGAAGGTTGTTACAAAGTATGGCCTTTTTAGAAAATAATGTAACATTATTGATTAGGGAAGTTTCACAACTGGCTGTAATTTAAAATTTTTCAAATGATCAGAGTCGAGAGCTGAGGAGTAAAGACTAATTAAAGTAATGTCATGAATATTATCTAGGAGAACAGCTTTCTTTAGTGAAATTTGAATTTGTAAAGGACAATGTCAAATTACCTGCATTTCTGCTTCTTCATGCTGAAAGGTGAGTTTCTGGTAATTCCTGAGGGCTGATGTGAAAAGCATAAAAGCCACTTGCTCTAGATTTCCATTAAACCTGTCAGAGCTGCCACGTCTCTTTTGTGAGCTGACAAAATATATTTGTGAGTTCACTGGAGAATGCACTCTGGACAGCTTGTTCAGCACCAGCTTGATGTGTAGGACAGCAGGGGGCTCTTGCGTGAGCTTTGTATGACCTGGTCAAGGTGGATGTGCTCATCACTGAGTCATCTCATACGGCTGATGCACACTATGTGACAAGCTACACCTGTAACTTCCGTGGTAGGTAATTTATCATTAGAACACAGTAGAGGGTGGATTGTGACCTTTTTCCGTGTTGCTGAGGTCTTAGTTTGTAACTGTGAGTGTGGCCATAAGGTAAGGTAGCCAAAGTCTCTTTAAAATTTTGTCCTATTTCTCCTGAGCACAGGACTAGGAAAAAATTGAGGGACTTGCTTTTTGTAGATCCACTGGAACAAAGAAAACTCCCTATTTATGAAAACTATAGGACAAGTAAGAAATAAATGTGCATGCACACTTACCGATCTCTCCAGTTAACAAAATAAGGAAATCTGTGTGGTAACACAAAATGTTTTCATCAAGTGAAAATAATCTTAGCTATCATGGATTATAATGACAGGCATCTAAGCAGACTCTACCATATGTGGCCTAAGTGATGCAAATACGAAGTATCCTGAAAATACACCAATAATTTATAGTGAAAAATGCTTTGGAAATTGTTACAGCACTTTATTGCATTAACTTGTCACCCAGTGATTGTTGTGACAATAAGATAGACAATAAAATGAAATATAGGATAGTTGTATAGAATAAAGAACTTTCGTTTTTTGGATATGTATTTCCTTTTTTTTTTTTTTTGACAAAGATTACTTCCTTTAATACCTGATTTATGTGGCAAGTTTTTAGATTTGATGTTATCTTTCCATGACTAAATTGTCACATCATTTTAATGTAAGGAAGTTTTGCTGTTAATACTGATTGATGCATTACTGTTATTTTCCTATATTTCATTTGCTCCCTTTCACTTTTCTGTTACTATGCTTGTCACTCTTAGAACATGGTCTGCATATTTAATATTTGATATTCAAAGGAATTGCATATATGCTTTTGGTTCAGTACTTACAAGGATTATTTTGAGAAATAAAGATGGAGCTAACTACAACAGACCTATTTATTTTCTGCCTTATTCTGTTACTTATTACCGGGTTTATTTTCCTGTTAATACATCCATCTTTTGTTGCTTACTCCATACACTTGTATTTGGAAAGATTTCATTCAGCTGTTACTAGTTATATCCACCTTAGCACCCACCAGGGATATTGTGAGGGACAATCTATTTCTATTTTATCCAATCATACAACAGAGTAAAAGTAATCCTTCTTAACCCAGCAATTCTGACCACAAAAGAACGATTGAGAGTTATTCTTGACTGTTTCCATACTATGTAATTTTAAAATAGTTCCCATCTGGCCACATAGAACAAGAAGCAGAAAGCAGGTATGTTTGAAAGGTCTCCCAGTTGCCTGATAAAATGTATGAATCGCCACCTCCAGATTGCCTGTGGGAACATGGTGCAAAAGGAGCCCTCAAGTCATTTGATCAGAGGTGGACCATGACAAACTTCCACCCCTATTAAGGGACTTGCCATCCCCTGGATTCCCACTGTCCCAGACTTTTCAACATTTCTGCAAATCCACTTCTCTACTGCTGATCAGGAGAGAGATGTTTCCCATAATGGCCAGTATTTGAAATCATGATGTTATTGGTGATATCTGTGAATGAGCTAAATTTCTTGCTTCCCATGTTTACAGTTCTGAGAAAATAAAGTGAATTGCTCTGAATATTACAGCCAGTATTGCTGATTAATAATCCGGACTGTGTACCACCATGCTGAAACAGATTCTATGTTGGTTTTGGAGGGCATGTCTCAGCTGTGACATCCATACTTCAGTCTTGAGAGGAGAGGATCTAACAACACCCTTGCCCTGGTATATGAATTTCTAGAGAAGCAGCCTTTCCTCTGGAAATGCTGCATCCCAACAAACCAGTGTCTGACACAGTACTAGTTGATATAGTCACCTAATGACTGCTGTCTTTTGCTGCAACTAGAAATTAATGGTCTGAATTTCCATGCTGAGCAACTTGCCTATGTATGATAGAGCCTTTCTTCAATTTTGAAACAATGAGTATTTAATTATACTATCGAATATGCAAATTTCTCCAGCAAAAAATACAGCACTTTTCTAGATTCCAGTATGCACAAATAACCAGTGCTCAGGAACTTCCTGAGGAAGTTTAAATCTTTAATCCAAATGGGATAAAAAGAGTTGAAGCTGGGCTTTTCATTTTCCTGGTGACCGTGCTCCCTCCTGAGCTCTCACCTCCAGAAGAGTAGTAATGTACAAATATCCTTCTGCAAGATTTGTTTGAAAAGTGAAGGGCTTAAATATCTTGGTAGAGTTTTCACAATTTTAAAACCCAGGGTGGTGGAGACGTTTGTTACTTTCCTGCCCTTAATTAATTGCTTGAAAGTGAGGTGTATGACTTAGCCTATAACTTGCCTAGCAGTATTTTCTTTTGGATAACTGAGACACTCCATACCGTGTCCAATGGCTTGTGTGAATCCCGAGTTTTGCTCGTGCAGCCTCTCTGTGCCTCCAAAAGGGAAGCTTGTTGTGATTCCTTGGGACAGTGAGGTCCTTACAACACAGACTTTGTAAACCTAGATAAAGTGGCTTTCAACAAACATCACTGTTGGGGTATGGGGTTTTTTACATCGCATCCTTTGCAGATGGCAGGCTATTTATCAGTCTTTACCATTGCACTGTCTGTTGGATATCATGCTTGGAAAAAAAAAAAAAAAAGCATGTGCTGTTCTGCTAGATGGTATATTCTTGTGTTAGATGGTAAAAGAGATGTGTAAGACAGTAGGATGCCTACCAGCTACCTTTCCTTGGTGTGAGTTCTCTGGTACAGAGTGCAAATTTCAGCCTGCTGAACACTCCCACTGTAAGCCAGTAAGTGTGAATGATATAAAGGGGACCTGACCTTGTTTCCACCCCACAAGGGAACAGTGGCAATTGTTTCTATATCAGGAATGCAGCAGGCTACCTAAGCCTCTGGGCAAAAGGGAAGCAAGGCAGGAATCTTGTTCAGACTAAATTCCTCTTTAACAATTCTGGCAAGTCTCTGTTACTCATTTAGCTATCCAGCTGTAGTTATAGCTGAATTTATGCCCTTGACCATTGTTTTTTGTCACACACAGTGACTTGAACTTCGTAACGAGAATGAATTAGATGCCCATAAAAAGCTGTATCCCACCCTTATGTTCTGACTCTTTTCTCTATAGTCAACAGCCCTGTTTGCTTTCTGACAGGAAATCTCTGTCTTTCAGAAACAACTCTGTGGAAATCAGTGGGGGTCACTTAGGGAGAGAGAGGCAGCTGGCTCCAATACGCTTCCCATCTCTGTGCCTGAAAGCAGCACATCAACAGGAGGATCAGACGAGCGTTACTTAATACAACAAATAAGTATCCCTGCAATTCTGAAGCAGCGCACTCTTAACATACAGCGAGCCTGAGTCCATGGGGTACTGCCTCAGGAGTGCGAGAAACTTGATTGGATTCATGTAACTGTAAAGGTTTCTGAAGTTTTTGTGATTAGTGACAGGTTTGCATCAGAGTGGCTGTGGGCCAGGAGGACACCGTGCTGTGCTGTCCAGTGGGGTCTGGCAGGGAGGGCTGCTTGGGTGCCACGGCCAGCCCTCCCCTCCCTCCTTGGTATGGGCACAGGGCAGAAATCCCACTAAAGCCCTCTTTTGAAAAACCTTGTGGGCTTTAGCAGTTTGCCAAAAATATTAAACGAAAATAACCATAACTAATGCTGACTAATTTGGGTTAGACTTTTCAGAGCTTGTCTCTGATCCCAGTGAGGACACAGTGGAATCAGAGCTGCATCTGCGGCACCCTTACTTCTCCTGAATAGCACAGACTTTAGGCAAAATGGCCCACGATGATTTTTCTTTTTCCCAGGGAGCCAGTTTGCCATTGTCCATACAGAGTGGATCATGTTCTCATAACAAACACTGGGCCTCTAAGCACTGTTCGCTACGCAGCTCTGAAGACAGAATTGGAAGCTTTACTCGGAGGTTGGTCTTGTCAGGTTGGTCACCAGCAATCTGCTATGACAGTGCTTTAGATGGACCAATTTTCACAACTCCTAACCTGATTCTTCCAAGATGGTGAATTATCTCTGTTTTACAGAGGAACCTAAACATGTACCAAACCTAAAATGCTTATAATTTGTTGTCCCACGTGGACCACTTGTTTGGCCTGCTGGAAAAATGTGTCTGCAAGTTTTTAATGCTGAAGAGATGTAATTGGGACAAGTGGATTTTTGTGAGGATGGTAGGAGACATCTCCATGAGAGAAAGTATTCTTTTTTCTTATCAATTAGGTTCCTGAGCCAAAATCAAGTGAAGCACCTAAACTTCCCAAAGAAAAGGTTCAGGGTTCTTTACTATAGGGCAAACATTATGTTTTTTTCCTGTGTTTTGTTCTGTGAAATGTAAGATGGTTTTGACCCTAATCTTCTGGGGATGAAAAGGAAAAAGTGGAAGAGGAAAGCAGTAAATGGCCTGAGAAAGTTTGGCACAGAGCTTATCTCAAAGCATTTAACTTTCGGAGTACTTTATAGACAAGTGAAAACACGCTTTAAATTGAAGATCTTGGTAATATACACTGACCACCCCATGACCCCACCCCAACTCAATCAGGGTGGATTTACTTTAAAGTGAGTTCATACTTAAGATTACTATAAAGATTTTATAGCAATTAAAAAAAGAATCAAGTTAAGAAGGAATAAGATGATTACTGTAAGAAAGCCAGGAAATTAAAGAGTTAAAGGTTAAAGAAATCTAAATGTTTAAAAACATAGGAATGTGAAGTTAGGGTCACCCAACTTGTCACTTCTCCAAGGCTGTCATATGAGAACAGGCTGGCCTCCAACAGGGGACTGGTGTCCTGATCTTGGCCCTCTGTCACAAAGTAGCTCACAAAGTACATGCTAGGCTACCATTTCTATTACAGATTTGATACCAATTTTTCTACTATTTGAGGTAAGTCCTATTCCTCATATTAGTAGCCTTTTATGGCTATCTGCTTTCGGAGCCAGGAATTTCTACTCAGATTGCTGTCCTTCCAATGGAAATGTTTGATTAAGGCCTTGATTTACTTTCTTTATAAGAGCTTGTTCTCAAGAAATAAGTAGTAGTCCTCTTTCCCCCCCCCCCCCCCCTTCTTCCCCCCCCCCTTTGGGAAAGAAGACCAACAAAGAATGTAATTTATCAGAACTGGATAAAGTGTTTACATTATTTTGTGCTGTATGTTCTTTTGAAATACAGAAAAGCTGTGCTTGGATGGAGGAGAATTTTTTTTTTCTTTTTAGTTGATACTTGGTCTAGCAAAAGCTAATACAAAGTCTAAGGTGAAGATAGAGATGGTCAAATGATGATCTTCATCCAGGAACAATATGGATATGGCTGCCTGAGGTACACCTTTGCTATAAAAGTACTCCAATCTGAGCACTGGGGTTCAAATGTGAGCAACTATCTCAGGTTGTTTGGATTTTGTTACTTCCAGCTGGGCCAATCCTCTACTTAATAAGTCACCCAGGAGATTTATGAGGCTGGGCCATTGTGTCAGACTGAGCACCTTTAACAGTGAACTGCTCTCCTGGTCACAAGTGGAAATTACAGGAATGTACCTGAGGATGATTAGGAAGTAAGGTGTTGGGCATCACCTAACAAGTGCCTTGAGAGAGCACTGAGATAGTGGACTGAAACATCTGAACCCCAAAAAACTTGCTCAATTATCTTTTGATTTTGCTAGGCAGTTTTCATCTTTACTCAGTTCCTCAAATGTCTGAAGCCATGCTCCTTTGCTTGCTCTGTAAGTGATCTTGTCTAGATATTTTGGTGGTCACCTTCACATCCATGCCCAGGCTACAGGCAGGAGGTGAGTGTTTCTTTGTTGTTTTAATGTGATTTGTTCTGAAAGCCTCACACAGACTTTGCAAGAAAGGGATTTTTCAGAGATGAGGTGGTAGTGCAGCTTCTTGCATGTAGTACCTTAGAAATTCAGTCAGTGTTAAAAATATCTGCAGTGACTTAGGTGAACACCTATAGTCTTGAATATCTTACTGGAGAGGACAGTAGAAAATGTACATCAGAGACACAAGTTGATAAAACCAGATACTGAATTATATTCAAAACGGAGATAAGATGTGTTAGCTTGGATGTAATATTCTACAATAGTTGCTCTTCTGTCACTGAATTAGTTTTTGTAGAGTAAATCCAGGTTTTTATGGACTGTTAATTCACTAGCCATTGTGCATGTCTGCATGACTGTGCTGTGGAGCTCCTTCTGTCTGGCCACATCCTCACAGAGCCCCAGTAAGGACTTGGGTTAAAAATGCAGCGTAAAAGTCTACAGAACTATTTAAATGGACAATATTGGACAAATATTCTCTTTCACAAGCTAAGAAAAGCTTAATGATTCAGGTCAAATCTGATAGCTCTAGATGTTCCACTGCAGCCTTGTATTGCCAATTGGATAACATCCTTGTGTTACATCCCTGTGTGCAGCCACATCTGTCCTCCAAAGATCTTATCTCTTTTTGTATTAAAGTACTAGTGGCAGGTAGTACTACCTTTAAATATGGTGAACTGAAACTTCTGTTTGGAAATACTAGTCTAAAACTATGTGAGGTGTTTTGTACTTTGGTTTAAGTTGCCAGGTTTCCTGTAATTCAGTCCATTGAAGTTTTGGCAGTGTGAGGGTGAACAAGCATGCATGCACGCATACACTTTTTTGAGATATTACTATAAGAATGTAGAGGATTTATTGGAGCATTCCTACCTGATTAGTAAACAAGTTCATTGTGGCTATAGGCTTGAATCCCATCCAACTTTTTTGTTTACAGAAATGATCTCCCAGCTTCCACTTAGACAGTCATTTAACATCATTTTCTTTCAGCTATTGATATCTGTCATTGTATAAATGACACTGTGGTTTGTTTTTTTTTTTCACTTGTCTTCCTAAAATGTAATACATTGCTCTACATCCATTCTATTAAATCAAGTGAGATTCATGAAAACTTTGACCAGGTGCTGAAATTGCTGGTTAACTCAGTGGGGTATAAAGATGTACCTCCCCTGTTGTGATGGGGTTCCTGAAGTGTCTGAAACCACAGGTCCAGAAAGCCTTGCAAAACCTTACCACGTCCCTTCTAATGCTCCTGTGGTGGCACTGAGACACTCTTACCATGAGGAAAGCCTGGAATGATATCCGCTGGTAGAGTACAAGAACCAGCTGAACTTGCATGTGCTGAGATACTGAAGAAAAACTACACTGTGATGAGACACCCAATTCACTGATATGGCCAGACTATGCCTTAGTTCTTCCCCAGCATAGACTGGCAGATTTTCTTTCCAGAAAACCAGGGAACAAAGTGAGAGAATGAAGGGTGTCCAGGCTTCGTCCTAGACACGAGTCATGAGTCTGGAACATGTGCCTCCACCTGTGAAATGCAAGGAAGTGATCCTGGGTACAAGTGTTACTGCTGCTCTCAGTTGTCCGCTACAACATCTACTGAAAATATGCCTGGATTTTAAAAGTAGTAATCCAGAAAAAGGCTGATATCTCACACTCACTCTATGAACTCGTCTCAGAGTGAAAAATGTGATGTTTATAAATCTGGGTAGAGAAGGGCCACTTGGTTACAATACTGCAGGGCTTCCTATTTTAAGCATGTTATCTCTGAGTTCTCTAGCAATTAGGCAGTGGTCAAAGAACTTATCAACTTTAGCCTTAAGTACTGAGGGAGGTACTAGGGCACTGACTTCACTATTTAGAAGTTAGTCCCAACTGGCAGCCTCCCTCCCCATCTCCTGGGGTGAGTACAGTGGAGATGTGGTCAAGGCATTAGAGACATCACAGCACCTTAGGATAATTGAACTGGACCATAACAAAAGCAATGTGATTACCTTAAAGCTGGGAAGCTGATACACTGGGAAGAACTAGATATATTTTTAAATAAAACAGTACAATGTTAAAGGAATGCACATGACAAAAAAAAAAAAAAAGAAAAAAATTACTTAAAACCAAATCTCTCAAACTTCCATCCTCTGCAGTTTTAAAGAAAATTGAATTGCACTGGAGTCTGTACCCGATCATCTGAATAAACAAAATGTTAGCAACAAAGACTGAAGCTGGTCATCTGGTTCATTTTGCCCAGTTCTTTGCTATCCCAGGTGATGGTGTTATGTACACCATTTAACATAGTGATCAAGTATCACTTTAGAAATGATGGCATCACTATTCCCCTCTTGATTCTGGAGAGAGGCTCTACTGGAGCATGCCTGCTCAGCAGCAACATCAGCAGGAACAGCAGCCTTCTTATTTCCAGTTTTCAGTCCTAAGGATTTTTCTTGTCTTTGTCTTGAATCAAATGTAGTCTCTTGGCTTATAATGGCTGTCTAATCCCATCCATGATCTATGGTCCTCCACAGACACACTGTTCCTTTGTGCAGCCCTTCTGTGTACTTACTCAAGTTGGATTTCATCCACATAAGCGCAGGTGATCCAAATTGTGCAGAGTTGTATTGGATTTGTCTAGAAAGGTTTTGGTGTGTATGTGTAGGGGGCTACATGGGTGGTTTCTGTGGGAAACTGCTAGAAGATTCCCCTGTGTTCAATAGAGTCAATAACAGCTGGCTCTAAGCTGGACCTGCCACCGGCGAAGGCAGAAGCAATCAGTGATGGCGGTAGTGCCTCTGTGATAACAGTTTTAAGAAGCAGAGGAAATTCTGCTGCAGGAACGGCAGCAGAGAGAGGAGTTGAGAATACATGAGAGAAATGCCTCTGCAGACACCAAGGTCAGTGAAGAAGGAGAGGAAGGAGGTGCTCCAGGTGCTAGAGCAGAGATTCCTGTGAAGCCCGTGGAGGTTAACAATGGAGCAGATATCCATCTTCAACCTGTGAAGATTTCCACACTGGAGCAGATGAATGTCTGAAGGAGTCTGTGACCTTGTGGGAAGCCTGTGCTGGAGCAGGTTCCGGGCGAGACCTGTGGACCCATGGAGAGAGGATCCCATGCTGGAACACGTTTGCTGTCAGGATTTGTGTCCCCACTGGGGATCCATGCTGGAGCAGTTCCTGAAGAACTGCAGCCTATGGGAAGGACTCGCATTGGAGAAGTTTGTGGAGGACTGTCTCCCATAGGAGGGACCCCATGCTGGAGCAAGGGAAGAGTGTGAGGTGTTCGAAGGAGCATCAGAGACAACATGTGATGAACTGACCACAACCCCCATTCCTCATTACCCTGTGTTACTGAGGGGGAGAAGACAGAGGAATTGGGAGTAAAATTAAGCCTGGGAAGAAGGGAGAGGTTGGGAGAAGGTGTTTTTAAGATTTGGTTTTGTTTCTCATTATCATCCTCTGATTTGATGGGCAATAAATTATACTAATTTTCCCAAGTCGAGTCTGTTTTGTGCATGACGGTAATTCGTGAGTGACCTGCTTGCCCTTATCTCAAACCATGACCCTTTCATTATATTGTCTCTCCCCATCCAGCTGAGGAGGGGAGTGATAGAGCGGCTTTGCTGGACACCTGGCATCCAGCCACGGTCAACCCACCACCATGGTATTTATGTTTAGGCCGTGGTGGCTGGTGATAGACTAGGAAATATCAATCTGATACCTAATATATCTTTCATTCAAACTATTTATAGCAATCACATTTATTTCATATTACCACTCTCAAGTGAAAATGCTCAGTTTCAGATTCTCCTGTAGTGTATTTATTTCAGGAGAAATAAATGTCTGTTGGTACTTGTAAAAATATAATTAGTTTATGAGTCAGAGAAGAATTTCATTTCTCTAAATATTAAGGCTGGAATACTAGGATTGTCATGATCAGTGTCTCTGACCTGTGACTCTGTCATGTTTTAGAACTCTGCCTTGGTAATTCTTGCGTCAGTTTGTAATTAAGCTGGCGGATTGTTCAGACAAGGTTGGAAAAAAAGGGCCCAAACCACATTCTTGCAATTTGCTGAATGTTATTTCACACAACACAAACAAAAGATATACCCCACAGACAAGCCTGCATCTGGTGATTCATCATTTTAATTAAAATATTTAAGACAATTAACATTTACTAATGGACTAATTTCTGACAACTCAGTGTGCGTTTTTAGAACATCATACATAACTATGAACCATTATATGTGTGTGTATATATATATTTAAGGCAATGAAACTTATTTCTATTTATGGGAATACAAGTCTTACCAAGAACCTGTATCAGACATGTGAAATGTGAAAATAGAAAAGGAAGCAGCTGGGATAAAATGAAAAGACAAACTAATCAAACTCTATACTGCAGTAAAAGCTGCCATGAAGGAAGAAACTGAAAACCAAAAATGAACACCATGCAGAACAAATGATCAATATTTTATTGACTGGAAAAGAGACTGCTATTTACTTGTTGGTCAGTCATTATCTATATTGATTTTATGGCACTGCAGTCCAGCTCTGGTTTAGCTATGCCTATGCACATATATTCTTTTTTTTTTCCTTCCCCCCCCCTTTTTTTTTTTCACTTTTTCTAACTAAAACAGTGGCTGTCTTCAGTATGAATAAAGCCCACTCAAGGCAGCCAAATAACTCTATGTACTTTAGGTCAGAGTTTGAAGGAGAATGTATGATTTAAAGATGTGTGAGATAAGGACTAATTCAGTCCTGAGTGGTGCAGAACCTGCCATTCTTAGTATCACTGCACCACCCACAAAGGCCCAGTAGAGACACTGCAATATGAATCAGGCCACTGTGACATACATTATGGAAGAACGAAAAAGAGTAATGCTTGTAACTGAGTTCTAGATGACCTTTAATAATAGACACTTGAACACTGAAGCTCAGCAAGCGCATACAACCTTCTCAGAGCCTAGAAGCAAATGCCTTGTACATCAAGGGAGGACTGCCTAGCTTGCAGTGACAACATTACAGATTCCTGATCTAACATTGGCAAATGCATGTGGTACATGGCAAAATGAACTGGCTTTTGGTTCTGAAGAGCTTATATCCTGCTATAGACAAGTACACATTTACAAGAAAAGGGGTAGACTGTGAATCAAAGACTTAGCAGGGTGGAAATGGTAAGGCCATTACAAGTGTTTTGATTTATGGTAAATGGGTTTTGAAGGGAGGAAAACTCAAAGATTAGAAGGACCAGTATGATCTAGCTTTTGTAGCTAATAATAAAATATATATTTTATGTGTGTATTTGAAGGTCTAGTGAAGACAATGGAGACAGAGTCTTAAGGCATATTAGCTATGGGAAAGTGTACATCAGCACTAGCTGATCTTGGTCAACCCTCACCTCTTAAAGTCACTCGTAATATGGGGTTATTTATGTTCTAAAGCAGTTATTCCTGAAAAATTAAGTACAGTTAACTGATTTTGGGAAAGGATATGTCACTCATTTTTTTTTGTATGACTAAACACTATGTCTCTGAGGAGCAATCTTAGTAAGGAAAGGAAAATGACCTTTTTCTCTTTATCTGGCCCTGGAATGGGCCTCATAGACTCAGTGGCCCTCTGTATAAAAGTACCCACTACTCCCACTTTCTGCCTGTTTTATCACCAGCTGTTTTTGACAGAAGTATGGAGAAAGTTGATATTTACAGGTTGTTCTCATCCATGATTTGATCCAATAGAGAAAAAAACATGTTCCCAGCTTTCCACACCAAGGTCTGCATCTGTGAAGTAGTGCTAACATCTCATCATTAGTCATATGCCATATAGACTTTTCACAATTCTCCTTGTGAAAGTCTGAAATGTAAATTTTTAAGCTTCTAACAGCAGAGTGCAGTGTGTTACAAGAAGAAACATACTGTGGTTAGTTTAAAAATACATGTGAATCTTTTCTGCATTATATTCTTAACTGGTATGGGGCTTTAAATTTTTTTTTAATAAGCAATTGAGAAGCATGATAGAATTAAACTGCTGTTGGAAAGTTACTTGAATGACTGAATAACTTTTATGCCTTTTATAGCTTTCTTACTGCAGAATAATGAAGTACATTGTTACAGAGCAAGAATAATGCAGCTGTACAGCTCTCCACAGAACTATGAAGCAGAGCTGCATTCGTGACAAAGGACATCATCCTGCCGAGTGAGGAATCCCTGGCCCACCAGTGAGACGCAGCATTTTGCGCAGTTAAAGCACTCCCCATGCCACTGGCGATCTTCAAATGAGATAAATTTGGCACCTCCTAGGGCTGAAAGAGATTATGAGAAAGAAGATATGAATCTAGTATTTCTGGGCATGGATAAGAAATGCAACAGATTGTTTTCTGATGTATGACCAGGTTGTCATTCATATAACAAACAAACAAACGAACAGCAATCTGTAGTCTGAAAAATCCTTTGTTGACTGAGTTGAAAACAAAAACCTTTAAAAGTAAATACAGTGAGAAATATTTTAAGCGGATCCACAAGTCACTTGCTTGTTTTCATATCCCATTATGAACCCTGAACAGAATGCATTTATTAGAATGTCCATTCATGTTTGCTGATCTTCTCAACAAACTCTTAATGAAAATGATTTGCAACGTGTTGATACATACAATTTCTATAAAACACTGAGTGAATTTCAATTATTTCCAACTAAGTTTCTTCAGGATGGAGTCTTTCAGAAATTACCAGATCATACAATTCCAAGTATCTGAAATAAAATACTGAGGGTTTTTTGAGTGAAATAAAATACTGAGGGTTTTATGAGTTAAATAAAATACTGAGGGTTTTTTGAGTTTGGAGTTTTCTTTTTGTAAAATCATGCACATTTGATTGAGTATTTATACTTTTCTTTGACCACTTACATACGCAGCACGCATATGTGACTGTTGAGTCCACACCTAATAGAAGTACAATGCAGAACACTAGCGTACACTCTTAGAAAACTTCAGCTATCATAGACTAGTGACATATATGCCTAATTATATAAATCATATAAGTACATAAGGATGCATGCTATAGGGTTTTGTGGCATTTGGCAAGCTTTCTAATTTGACAGGTGTACGTTACCAGCAGGCAATGTCCAGATTGATCACCTCTGCATTTAAAAACAAAGCTGAAGAAATTACAGACATGGGGGACTTATGAGTGCTGTCCTGGGAACAGCCAAAAGTGCCTTTTCTAACATTATTAAGGACAAATTTTAGTGAAGAAAGTGCTAAATCAAACAATGGAGGAACTCCTTTCAGCACATGAAACAACTCCCCAGCAGTTACG
Source organism: Todiramphus chloris collaris (assembly GCA_025345505.1). Classification (NCBI taxonomy): domain Eukaryota; kingdom Metazoa; phylum Chordata; class Aves; order Coraciiformes; family Alcedinidae; genus Todiramphus; species Todiramphus chloris. The sequence continues at coordinate 41,826,810 of JANVCC010000018.1, read as the reverse complement.
GAACACATGTGATCAGTATGTCCTAGCAAGCTAAGTTACATGTGATGGAGAGTATGTCACTCTAGTAGTAAACTGTCATTCAGTCTTTCATTATAACAGGATGATTTTTAATGCTGCTTTCTAAAATAAAGGTCTTCTTTGAGAGGAGACTGATGATTCATCATTGTCTAGTCCCCTCTAGAAGATGAGACTCACCTGTAATAGGTTTCTTGCAAGAAGCACACTTCTTAGCATACAATTTGCTGAAACAGTCTACACAGTATGGATGCTCATCTTTGGAAACAAACCTTTGTCCACACAGCTGGGTATTACACCCAGCACACACAAAGCATTCTTTATGCCAAGGCTGGTCATGGTAGGTCACTCCCCCAGAAGTGATTACCTAATGCATTAACAAACAAGGACAGAATAATGAAACAAAGGTGTGAATCGTGAAGGATTATCCAGTCCTCATAAATCCTCTCTCTCGGTTGTTTTTTTTCTTATTCTTCCCATATGCACAAGAGGACAGACTGTGGTCACATCAACTGTTTTTCATCTGAAGTATCAATTTCACTAACTGTGGTTGACCTGAACGTGCCACTGGTTTGTTATTCTCAATTTTCTATCACAGAATAACCTCATGGTTTGTAATAAACAGGTTAGCTTCTTATAAATTTTTTCTTATACATGTGAATAAAGGCTTAGCATTAGGCATGGTCTCAGAAGAGCAATTCTCAGTGATGGACAGTGGATGAGAGAACCAATGCTGAGATTATGGCCAATCTCCAGCTGGAACTGGCGGTTTGCTGTCTCACAACTCAAATAGTAATTTCAGTAGGAAAAAAGACAATACAGAAGCTGAAGTAACACAGGAAACCTACACTGTCAGGAGAGGATAAAAAGGTGTTTATCAGTGACATCAAACTTCTCCTTTCCTGTAACTCACCCACAGATCTCCAGTGGCTATTTCAGAAGAGAGAAATTTCCAGTTGTTCTATGGCTTCTATATTTGTGGTAAAGAGTGGGTTTAACAGAAGTTGCGAGAGACAGTACAGAGAAATTTCTGTAGCGATGAAGACAAGTGGTAAGATAGTGTCACATGTATAGCAATGACTGAATGGGTGAATCAATGGAAAAATGAATACATGTTGGAACAGAAGGAGAAGAAGCTGGAGAAACTTTACTAACTACTTAAGTAAAAATAGCCATACTGTCTAATTTCCCTGGGGAATACTGTTTCAGGGAAATAAGGAATAATACTTGGTGGTATCAGGCAATAAAACCCCTAAAATTAAATAGCTCCTTATCCCCTTAGAATTACAGTGTTGTGTTACTTCTAATTTTCATCTGCTTTTCCATTAAAATTGCAAAATCTCTGGCGCAAAATTCAGGCCTCCAGGTTGACAATTTAATGTCTTTTGGCTCAACCCTTATTTATGAGAACTGATAGAAGTTAAATAGTAAAACTGTTTTAGCTATTATGTAGAGGGAGTCTTTGAATTCCTAGAATTTTTAAGCAACAAATCCTGATTAGATCACATAAATGCTGCTAACCTCAATGCCTCAAATAAACATAAATCAGATTTATTTTATTTGCCATGTGATCATTTAATGCAAATTAAAGGCTAGATGTAGAGACATGGGAATATATAAAAGTACTTTCTAAAATTTAACTACTTAAAGAAAAAAAACAGGCAGTAGATTTTTCTTAAGTTAAAAGCTTTTTTTTTAGAGGTTTACAGATAAATATTAAATAATTACAGAATGTATAAATTATTTGAAGAAGTTACAAAAAATAATTTTTGCTTCTAGATTGATATAGGTACCAAAGCATAAGTTAAATTCTCCTATAAAAAACAGTCTAAAACTTTTCCCTAGAGAACAGAGTTTTCATCATCTGGAGACTATTTTAAAACATGAGACATTGTGGGAGGGATGATTTATTTGTATTTCAGGGAAAATAAACCAAAATCATTTATAATCAAGCTTTCTGGTACCCATAGGGGAAGCATCATATGTTGGAACAGTGGGACTCTTGACTAATCACCAATGAATACTACTTAATCTGATTATTTCCTGATACATTCCAAGAAAAAAAAGAGTCAAGGCAGTGAATGCTTTGCTCAGCTTAGGTTGCTTATTAAGCATGTGAATACATCTGAAAAATGTTGGAAAGGAAGGCATGTTTATAAAGGCAAAAGCAGAGATTACCAGGAATGAAAGGACTTACATAACTACCAGTGAAAAATTCAACCTCTGATAAAAATCGTAATCAATAACAAAAGAACCCCAAAATCTTTGTTTTGGTCAATAAGTTTGTTTTGGGTATAATCAGACTTAGATTAATATTAACTAGAGGGACAACAGACACTGTTGCAGTTGGCTTTCAGTGTCTGATGCCAAAAGGAAGACCCTGCTCTTGCTCTTAGTTCAGCAGACATTTTACGTGATCCAGCCCCTTCCCCCATGAACAATATTGCCTCATTTGGGCAATTTTTTCCATTGTATATTCAATTACCTTTTTGCAAGAATAGCAATGGTGAGCAAATTGCTTCTCGAAACAGGGCACACAGTAATTCTCGTTGTCTTTGGTGATCAGCGGTTTTGTTCCCAATGGTTGCTGGCAATACTGACAAACGAAACAGGATTCATGCCAGGAACTTCCCTTAAATTCCATTTTACGGGAACCTGCAAAAACACAAAGCAAACACCACCACCCCCCCACCCACCCAGATATAGCCTTGTAACATAAATTTTAAATGGAATACTCTTGTTTTTAATCTCCTATCTCAGTATCGGATTATCCAAGAAAACACTTATCCTCGATTTAATAGAGTTTCTAAGTATGTACTTGAAATATCAAGAGCACATTAAGCACCATATGATAACCTGGCAAAAGACATGCTAAATTGCCTTAAGCTGTGATTTTTAGAATCTGTCCTTATATGAATCTTTTAGGGCTACTTCTCTGTGATATGCTTCATGTGCTCAGTTTACTTCAGGCCAGTCAACTCAGTGATAATGTTCAGGTACCCAGCACTTCTATAATTAAAGATTAATTTCTTTGATGTTTAATACATCTATTAATGTCCCGTCTTTCTTTTTTTTTTAAACTAAGGCTATTTATAAATGTATTATTTATCTTGTGCAGCTTAAGCTGGCTATTTTCAAAAAGTAAGTATATTCTCTGTGATAAAGTACACTACACTGCCTCTTCTTATAGCTCATCATTTCTGTCTTAGATCAACAGTTCTTTTTATTATATTCAACTAGATGCTTTTGAAACAGCACAAGGGCAGAAAGTCACTCTGTTAAATGTCTGCCAGAGGAGTTTCAGAGCTCTGTGTGCTGTGCCCTGTGCACCTTAAGGTAGATGTGTAAGTGTAAGATACGTATATACATCTGAGAATGATTTTTCCAGTGACTCTCCACCAAAACTTCCTCTCCTGCTGGTAGCATCAGGCTGCAAAAAGAGGTCTCTTTGGATGCTTTACCATCCTTCCCACACAAAGAAGAGAACTGCTGATATAAGAGATTAATCCTGCACTACCTGTTTCCTGGACTGTGGAGAGAGAAACTACTGGTTGTATTTAAACATAAAAGGTTTGCAGCTTCCTCTCAGTGATCAGAAGGCTGACTTCACTGGCTTTGCTTACTGGATCTTTTCAACAGAGTGCTAGCAAGCTGCTGACAAAGAAGTTAATGATTTAGAAACTGGTTGGCATTCCCATGCCACTTCAGGTCTCTGTTTGCACTATTACTCCTACCATCAGCACTTGCTGCAAGTATTTAGTATCCTAGGTTCTGGGGCAATATCTGCTAGGTGGATACACAGTAGAGGATAATAATGCAAACTTGAGTAAATTCTGATACTATTCTCATCACATCTAGTAAGGCATGCCTATTACACAACATTTGTTTTTTAAACTATATAAAATTTAAGCAGTATATCATCCTTAAAATGAACACAACTATATTGCTACAACATTTTTTTTCCACTAATACAGCTTTTAACTGTAGCGAAAAGGAAATAAACTTTAAAAATACAAATAAATGTTACATGTTGATATCAGTATCCTCGTATTTATACTAAGACAATAATTGTGCACAGACCAGACCTTATTGATCTAGCATTAAGAACTACTGAAAATTAAAATTCCTATGTTTCTGCCAAATCTACTGATGTCTTTGACCAGAGATTCCCACACTAGTAGTCACAAAGCCATGGCAGATAGTTTGCAGCTGGTATTTGGAGTTATACATGACATGTGATCTGTAAAAAGATGCGAGCATTGAGGGCAGTTCCCTGTTCCTAAAGTTAGGAACTCCTATAAGGATTCATCAGCCATATCAGTGCTAGACCAGTGGTATCTGCCTGCCCTCTCTTCACTGCTGGAAAGGTACTACACACAGAGAAGCAGCAGCCACCTGAAGCTGTTCTGAAAGTCAAGGATCTTGTGGCTTGGTTATTCAAGGCTGTGATTATAATTAAAAAGGCAGCTCCATTTTTCACCAAAGAATCCCTGTTATCTTACCAGGCATAATGGTCTTCTGGCAGTGGAAACACTTAGATGAATACACATCAGAGTAGCATTCAGTACACAGCAAGATTTCGTCCTTAGCAGCAAAAGGTTTCTCCACCAGTGAGCGACTGCATTTGGCACACTTGAAGCACCTCTCATGCCAGTGGCGGCCTTTGTAGGATAGATCCTTGGAGAAAGTAAGTCCATGTTAATGAAGACATTTCTTCACAGTGTTTTTATCCTTCAGCTCGTCCCAGAAATAAAGTGAAAAACAGAGAGCATTGCAATGGTGACTTGAAGAGATGACAACTGTACCCATGGGAGAAATGCTCAGAGGTGATATATATACTCAACATTGCTGTGTCAGCATATGTTGTAGGTCTCTTGCAGATGCCATTAGGAGCTGCTTTGTCACAGGCAATTGTCCTTCCTTAATGTAACATCAGAGATATGTTTTTTATTGAGATAATAATTTTATACTTAAAAGTTTTATATTTTTTTAATATTTTCTCCTTCAAGGGAAAACAAGTGATCAACTTTTTTAATGTCCACAGGTCGCCTGACAAGAAGTGCATTTGCTACATACTTTGAAATGAATCTCATGTATTTTTTAATGTTACTACTTTTTCTTCCTGCTGATTTGAAGAAAAACTTCCATAAGACTAACGAAAGATCACATTTTTGCAGAAAGCAAGCAATTAAAATCTCATTGAGCACAAAATGATTCTTGGGAAGATTATAACAAATTATTGCTTTTGTTTACACCTAATATAATTCCTCATAAAAACTTGGCAGAAAACTATCTGTTTAAGACTCAGTAGGTTTAGGGAATGAAAAAGCTAACTGTGTATGTATGAGACCTCCACTAAGAATTCCAAAAAAAAAAAAAAGAGAAGACAGGAGATTTTATTTTTCCAGGGTTAAAAAAAACAAGGGAGGGAAAAATGCACCTTCAAAAAATCCCCTACCTTAATAAACCAGAATCTTTAAGGTCTCCTTTATAAGTAACAAGCACAATAGTGCATAAATCCAATCTCATTTTTCTCCTTTGTCAGATCCCCACCCTTAAATTGTTAAAAATGAAATAAATACCACACTTCAGGAGGTGCTGAGTGCTTGCCACTTACACTTGCTTTAGTTATCACTCTGAACCTTGTAGGAAGTAGGATATCGCCCCAAAGCAGCCCGAGTCAAAGACTGGGTAAGAAGGAGAGGAAGAGAGCCAAGCTCTAGCACCTTGGGAGAGGTGGCACAACCAGCTCTAGATCTCTGTAAGCCACTTTTCTATCTGACTCTGGCCTGTGGCACTCCTTTCTTGATAGTCCTGCTTTTTCTTACAGTTTTTCCTTCCACTCAGTCCAAAGACATGACTTTTTATTAATGTTCTCTGACATCAGTAGTCCTGACACGTTTTTTTTTATTTTCGGTTTTAAATGAGAAATTAGTGAGCTCAGAGCATGTTCTCCAGGTGACCCTGACTGGTGCTATGTGTACAAGTTTGCTGTTGAAAAATGCTTGTTCTCCAGGGCCTTCACCAGCTTCATTGCTCTTCTCTGGACCCACTCCAGCACCTCAATGTCTTTCTTGTATTGAGGTGCCAAAAACCGAACACAGTACTCAAGGTGTTGCCTCACCAATGCCAAGCACAGAGGGGCAATCACCTCACTGGTCCTGCTTGTCACACTATTTCTCATACAAGCCAGGACACCGTTGGCCTCCTTGGCCAGTTGGGCACACTGCTGGCTCATATTCAGCCATTTGTTGATCAGCAGCCCCAGCTCCCTTTCTGCTGGACAGCTTTCCAGCCACTCTTCCCCAGGCTTGCATCATTGGCTAGGGTTGTTGTGGCCCAAGTGCACGATATGGCACTTTGCCTTGTTGAAGTTCATACCATTGACCTTGGCTCATCAATCCAGTCTGTCCAGGTCCCTGTGTAGAGACTTCTTATCCTCAAGCAGATTGACAGACAATTCTACCCAATTTGGTGTCGTTTCCAAACTCACTGAGGGTGCATTCTATCTCTTCATCAAGATCATTGATAAAGATGTTAAACAAAAGTGGTGCTAATACTGAGCCCTGAGGAATGCCCCTTGTGTCCGGCCACCACTTGGATTTAATTCCATTCACCACAACTGTCTGGGCCTGGCCACCCAGTCAGTGTTTTACCTAGCAGAGTGTACACCCACCCAAGCCATGAGCAGACAGTTTTTTCATGAGAAAGCTGTATGGAAGTCCAGGTAGAAAACATCCACAGCCTTTCCCTCATTCTCTAGGCGGGTCATCTTGTCATAGAAGGAGAAGGCATAGAATTTAACAAGGAACAAGAAGTGAAAGCTAAATCTTTACCTTGGAATCACACTCAATAGGTTGCTTGCACTCTTCACAGGGGTTGGCAAACAGGCTGTCATAACATGTAACACAATAAGCGTTTTCTTCTCTTAATGCATACTTCCTTCCACGAAGAGACTGCAGGCAGTAATGACAGTCTGTGTGACTGCTGGTCATTCTGGTGGGGTTCTCCGTGTGATCTAGAAAGATGGAAAAATCATGTAATTCAGTAGATGACCGTTTGCTTGTTCAATTAATAAGTAATGCTGCATTCCCTGTGGAAGTTAGGACAGGCATTTCTTGGTCATTTGCAGTGCCCTGGATTTCTAATGCAGGGCTTTTCTGTACCAAAACGGTAGTCTTTAACAACATATAATATGTTACCTACAGAATGGGGAACAATTAGGTTGCTTCAGCTTAATCTTATGGTACTTACACTGACAGGTCAGATACCTGAAAATGAAGCCATCTTTTCTATGTACGACTACAGACATTAGGAACATTATCTGCTGGATTGTGAGGTGCAGTTTATCCAAAAATCAGGAAATGGAGATAGAAACAACAGTTCAAGTATTAAACCAATTGTAGAGTTAAAAGGCTAAAGAGAAATGGCAAGCACTTTGTAGTGTAGGCTTTCTCTTGTCATTCCTGTCTTTCTGCTCATTTCTTCCTTTTCAAAATACCCCACCTCTACCTGATCAAACAGAAGGAAGACAGGGAATTCCAAGCTATATATATATATATATATATATTCCAAGGGTTTTTGCATAATCCCAGCTGTGCTGCTAACATTTGGTGGAACAAATGTTAGCTGGATAACAAAAGGGCAAAATATAAAAAGAAAATAGCTAAATCATAGCGCAAACAAAATCATAACTCAAAGAAAGTTTCCCTTGTTGTTTCTGGAAAAGATCATAATTTCTTACATATTTCTTTATTGCCATGGTCCATGTTGGCAGTGCCAAAATACTATAAGATTACTTTTCTGTACCAGAGAAGTGCAGGAAATACCACAAATCTGTTGAGAGGCAATTGTATGCATTTCCCATCCTTCAGTTTTCCATGCTAAAGAGGCTTAGATAAGCATCCAAACCTCAGCTGCTTATAGATCTACAACACTGAACATTTTAAGGATTATGGAGATGAAAACTTATTTCAGTCTTCTTGTTGCTGATTGGATCATCATCACTTTGCTAAAATTGGGTCTTGATTCCTGGGAATGAAGGAGGAAGAATCCAGAAAGTTCCCAGTGAAGCAAACCCAGAAGCATCTGCTGGACTCATTGGACTGCACTCTTCATTAAATTGACTGAGTGTAGCTGCAGCCAGGACCAGCAATCATAAATTTTAGAGAACTTGAGAATAACTGTGGAAGGTCTCCTAAAATATTTACATATCATTGAGTTTGGGCAGCTGAAATCTTTGCACTTTGAATAACAGTGGAAATTAGTTTATGCTAACCAGATGCAAAGCCTGAGAGTAAGGAAGTGAAACATATGAAGAATAAGATTTGAGAGAGAGCTTAACCATGACAGGGCTTACATCTAGTTCATTTAGAGTTACTCTGTCATACCTGTTTTTATACATTTACTGCCTTGTTCAGTTTTTGAAAGGCATTTAATCTTTTTCTGTGTTTCTGCTTTGTGAGACGTAATCCAAAATGATTGTTTGAATTACAAGAAAACCCAATTACTGTAGGTCTCCACTGACACCAGTGTATAAGCTCAGGAACTCATTAATCTATTCCTGCAGGAATAGTAGTAAGACAGTGTAAAAAGGGCAGGGAGAGAGGCCATAATGCTTATTTCAGACCAAAAGTAACAACTTGCATGTTTGGCACAAGTTATGGAAAACTTGTTTCTGTAAATTGAAAATCTTTTGAGCTGAACTGATTTACTGCATTTCTGACTTCCCTACATCTTTATGCTAGCTAAAACAAGGTCCAGTAAGGTTCTCTGTAACTCAGATCAGTGGGAAATATGCTTTCTTGAAAATATTACACATGTGTTTTATGTGATATCCTTGGAATAATAAGAGGGCTTGAATCTGCACTTCCACTTCCTTAGGATCAGAGATTTGAATGTGTAATGAACGAACTCATTTATATGAGTAAATGACACCCATCATCTTTTAAATTTACATGTGACATAAAAAACAGACATAGCACATTGCATTTAGTGCACAATCACTACATAGTCATCACCAAAGTCAGGGTTAAGTTTTGATCATTTTCTTCTGTATTAGGGAACCAGTATAAATTGGTGGCTAAGGAGACAATCAAGGCATGTTTGTAGCTAACTGGGCTCCATACTCAAGGTCAGAGGACAGGCTAGAAAATGAGTTTCAGAGGAAGATTTTTTTTTTTTTTGGTGGGAATTAGAGTTATGAACTGCTTCTGAAGGTAACCCCAAATGAACCACCTTTCTGATCTCCCTGCTGAATCAGTACCCCAGCTCCCTAACACAATTTTATCTCAGACAAAAGGTGACAACAGCAAAATCCTAACTCCTAGCAAAGTATGTGTGAAGAACTTGCATTACTTGTAACTTTTTTTGTTGGACATAGCTTACCAACTAATAGCTTCAGATATCTGCAGATACATCTCAGTTTTTCACTCTAATGAATGGCAATAGAATTATAGAATCAGTTTGGTTGGAAGGCACCTTTAAGCTCATCTAGTCCAACTACTAACCCAGCACTTCCAGGTCAGAACTATACCATGTCCTGAAGCACCACATCTACACAACTTTTAAATACCTCCAAGGATGGTGATGCAACCATTTGCCTTGGAAGACTGTTCCAATACTTTACAACCCTTTCTATGAAGAAATTTTTCCTAACAGGCAACCTGAACCTCCCCTGGCATAACCTGAGGCCATTTCCCCTTATCCTATTACTTGTTACTTGGGAAAAGAGGCTGATCCCCACAGCACTACAACTTACTTCCAGGTAGTTGTAGACAGCGATAAGATATCCCCTGAGCCTCCTATTCTCCAGGGTAGGTTTTTACATTTACATAGGGTTTTAAGTTATCAGAAACTCTGCATATCCAACAATTTTTTTTTTAAAAAAGTGGTTCTCATGATTATTATTTTAGTTTTTCCCCAGGAAGCCAATCTGTTCCAGCAAGGCCAGGTTACATGCACAGAAAAGACCCACTATTGTAATAAATCAGAATTTCTGAATTTGTAATATAATTGTCCTCCCCAAACCACATATTGATATGGGAACAAACTGTTATTACTCCTGTTTTGCAGAAGACAGTGGTTGCTTGATAACATTAAAAGAACACCCCCAAGACCAGAGTCAAAGCCTGAGGTGTCCTTGAGCTACTCCTCTAGTAAAATGCTCAAGTCGACCAAGGCTTTGTTTCAGAGAAAGTCTTCAGAGTTTGCCCATGATGATATAAGACCATATTTGGGAATGAAGCAGCAATGGAATGAAAAAGAATGATGATTATTGGTAATCTCTTGGCAAAGGTCTGTGTAACTTTTGTGAACTACGGTTTCTGTTAGACAGTGCAACAAAAAAAAGCGAATCTTGTCTCCCCCAGCACCACTTACCCTTGCTCCGATAAGTAAGTAATGGTACGAGCACCATGTAGTTAAGTAGGATATTTTTCTTTTGCTTTGATCCTAACCTCTAGAGAAATATGTTTACTTTAAGTTTGCTGGAAGTTAGACTTTGTGTTTTGAAGGTCAGTTAAGAAATCTCTAGAGGTCTGATGCTATTCACTCTCATGGAATGAAACGCTGACTCCAGCATTCCAGCTGCTAACTCATGTCCTAGGCACAGGGAAAGACTGTGATGTCTTCATTTCTTGGGAAAAGAGGATTTTGATATTTAAATTGGAACAAAGCTAAATACTGTTGATTTTTACATATCCAGTAGGCATGGATACGTGATACCATTTGTAGTGTTAGAATATTCCAAGGGGGTGCAGAGACACGTTGCCAAGGATGTGAGGATATTTCAACTGGAGTCCCTGGGGTCAGATTGAAGAATGTAGCGGTCTCACGGTATGAATTATAAAGCAGATGAAAACAAAAGAACAACACTGGCTAGTCTGCCTGATGTTCAGCAGATGAAGAATTTAGCTACAAGAAATTCAGAATGGCACTTGCTGTAGAGTCAATTAGTTCCCTATAAAATGCAGAGCCCTAAAAGGCTTCTAGTGAGAAAAGCCATAAGAAAATGCTTCTGAAGTTGTGAAACCTGGCAAATGTGGAACCTTCAGGAAAGGAATGCTTGTTTTCTCACTGGAGCTAAAAAGCACAGCCACGATGTTAATATATCTCTTCATAATTTATCTTGCTATTTTCTATAAATGTATGTTAATACCCCTTTTATGTTATATGAGTACAAAAAGCCCAGAAATGCTAGTACTACTCAGAAGAGAATGAATATACATATGCATGCAGGGATATGCATACATGTAAAAATATTATATCTTTTGCTTTATGGCAATTCTGATAGACTATTTCCCAATCTAAATAAGCCTGCCATTGAATGGCATCATCTTTTTCTTTAAGAATAGACAAGGCTCTCTTAGAGAGGCATAAAGAAAGAAAATTGATAGCAAAATAAATCATTGAAACAACACTGAAGGATAAGAAAAACAAATTGATCTATTTTTAGGGGGAACACCCCTTCAAGTCACCCCAGGCACTTGTTTATTTTCAGGTAAATAAATGTTTTATCTCACATGGTTTTGTCTATTTTCATGGATTTGCTGACTTCATTTTCCCTATATATATTTTTTTTTTTTTTTTGGTGAGAGCTTCTGAACAACTCATGACATACATTTGCAAAATATATTAGTGATTCAAGGTTACAATGGCATTATAAAGCTACCAATGTCATTAAGAGGAAAAATTTCTAACATCATTATTTTATAAATAAGTTTCTGACAAACTTCTACAAGAAAAATTTTCTTCATTTCAGAGATCACACTTTCTTATTCCTCTGGATGCCTGCTAATCTCCAGAAATCTGTTATTTTATTTATTTATCCTGCTTTAAGTAGCCAGGATGGATGCCAACTAGGATGATGCTGTAAAAATATAACTATACTGTGTCAGGGTCCACAAGTGAAATGGTTTTGGTGGACTATCTAAGCAAAGCAGCTCATTTAGAGGTTTATCTGGTAACTGCACTATACTGCACTGTACTGTTTACACACACCACGACCACAAGCAAGAAGTACAAGAACTCTGGCTTAGGGAATCGAGCATCTCATGAATTCTATAATTTTCTCCTTAATTGCTTTGTTTACACCAAGCAAACTCAAATGTTGGTGTAGTCATCTAAATTCTTCCTTTATTCCAGTACAGCACAATCTACTACTTACCTAAACTTCATAACTAGGATATATTAGAGTAGTGACAGTACCTCAACTAAGTGCTCACAGTGTAGACACACAGAAATGCAGTTGCAGAAAAGACAAGTCTATGTCCCTCAAACTGTCTTTACTAGCTAGGGTAGGTTGGAATAATCTAGCTCCATTGCCTTTATGGCAAGCTAGGTATTTACTTTATTCCATAGAATCATAGAATATTTTGGATTGTAAGGGACCTTTAAAGGTCATCTAGTCCAACGTCCCTGCAGTGAGAGGGGCCATCTTCAACTAAATCAGGTTGCTCAGAGCCCTGTCCAACCTGGCCTGGAGTGTTTCCAAGAATGAGGCATCTATCACCTCTCTGAACAACAACCTATTCTAGTGTTTCATCATGGCAAAAAAATGATTCCTTATACCTAATATGAATCTACCTTCCTTTAGTTTAAAACCATAACCCCTTGTGATCTTACTACAGACCCTGCTAAAAAGACTGTCCCCATCTTTCTTATAAGCCCCCTTTATTAAGCACTGAAAGGCTGCAATAAGGTCTCCCTGGAGTCTTATCTTCTCCAGGCTGAAAATACCTCACTCCCTCAGCCTTTCCTCACAGGAGAGGTTTTCCATCTCTCTGATCATTTTTGTGGCCTCCTCTGGACCCACTCCAACAGCTCCTCGTCTTTTGCATGCTGAGGACTCCAGAACTTGCATCTCTCCTAATGGATCTTCTTCCTCTATTGTGAGCCTTGTAGTGAAGCTCAAGAATTACCATCAAGGTTAAGCTCACTGTACAGAGAAATTAGAGGTCAGAAATAAGCATGTCTAATGTAGCAGCTGAAAGCTAGGTTTTTTTGGAAGAAGGGTGCAGAAAAGTTGCTGTCCGGCTACAGAATTAAACCTATATTATTTTCTGGATTTTTAATTTTTTTTTTTTTTTAACTAATCAACGCATGAGAGTCAGGGAGTGCAATTTATTGTTTAACACATCTACTACACCGATGCCCTGTGACTCCAGTCCAGAATAATTGGCCCTGTTATTCTGAACACAAGCAGCTCAGATGATCAGCAGTATTTCTTCTTTAGTAATGCAGCTCTGTGTTTAAGTAGAGACAAAGTGTCTTTGGAGTGCTTGGTGTCCATTCAAGTATCTCCCAACCTATTACCTAGGAACACAAAAGCTTTTCATCTGCTCAGATTCCTGGGTGATGTTAATATTCTCAGCAGCATCAGTACATGAAAAAAAGGTAGGGTTAATTGTATGACTTAAATAATTTTTCCTTTCTGAAATCATTCTTACTCACATTTTTTACAAGTTTTCACATAGTCTAGTAGAGCCAGAATTTTCTCCCAGGTTCATTATGGAGCTCATTACTTTCTGACTGCTGTCAGATTTATAGAATCAAAAGGAGCCATGAAATATTTCAGCTGTGCACTGGTGTACCTTTGCATGTAAAATCCTGGCAGCATTCTCAGTCATACTCTCAAGATTCAAGCATAAAACAGGTTTGAGGATTTTATCTGGTACAAAAGGGCAAGTATATCCAAATTAGCTGCTGAGTTATATACTTAGAAGATTTAGACTTAAATTGATTAAGTTCAGCTGCCCAAGTTCCAAAAGCAAAGCAGCCATGAGCCTAAGATGTGGGTGACAAATCATTTGTGGATCCTAGGTACAATGTTACAGTAATGGCATTAGTGGTATACACCAGGGGTTGACACTGGGAGCAATACTGCTCAACATCTTCATTAATGACCTGGAGATGGGACAGAGCAAGTTGATAGATGACACAAAACTGGAAGAAGTGGCTGCTACACCAGATGAGTGTGCTGCCATACAAAGAGATCTTGACAGGCTTGAAAATGGAGCTGAGAGGAGTACCATGAAGCTCAAAAAGAGGAAATGCAATGTCTTGCCTCTGGAGAGGAATAACTGCAGGTACCAGCACATGCTGGGGGAAAACCAGATGGACAACAGCTTTGCAGAGAAGGACCTGGGGATCCTGGTGCACACCAAGTTGAATGTGAGCCAACAACATGCCCTTGTGGGTAAAAAGTTCAACAGAATCCTGTGAGGTATTAGGAAGAGCATTGCCAGCAGGCTGAATGATTGACAGAATCATAAAATCATTAAGGTTGGAAAAGACCTCTAAGATCATCAAGTCCAACTTGGTGATGTATCAGGACCACTAAACCATGTCCTGAAGTGCCATGTCTACATGTTTTTTGAACACCTCCTGGTTAGACACATCTGGAGTACTGGATCCAGTTCTGGGCTCCCCAGTAGAAGAGACATATGGAGCTAAGAGTCCAGTAAATGGCCACAAAGGCAACAAAGAAACTAGAGCACCTCTTCTATATGGAAAGGATGAAGGAGCTGGGACTGTTAGGTCTGGATAAGAGAAGGCTCAGAGAGATACTCATCAATGTGTACAAATACCTGAAGGGAGGTAATGAAGAAGAGAAAGCCATACTCTTCTCAGTGTGCTCACTGACAGAAGAAAATGCAGTGAGCACAAACTGAACTACAAAGGGACTCTATTTAAACAGAATAAGAACCCTTTCACAGTGAGAGTGGTTGGACACAAGCACAAGTTGCCCAGAGAGGCTGTGTAGTCTCCATCCTTGGAGTTATTCAAAACCTGACCGGACATAGCCCTGGGCAATCTGCTTTAGGTGATCCTGCTTAAGCAGGGGATTGAACAAGATGGTCTCCACAGGTCCCATGACACCTCAACCACTCTGTGATTCTGTGATGGGAAACAGAAAGATTTATCACTGTTAAGTGATAAAAGAGAGTGAAATTGTCCACAAAACCTCAGTATTCCCTTCTGAGCATTTGAGTCAGAGTGAGGTCATAGAGACACAGAATGGTAGGGGTTGGAAAGGACCTCTTGACATCATCAAGCCCAAGCCCCCTGCCAGAGCAGTCTCACCTAGGGCAAGCCACACAGGAACATATCTGGGTGGGTTTTGAAATTCTCTAGAGAAGGAGACTCCACAACCTCTCTGGGCAGTCTGTTCCAGTGCTCCATTACCCTCACGGTAAGGAAGTTTCTCCTCATGTTGAGGTGGAACTTCCTGTGTTCCAGTTTATGACCACTGCCTCTGATCCTATCACAGAGCACCACTGAAAAGAGACTGGCCCCTTCTACTTGACACCCACCCTTCAGATATTTATAAACATTAATAAGATCCCACTCAGCCTTCTCTACTTTAGATGTGATCTCACTAGTGCAGAGTAGAGGGAGAGGAGAACCTCACTCGACCTACTGGCCACATTTTTCTTTATGCATCCCAGGATACCATTGGCCTTCTTGGTCACAAGGGCATATTGCTGTTCCATGGATAACTTATTGTTCACCAGGACTCCCAGGTCTTTCTCCATGGAGCTGCTTTCCAACAGGTCTACACCTAACCCTTACTGGTGCATGGTGTTACTCTTCTCCATGTGTAGGACTCTACACTTGCCCTTGTTGAACTTTGGTTTGCCTTTGCCCAGCTCTCCAGTCTGTCCAGATCTCACTGGATGGCAGCACAGCCTTCTGCTGTATCAGCCACCTCCTCCCAGTTTTGTATCTTCAGCAAAGTTGATGAGGGTACACTTTATCTCTTCATCCAGATCATTGATGAAGATCTTGAATAAGACTGAACCCAGTACTGAGTCCTGGGAAACACCGTTAGCTACAGTTTGCCAAGTGGACTCTGTGACACTGATCATGCTCCTCTGAGCTCTATTGTTTAGCCAGTTCTCAACCCATCTCACCATCCCCTCTTCTAACCCACAATTCCTGAGCTTACCCACAAGGATGGTATGGAAGACAGTGTCAAAAACCCTGCTGAAGTCAAGGTAGACAATATCCACTGCTCTCCCTGCATCTACCCATTCAGTCACACCATCATAGAAGGCTATCAGATTAGTCAGACATGACCTTCCTTCAGTAAATCCATACTGGCTACTCTTGGTAACCTTCTTTTCTTCTATGTGCTTAGAGATAATCTCCAGAATGAGCTGTTCTATTACCTTTCCAGGGATGGAGATGAGGCTGGCTCGTCTGTAATTACCAGGGTCTTCCTTCTTGTCCTTTTTGAAGACTGGAGTGCTATTGGCTTTCATCCAGTCCTCAGGTGTCTCTCCTGTTCTCCATGACCTTTCAAAGATGATGAAGTGGCTTAGCAATAACATCTGTCAAATCTCTTAGTACTTGTGGGTACAGTCCACTGGAGCCCATGGATTTGTGTGTGTTCAGCTTACCCAAGTGATTTATAACTCAGTTCTCATTGATCAGTAGACAATCTTCCTCCCTCCAGGCTTTCTATCTTACTTCCAGGGTCTGGGATTCTTTAGGGCTGGTCTTTGCAGTGAAGACTCTACAAGAGTCCCTTCCTACAAGAAGGACATTGAGGTGCTGGAGAGGGTACAGGGGTGGGCTACAAACCTAGTAAAGGGTTTGGAGCATGTCTCTTATGAGGAAAGGCTGAAGGATATGGGGCTGTTTAGCCTTGAGAAAAACAGGCTGAGGGGAGACCTTATTGCCCTCTACAACTATCTGAAGGGAAGTTTAGCGAGGCGGGAGTTAGTCTGTTTTCCCTGGTGACAAGTGACAGAACAAGAGGAAATGGCCCAAAGTTGAACCAGGGGAGGTTCAGGCTGGATATTAGGAAGCGTTTCTTTACAGAAAGGCTTGTCAGGCATTGGAATGGCCTGCCTGGGGAGGTGGTGGAGTCACCATCCCTGAAAGTGTTTAAGAGGCAGGTAGATGTTGTGCTTAGGGACATGGCTTAGTGGTTTTTGATAGGGCTAGGAATAAGGTTGGACTTGATGATCTTGAAGGTCTCTTCCAGCTGAAACTATTCTATGATTCTATGACTGAAGCAAAGAAGGCATTCAGTAATTCAGATATTTTCAAAGGTAATAAAAAAGCAGAATTAAAAAAAAAAAAAATAGCAATTAGGTTCTTCATTACAATTAATTTCAAAGTTTTCTGATACTTCAAATCCAGTAAACAGTCTGTAAATCTTTGTCAATTACAATACATTCAGTGGAATTGTATTAATTTGGTTACAGAGGAAAGAGCAAAGGAAACTAGCGATTCTAAATAATTTCTGTCAAAGAAAAAAACAGTTTCAGTAGATTCATCAGTTCCACAGGGAAAGTTAACTTCCAACATTTTCAAGTCCCGGCCATGTGTGAAATTACGAGAGACAGATATTATTTTCTGTCTTGTCACTGAGTGTGAAACATGATCAACCTGTCCTTAGTCAACCATTCTGGTACTTAGATATGAGTACTGTCCAAAAGCTGGGCCCTTTTTGATTTAAAGGAGTTATTGGCTTGTCTGCAGTATCTGGTTTACCACCATAAAGAGGCCTTTGTTATTTTTGTTGTTGCGGGCTGGTGCAAGTCAAAACTTTTTTTCACTGATAATTTAAAATTTTAAGCTGGTGTTAGTTGTTACAGACCAGGCTACAGAAGAGATATAAAGGCTTGGATGCCTTCAGTAATGATGATTTTGATGACTTGGCTCAGAGGGAAATACAGGCAGTGCTCAGCTCCACTGCTCTGCCACTGCCCTGTACAGGACAACAAGGAATGAAGGAGAGTTGTAGGCACTGATATCTACACTAAACATTCTCCTTACTAGGACTCAGCAGGGAAAGCAGATCTAAAAATTTTGCAGTGACTTGAAGACTGAGTGAAGGAAAATGGCTAGAACTGTAATCTTTTTTTTTTTTTTTTTTTTTTTTTTCAGCAGGCAAAACCATCCTAAAGAAGATGCAAGAAACCCTACAAGGGATGGCTAGGCAATAACCTGGTCATGAGGAAAGTTTCCTAATCCCTTGTAAAGTATTAAATTCATGCTCTGAAACTTGAACATTTATAAGCTTCCAAAACCAATATAAATTGAAAGAAAAGTTATTGCATCAGGGAATTTTTGGAAGAAAAAGAAGTTTTGCACTAAGCTTGATCCAAAATGCTCTAACATTATTATTTTTAAAATATCGATGTATAGCTATACAAAATATTTGTAATTTTTTCAATATGTATGTATCTATGTATTTTCTATATGTATCTACGTATTTTCTATATGTATCTATAGATATAGCAATATTTGTAAAGAAAAAAGTACATGGAAAATATCAGTTTATTTTAGAAAAGTAGGATTAAAAAACGTGAAATCTGAAAGAAAAATATGGGTCTAAATATTGATCTTAATTGTTCAACAGAAATTCTAGTACAAACTTAAATTTAATTTTTGATATATAGTTAAAAATTTAATTTGAAGAAGCAGTTTTATATCTATGTTTTATTCCAGGGAAAAAGATATGAATCTGAGTTAGAGACAGCTTATTTTGAGGGAAGAAATTTGCTAGCAAAAGGGTGCATTACAGTTTCATCAATTAAAATGGTGGGAATGTAGAGTAACTGTACTTGCGTGGAAATATTAATGTATTTTCCTTCAATCAACATACAACCCAGTAAGTACTAAATATCTTTGAAAGATAAAAAGAAATATTAACTGTTTGGGGCTGAACCAGTCAAGGTAAGAATTGATCACTGAGGTCACAGGTGATCTCTGGCAAGGAATACAAAGTCTTCCACTACTCTTTCTACCTGGTTTTTGTAGTCCCCTTTTCCTGCCTCCAGCCTCACCTATAATCCCCTAATTATGCAAAATACTTCAAAAAGTGCTTAAACAAAGAGAAAATAAAAGTTAGAAATTAAGACACGTACTGAAATCCTGAGGCTTTTACCAGTGTGTGTTCATTCCCAGTATGCAAATCAGAGCAGCACTTCTGAGCAATCTCTGCCAGAACAGCATCTGCCCATCAGGCATCTGCCTCCCGATTCCCCTCTATACAATGTGCTACGGTCAAAATGCCTGCACAGCTGAGCAGAAGTCCACCAAGGAAACAGCAATGTCTTAGCAACACAGTAACACCATCAGGCAGGGACACATCGAGCTGAAAATGACCCAAGCCTGCCTTTGGGACTGAAAGCTTGCCTGGGGAAAACAACAGCAATAGGAAATGATGCCCGTGATACAGTGAGGAGTGAAGTGCTCACAGGCTGTGAAATGAAACAGCCTTGTTGCTAACAAGAGGTAACAGAGCTTCAATAGGCTACACTGATGCTGACTGCAATCTTTAAGAATCTTTATAAAACCCAGGCCATTTCTTGTCTTTGTAGATGTATCACCTACAGAGACTGGATTTCTCTCACCCTTACATTTTATTTCAGGGACAGAGAGGCGGATAAAGAGTACTGTGTCTTGTGAGAACAGGTACCTCACAGGAATTAAAATCCCTAAAAAAACCCCACACAACTACTGACTATGCAGTACAACTTTTTCTAGCTGGGTTCTTTAAAAGCCTGTGACCTACTTTAGAACTGCTTTGAGAAATAAAATGAGCAATAAGAAAAAGATGAGCAGCAGCAATGTTAGCAGCAAGCTAAAATTGGAAAGGATTTTCATTACCCTATTTAAAAAAAAAAAGACCTCCTTCCCCCAAAACCAAACATAAAACCCCTAAGTGGTAATAAAACATCTGCTGCAGTAGTACAGCCTTTTTCTTTTCTCTCCTCACTGCACTGTACTAACCTGACCTAGTTTTTGGAGGAAAAAAAATAAACTGAGCTGCATCTCTTCTGTAATAAAAATATGACACCTTATCAAAATGAAACAAAGCTAAATATTTCTGATCTCAGCCCTGTTAAAATATTGTCATGAGCTAGGTGGCATTACAGCTTTGGAAAAGCAAAGGCTTCTGTAAGAAGTATCAGTATTTAAGATCCCTACTTCAGTTATCATTGTTCCCAGGTATTTAGATTTATAGGTCCAAGGAACAGTGAGTTTTGTTGCTCGCATCGCTCCATCAATCTTGTCTGCTACCTTCTTACCAAACTTTTCACTGAAAACACAGATGGTATCATTCTGCAGATAAGCCCTGGACTGCTTATTTATGCCCACAGGAACTGTATTTTGTGAAGCCACTGCCATATACAGTCTAAGAAATGCTGGCAACTGCAGATGTAGCACATAGACCTTTTCTTCACATTGTGTGAACTGTTCAGCATGACCATTGCTGTGGCTGTCCCTTTGTGGAGAGGAACTCCACATGTGCCGCCACAAACCTTCCCAAGGAAAAACAGGCTTCAAGATGGGCAGTCCCAAGGGGCAGGATCAAGGTGGGAAAGAATGGGCAGAATCATTGAGTAGAGCTAGTAACAGCCTGATCTCAAAGAAAGGACTACCTATGTACTCTGGATTTTTGCTGACAACTAACACAGCAGGTAGTGCTAAGCTGCCTAGCCGTAACCATCCTCTGCAAATGCACTGGCTTTGGAATACAGGGATCCAATAATAACACAGCCTTATTAAAATATGCATGCATGTAACTCATCTGCTAGATGGACACACCATGAAAGGTCTAATGCAATGAAGGAAACCTGAAAGACGTAGTACTCTTTATGTCCTACCCCTGAGCTGGTTATACAATGTAACTGAGACAGAGGGCAAGAAAGTACACAACCACCAACCAACATGAAAATGCACTGTGGGTGTTCTTCACCAGACTTACTTAACTTCCTTCTGCTTTCCCCTAGTGCTACATGAACACCTGCTTTTCTTTCTTGTAGAACCAGGAACACTTGTGTATGTACATTAATGTAGCTGAATAATTTCACTCAATTGGTGGATATTAAATTGGGTGATTTAGCATTATTTGGATTAGGTTTTCAACTGTGTATGTTACACTTTGTGTCCTTGTGTCTACTGGGGAGCACTAGGCACAATTCACTTACGAAGTCTCAACATCTGCACCAAGGTTGCAGTAACAAACTAGCACAATTCAGCGTGTCCATTCACCAAAAAAAAGTGGAATTATAGCAGGGTGACTTTTTCCTTTCATTCTCTGTCCTGTATTTGTTTTAAACACACTGTAAATCCAGAAAACCAAATAGTTTAACTATGCAGGTGCATTAAGGTCAAGCTGCTGCTCTTTGTGCTGGGGGGGGGAGGGTAAAATATACAGATATATACATTATTTTATGACATGTCCTATATTCTCGGTTGATAGTAAAGCAGCACATTTCATTCCAACACAGCAAAAAGATACGACTCAAAATGTAGACACTCAGGTCTTGAAGAGAGCTGACAACAGGACTTTTGAAGGCAGTGAACCCCTTTAGGAGTGGGGTCGATGGGAGAAAGGGCATCAAGTTGATGTCTTTGGCCCTTGCCTGTACTCTACCAGTGAGGAAAACTAACAGAGTGTTACTAGGAGGAATATAGAAAAAAAAAGTTGGGTTTGGGCTTTTTTTGTTGGATTTTTTATTTAGTTGCTTTATTTGGGTTTGTTTGTTTTGTTTTTCTTTAAATATGTGGCTTTGTGGATCATCTATTAACCAGAAAAAAATGTTAATTGAAGACCCCTTGAGTCTTAACTAGTTGAATTGATAATGCCCTGACAAACAAAACAGAGTCTATCATGACATCAACTCTGTTTTAACTTCAGTTCTCACATCCTGTGAGGAGCAACATTGATCAGTCCCTTAGAGAGACTCAGCACTGGGTTCTGTTCATGTCCTGCAAGTGACCTTTGCCATGTACTTGAAATCTTTGTGCCTCTTATGTTACCTGTTCTGCCTACTTAGGAGATAAAGTCTGATGAAAAATTATGTGATTGGGTATCCTGACATTTCCCTTAAGTGTTAAAATCTCTGTGCCGGACATTAAACATATTTAGTTCAATTTTATCATAGTCTATCTTCCTAAAAGTGGCCACGATTTAAAATTAGACTCTGCAATGAATAGACCATGGTATTCTGTCTTTCTTTATTATGATATGAGGTTACTGACCCTCCAGTTAGTGCCCTGCTGGGATTTTTGTAATGTCCTGGCATGTGAAAAGGTCCTTTTTTTTTGTTTTGTTTTGGCGCTATGACTTTCAGTGTGGATTTCTCTTTTTGAAGAAATACAAAATAAATACATGTTATCTAAAAACTTGTTACAGTGTAGGTTGCTCTATGCTAATTGAAGGAAAATTAAGGCTAAAGTTTATCTGAACATCCAAGACAGTCAACATTTGACTTAGACAAATAAAAACTATCAGTAAAGTCTTAGAATTCTGGAAGAAATGTGGTAAGAATGAATAAATTCCTTTCTAATATTTAGGAACATTTTAAGAACACATTATTTAATCCAAGGATATTGTGGAACAATGAGTCCACTGAAATCAGTAAAGTCTATTCAAGTGACAAAGTGAAGCCTGACACATAACAAGCATCTTAGCTAAGCTAGATGGAATTGACTGGTTTCAGTACAAGATGATGCTCAGAGGCCATAACTCTGACCAGCTGTGAGGGATAAGGTTGATCTGAGGAGGAGAGTGGTAAGCAGCAAAAGAAACTGCATTAAGGAACAAAAACAATTTAAGTCCTTTTTGCTAATTTATGTTTCATTTGGTAAATATTTTCAGTAACAAGTCTAAGCAAGAGATTAAACAAACTAAGAATTCTGATACTGTACTTTAAAAAAAAACCCACTAAAATGTTTTGAGCTTTTAATTTAAAATGTTTCTCAATGTTCAGTTTTCAAGCATCAAACTAAACAAAGATTGACAATTATAAGACCAGCATGAAACAGTTTTTCCTTTTTTTTTTTTTTTAATGCAAATAGAATCCCAGACTCTCAGAACTCTAATTATGCCACAGTTTTGCATGTTATAATACATAGATGAATCATGATGTGTCTGAATTCGAAACCTGAAGAGCTCACTTGAGGAAGACTGGGCCCTAATAAATATGTTTACAGCCTAACACCGTTCTAGCCTTCTGATAATAGAATTGTAACCGAATACTCTGAAGTATTTTACATCCTTTCTTTCAAGTATTTCAGAATGCTTTTCTAACAACAATAATAAAGTAATCTTAAAACACCGCAGTGAGATATTTGTCTACAGAAAAGGTTGGTACTTGTCAGCAAAGCAAAGTAGTGGATTTGCTCAAGTCAGAGAGCAAACCTGGAGGAGTGGGAAGAAAAGAAGCCAGTCACTAACCCTTTTTTCTATCAACCTTTCTACGCACCAAGACATGGAAGATGGATACTTTTCTGAGTTATAAAGCCTCTAAGTGTGAGGCCAGTAGCTTGTTCAGATCCATTATCCATAATATGTTGAGATGAGCAAGAATTTACTATTCCTTGTATGAACCTACAACAAATTCAAACTCAAAGGTGACCATGGGTGAGAAGAAAATTAACATACTAGCTGGAATGAAGTAGAATCAATGAAAACTCAGTCTAAGAAAGGGTAACGAGAAGGGATGGTAGATGATGTATAATATACAATACCAGAGAAGAATAGGTATATTCACAAAAGCTAAACCAACCCTACTGAGGCTAATGAACAAGGCACTTTTCACAGTTAAAGGAGAGAGATAAACGCTTCTCCAGGGTGATTCCTACAGAAACTTAATTTAGTGTTCATTACAACAGCAACCAAGGGATATTAGTTGGCTGTTGTAATGGTCCTGTCCCTCACTGTATCTCTGCTACAGAATTTTATGTCATGGGATTTTATTAACCTTTTTTTTAACACATCAGTTCAATGCTTTTTTTTTTTTTTTTTTTTTTTCTTCCCCCCTACAAAATCATACTGATTTCATCCTTCTTACATTTTACAGGGAAATACAAATGTATGAAACAAGCTGCCTTTCTCACTGGAGCCGTGCACCCTTTTCCCGGAATAATGAATTCTGCTGCAGGAGATCAAGTGGATCATCAACAGTATTTTGCCATACCAGCTTCTGAACCTGGCGCTTTAGAGATTTTAATAGAACAGTTGAACTGGAAATCATTAATTTTACAAGCATCCTAGAATTAGACATAAGACAACATCAAACCCTTATCTGACAAGAAAATGTTCAGAAAAACTCAGGCCAGTTCTATTACCCAGGTGATCTAAAAGCCTGAACAGCATCTAGAGCTTGTTTAGATGACAAGAACATTTGAACAGGGTCAGAATTTCACTCTGTGACTCTGGGCTTAACATTTGGAAGTACTCTAGTTAAGATTTTCACATTTCTGTCTGTCCGTTCATGGCTAGGCAATACTAAGAGCTTGTAACTATATTTTAAGAAACAAAACATATATTTAAAAAAAAAAAAAAAAAAGAGGAAGAAGAAGAAATCTGTGCTTGTTGGTATAGAGCCCACAGAATATGTGTCTTACCAAGTCAAGCAAAAATAAACACTTTGCAAAATATGACTGCCTGCAAATAACCTGGAGATACCATAGGTCACAACTGATCAGAATCTCTTTCAAGTAGCTTCTGATTTCATTTTGCTCTAATCCTGCAAGAAGGTTAGTATGTCATCTTACATTACTACCAATTACACAACTTTGAATCAAAGTGACTTTTGTGACACTGCAATAAAATGACTTGGGAAGACCATCAGCAGTCTGTTATAATGTTAATATATTATATCCACTGCAGCCTGTTCTGTTAAAATACTCTCAGAACTCACCACAGAAACAGAAGAAAAATATGGGTGAAAATATTAACCACAAACAAAAAAAAAGAACCCATCTGAAACTTGTTTTCTAAACATTAGAGATTTTGAGCCCAGCTCCAGATATAAAACCATATCTTTTGAAAACAGGGACAGTTAAAGATATATATTTTCAAATATTTATATTACTGAACTGGAAAAACAGTTGATAGTTTTGTGTAAGTTGTAACCTCAGTATGAAAAAGACTGCCATTATGAAAATAGGTAGCAGTACAGTTAATATACATAGACTTTAATTTAAGGACTACTGCCACTGTTACCCATACCTTTTTTTAATTCAGAGAATCACAGAATTACAATTCTACAATGTAGGTACATATTTCCAGTACTATTTCAGTAAAAGGTGCTATATCCTTTCAATATTACTCTTTCACTTCAAATTTCAAACCAAAATTATGATCCTAAAAGTTATCTAGCTAATAGATACAGCAACGTGTTCTGGAGGAAGAATTTTGAGATGATGCTTGATTTTTATAACAAGCCAAAATAATGCTAGAAACAGAAGCTAGTAAACTGGTTTTACTTAAAAAAAAAAATAAAAAAAAAATCTAAGAACAATCTGCGATGGGCATTAAAATTAGTTATGCTAGAAACAAGTGACTTACCTTATCAGAAAGGACACAATCTAGAAAGTTTTCTTGCAATAGCAAATAGCTATGAAAGCTTGCTAACAAATACAAATGGTCATTCAAATGTCACAGGAAATAGCATCCACTTTTACTGTTGGCTTGTTTGGAGTAAACAAAATTAATCCTCATCTCCTTACAAAGAAAAGCCCAAACAACTTTCCTGTAAATTAATGAGTGAGCCCATTAAAAAAAAAAAGGAAAAAAAAAATGCATTCAAAAAGGGTGTGACATTTCTTTTGGTACATGAAGTATTTTGTCTTTCTCTGTATGTGTTTGTGTAGAATTCTGCATCTAATTTAATTAGCAGTTTTGTGTCTACAGAAAAAAAGCTCCTGCTTATTTGCTCAAAATATTAAGTTAGGTACCTTGTATACTACCACAGTTAAACATTACCACATAAAGGAATAATGGAAAACAGCCTCAATACTCACATTTGGTTTTAAGCTGCTTCTCTTTGTAACTTCTGCAGCAAAATAATTATGTGTCTTCACAGAAACAAGCATTCATCAAGTCCAAAAGAAACAGAGCACTTTGCCAGAGCTATTTGAGGGTCCCATCAGAATTTGGCTGGGTGGAGGAAGGCTGAGGGTCAGTTTGTTTCCCTTAGACCTCATGACATGAAAATAGCTGGCTGCCTCACCACTGAATCAAATCATTCTTTGACATATTGTGTTTACAAATTGCAAATACATACCATGTAGGAGGTTCTTAAAGGAACATGTTTCAGATAGCTAACAGGAGGAAAAGGGCACTTCTGTTAAAAAACTAAAGAATCAAAACACCCCCCAAGCTCCAAAGTGTTTAGTAAAAATAAAGCAAAAGAGAGAAAAAAAGCTGGATCATCATTCATTCCCAAATATCACTTTGATCCATGCATACATGAATACAAAAGACCTCATGCGGGCTTGTAAATCAGAAGTTGTAATTACTAAAGTCTGACTGTTGTGTACAGAAAGCAGGGAGAAAAAGATTTTTCCTGTTTCAGAAAAGACTTTTTTGAAACCCAGCAGAACTGCTCTGACACTATTAAAACAATTTCTAGGCTGGTAGAAGTTGTTGTTCTTCCAGCAGGCAGGAAGGTGTTCATACAGCATTACCATCAGAGTGGCAGTGATGACCTTCTCCAGGTTCTCTCAGCATTTCTGCATTCTGGCCTTCTTTGAATTGCAGTCCTGTCTTTTACTTTTTGCTTGGACAGAGCAGGTGCCAGCTGACTTTCACAAATGGGCTACTGCATGCAGGGAATATACAGAAGTGCTTATACTTTGCATAAGACTCTATGCAGACCTTTAATCAATTGAAGCAGAAGGTAACGATACTGTGCCCAGTTTAAAATGCAGGCTGAAGCTAAGCAGAGTGAAGAAAAAGGATGGCTGCTTGTGGTATGAACCACAACTGACCTCCAGGCAGATTTTTCCACAGCCAAGAGCCAACAGACCTGAATCATTTTAGTCTATACTGTCAAGTGGGTGGGAGTTGCTTTATATCACAGACAGGAGAAAGAAGGAAATGTTTACATGGTTTAAAGATGAATAATGTTATCTGAGGACTTCGGTAAAATTGCCAAATTGGGACAAGTTCCAAAGGTTACCCTCAGTCTAGGTAGTATCTTACAAGATACTACATCAGACTGATCATTTGATTATTGTCATTAATTCATCATCTCTATTCATAGATGACTGGTTTATTAAACCTCTACATACACTTATTTTGTCATATACTCAAACCAGATTGATATTTGTCCTCCTGTTGCTATATGAACTATAAACTTTATTTATAGCACCATACTGATTTTTCAAGGTTGCAGGTTTTTTTTTTTTACAAACTGAGGAGAGACAAGTTAGGACTGAATTTGAGTCACAAATGAGAATCATAAATAGCTTCCTCTTGCCTTTACTTACAAAAAGAAAAACATGAAAGTACAATTTTTGACTAAGATACTTTTGAAGCTCACAAGACAGAGCAAAAGTGTTATCGAAACAGATCTGTCAAAGGAGCTAATGATGCTTAGAAATACTTCTAACACTGTATGTTCTTTCATACCAGAAAGGCTGAGAAGTACAGATACCTCCTCTAGCATATCACCTTCCTTAAACTTCGAAGTTTATTCTTAAATTTGTATAACTGTAGATAGAGATCATAACTATGTTAATTGAAGACATGTCCAGAGCAGCACTTAGAGTGAGAGTTTTTGCGAATAGGTGCAAATCAAGTACAACTGAAGAGGACAACAAAAACTCCGCTGCTTCTTCAGAATAACAGATGATGTCTCATACAGCTCCCACATCTTTTCCTGGACTTCCTGAAATAGAAAGCAGCTTATTTATTCTGTCCCCTGACATGACCTTTCTTGACCTAGCTTCCTCTTCACAATGAGGATTTGGGAAATTCATCAACCAAATTGTGTTTCTCTTTAAAATTCTCAAGTTGCCCTTCCCATTTCAGGTTTTTGTTTTTTTTTTTGCTGTTGTTGTTATTGTTAACTTAAAAAGATGGTATTCATCAAAAATTCCTAATAAAAAAACTACCTAATAATTTGTTGTTTTCCTGAGAAAACATCTTTGGCATTTACTGGATATATTATTTGAGTTGGCAGAGGGAGGAATTCTGCTCTCACAAGTATCCTGTTTATCCAAAAGCTTCAGATAATTATAATTTTCTATGTTTAAAGGGCAATCATCATTCAAAAAGTTTGAGTAGCACCTATCTCGAGGCTCAGAAAACACTGAAGGGAAAATTTATCACATGCCCCGCTCTTATACTCTTCCTTAGGCATCCACACTTGGCACATGCTAGAGACACAACACTGGGCTACGTAGACCTTCGATCTGACCCAGCACGCTCTTATGTCTCCTACAAAAGTACTAAACTTCCTATTAAAACCCTGCAGATCTATACATTTTTATATAAATTTCCATTTTCCTGGCCTCAGGAATCATGGAATCATAGAATTGTCAGGGTTGGAAGGGACCTTAAAGATCATCTAGTTCCAACCCCCCTGCCAGGGGCAGGGACATCTCTCACTAGAGCAGGTTGCTCAGAGCCCCATCCAGCCTGGTCTTAAAAACTTCCAAGGGTGGGGCTTCCACCACCTCTCTGGGCAACCTGTTCCCATAGCTGTTACTTACTAAAAAAAAAAAAATTAAAATTCAAGGAGCCACCACTGCATGAGTAGCCTACTCATAAGCCTACAGAGAACACAAGTAATGTAGTTTTATCTGTATGAGCTCTAAGATGGATACATGCAGACAACAAATCCCAATGCTATTACTTAAGAAATTTGTACAAATTTGGTTTGGTTTGGTTTGAAGAACTTGTGAAACAAGAGAATTGGAAAGAAGGCTGCAAGTTTACTTACTTCCAGTAGACCTGCAAGTAACCAGCTACAGAAGTCACATGTTGTCACTTAAAAACAGAGAAAGGAAAGGCTGTAGCTGAGAAAGGTATTATTCTACCTATGGCTACTGCAATCATTCCAATGTGATGAGTGCAACAGCAAATGAGGCTACGAGCTGCGTGCTTATAAATACAGGTGTATATATACACATACATGCATATACACATGGCAGCTTTATGAGTCTATAGAAATGTAACAGTGGTGTTTAAGTGCCTAAGTGAAGGACATGAGTGGCTGACACTACATAATTAAAAACGAAGTAAAAGCATTAATTTGTATACTTGGTATTGAATTTTCTTTTCCTAGATATTCCAAAGGGCAGCTTTGTTTTGTGAACTGAACCTCTGATTTCAAAGACAAGGTTACTTTTCCTCCTGCATCCAGTCCTCCTAGGGAGAGGAGAAAACCCCATGCATTAGCAAAATGGTCTGGAAATGGTGAATATTCCTTTTCTTTCTCTTTCAAATACTTCTATATCATAAACTGAAGACTGATTTTCCACATCTAAGAGACAACAACAATATCTGGGAAGGTTTCCCAACCTCCCTGAATTCTGTTAGTAGCCAGAAGGTATCTCTAAATTATAGTGCTTCTCACGTATCTACTTGACAGAATATATTTTCTTTATCGTTCTTATAACATTGGCTACAATATAACAAGTCTAACACACGCTATAGTAAAATTTATAAGTTCATTATTATTCCAGCATAAAACAGTATCAAACAAAAATACAGGGACACTCAGAGTTGCATGTTAAATCAAATGGTGTGTATTACCAGTTGTTGTTTGAAAGCTGTCGGGTGCAAGATGATCAGCTATTGGTTAAGTCAACAAAATGGATTTCAAATATTTCATTATTTAATGTTATTAAAATAATTTCATGTTTGCATACAGAATTTCATATGATATCTTATTTACAAAATAGCTCAATGTCATATAAAATTGTTTACATTCAGTATAGGAACTTAATTTTTCTGGCTAAATAACAAGAAATAAAATCTATTCCCTGTGTGCAAACTCTTATTTCTTAAACAAAGATAAACAGCCTGAATATTTTTCATTGCATATTCCTCATTGTCCTTTATTGTCAGCTCTGACAGCCTCCAGCCAGGGAAAGAGAAACAACTACCTTTGCTTCTGCCTTACAACTGACAAACTGTTTTGCCTTATGGTTGGGAAAAGACCAGTACTGATGTGAAGATTGTTAAACATCACTGCCTTTTCATATATGTATAAAACTCAAGTTTTTATCTTACCAAAATTAAATTAACCTTGGTTAATCGGTAACTGAGCTTCCATACTTGGCCTCTTAAACGTTCATTTGTTACATTTCAGGCTTGGGTATGTTTATAATTAAGCTTATAAAATATGTGAACTGTTGGAAAACAGAAATATTTGAACAGAGTAGGGCTTGCACAGATTTGCTTTCAGCATCAAAGAATTTTGGCAAAAATGGGTGAATTGATATATTTAGTGAAGAGAACTCTGTTTCTTGTCTTACTACTCAAACTTGCTTTTATGCAAAAACTTGAAATTACACACATGAAATCACTGGGCATTACTCATGTAATACAATTACAATATTTACAGTTTGAAAATTTTCTTCTCTTAAAAATAAATTAGAAGTATATTTGACATACAAGAATTATGTCATTAATAGTGGCAGAACTCTATTTTACACATTCTTCTACTTCCCTAAAGACATATATCGCTCATGTAAAAATAAGGCTGGTAAAGAACTTGAGGAAAAAACTTAAGCTAATATTTCGGTCTATAAAGTTTATGTAGAAAGATCACAAACTAAATTCTTTCCAAGAAACTCAGAATAAACAGAATACCATGTGCTCTCTCAGGGAGATGACAGAATGTAAGCAAGTGCTTCTAACTGCTATGGGAACTGGATATAAGAACTCAACGAGCCTGCTGAATGAACATACAGCATGTAAAATATGGCATGCTTAACAGTATTTATCTGCTTCCAAAATACCATCTCAAAAGGGTATTGCTTCCTCTGCCTGAATTACAAGTTTTAAATTAACTGCTATTATGGACATTAATAGAATACATTAAGAGCACGAGTGTGCTGATTTTAATAAGCTTTCAGCACATTCAGAAATTCACCTTAGTACTGGGTCACTTCTCTTATGTTTAGCAATACACACTTGTACTCAATGTTTTTACTGTTGTGGTCCAGTGAACAGAAGCTGAAAACATGCACTAATGATATCAAAAAGATGGCCCTTCATTGGTGTACTATTAGGTATCAGCATATGTTTCAAAACTAGTATTTGAAACCTAGGTATACAGGCTTATATGCAATCCTTAGATCACTATAAATCCAAACCAGAGAAGTAAAACTATAAGCCTGTGCGTGTATGGAACAGAATACACTGTTATTTAAAGAACAACCATATCTTGAGGCCTCATGTGAAGATGTCAATTAAAACCCACTAATTTCATACCCTAAGTGTCCGTAACTGTGCTCTGTCCCATCTACACTTAATGTGTGTTACATGTATACACTGTAGTAGTATGTAACAAAGCTCCATTTGCCACCATCACCCAACAACTGTGTTCCCTGGCTGTTATTTGCAACTGTTAGAAGCCAAATTTTGAAGTTTGTCAGGCATTTTCTGCTATCCTTCCATTCAGGTTAAAAAAAAAATTAAAAAAAAAAAAAATCTGACTGTATCATGAGCGTGGAGGCACCGAGTAACAGTTTTATTCCTCTGTTACAGAAATTTTCCTAGGTCTGAGAACAGTATCTTTGATAGAGGTAGTGATCTCCTGGAGCTCTTTTCGAATGGTATCTGCTCCTTCCTGCTCTTCCAGGTTATTTGTTGTGTCACCATCTCCATGTTCAGTTTTCTTAGTCTGGTTGATCAATTGTTTCACTACTAATCCCTGGTATTTGACTAACAGAGAATGCTGATCCTGAGGGGAAAAAACAGAAGAAAACAAAGGATTGTCAGTATTACTGAGAAACAGTACAGTAC
This sequence comes from Todiramphus chloris collaris, assembly GCA_025345505.1. NCBI lineage: Eukaryota > Metazoa > Chordata > Aves > Coraciiformes > Alcedinidae > Todiramphus > Todiramphus chloris. Next base: position 41,795,051 of record JANVCC010000018.1, on the reverse strand, counting down.
AGTACACAGACCTTCAATTAAAGGTTAAATTTTTTAAAAAAGCATTCTCCCATTCCTGCCTGAAGAGGATTAGTGATAAACGAATTAATTTCCATCAAGGTATTTTGCAACCTAAATTCTGGGAGACATTCAAAGAGGCAGAGAAATGAAGGTGCGTCCATGCTGCAAGAACAGGACAATTAACCACTGAAGCAGGAAAGAAATGCAGTTATTAAATGTCACCAGCTTTGTCAGTTTAGAATACAGAATTTCAGTATTTTTACTTTCAAAGAGGTGTATGTTTCTTTAAAATTGAATTAGAAAAGTTTAAAAAGCAACCACACTCTAGCTGGGTGGAAAGAGAGTGTAAATATTTCCAATTTTAAGACTTACAACAACTCCCATTACATAGCTGCCTCTGAACAAAGGCAAAAGCTACAGTACTAGTAACAGAGTGACTTTTAATTTTATAAAAAAAGTATTGAAGTCAGATGCCTGAAGTGATAGGTTTGAAATACAATACAGATCAGAGAAATTTTATATTCTGTACATAAAGTAATGCTTAGACATGGAACACAAAGCCGCCAGTCTTACATAGCAGAAATAGTATAAGGCACAACTTTTATGTTCTGTCACAGAAGAAAGGTACTTTCCCCTTAAAAAGCTAGAAAGGAAATACCTCTGGGATCTTGCCACTAAGGAAATTAATGATCTGTGGTACTGATCTTCCTGGTGCATGAAGCATACAGTGGGTTGAAAATTGAAATAACAGTACTGATGTCAGGTGCAGAACCAGAGCTGGATCTTCTGTGACTTTTAGCTGTTCAATCAGAGCTTGTCTGTGCTGAAACAGTACTTGTCTAAGGAACAGGAATACATTAGATAAAAATACGTTTCTCATATTGTCTTAGAGTGGTTGACAATAGACTCGTAAAACATAAATAACTTCAATTAATTTTAATTTTCTCCTCTGACTGACCATTTCTTTATGTGTAATAAATTAAAAAAGCACAACCAACCAAACAACAAGCTAGCACTGGTGTAGCTCAAATGTTGCAAGCTCCGCAGAGAATTAATGAACTATGTTGTAGTAAGCAGTGAGTCAAGCAATGTAGCTAAATATGAGCTCTACCCTCCTCCTTCTCCCATGGAATCAGGACTGTTTGACATTGTATTTTTCAGTCGAACAGTTTGGAAAGAAAGAGCCTCTTACACCTTCTGCTACCAACCTAACCATCTAAGTAACACTTGTGCACCAACAGAGTTGGATTTAACATACTATGCATAGAATAAATAAAATTAAGGTACCTTTCCTTTTTTTTGTCTCCTTTTTTCACCATAATACCACAAATATCCACTGCAGAGTCAAGGCATGAAAGAAAATCTTCTACACTCTATTAAAAAATAATAATAATAAAAAATTTAATCTGTGTTAGCAGATTATAAAAAAGGTTAACTACTGTTCACAACTAATAGTGTGAACAGAGGACTATGAATATATCTGGAATAAATTATGGAATAAAAGAAAGTACGAAATATTTAGTAGAAATTATCTTTGTTCATCTTCCAATAGTTCCTATGCTTAAATATTAAAATAAACTATAACCTATTAGTCTTAAAAATGGAACTAAAAAAGGAATACATATTCTACATCTATTTACAGATATATTTCTTCTTCAGAAACATATCAGTATGGTCTGTTGTATAATGGAATCAATAAATTACTTTCTATTGTACTTACAATACAGTGACATAATCTGAAGGGGCTTTTTTAAATATCCAGGATTTTACTAGTTATGAAATACATGGAAGAACAATCAGGAACTTCAGGAATGAAATACAAGAAACTTCAACTACTTCAAACTGCAGATTTTCTCTCAGCTTCTGTTTTTCTTACCTGCACATAAAAGCTACACTGAATCACTTTACCTTGCCATTCAGAGAAGTATGCAGTTTAGTTAGAGGACCTTTGGTGTCTTCTGGCAATTTACCCAAAATCTTGGTCCGGACCTGTATGGGACAAGAATGGAACTAATCTGTAATATTAATTACCATTTTAGCTGTAGACACATTTAAACAAAAGATACTTAAATATTAAATAAGGATCACTGATTTACTTCAGACTGTTAAAAAAGAACTTTTAACTGTGTACCTCACTTGTGATGTTGGAATAATTCTCTGTTGTCATCATTGAATCAGATGCTAGGAAGTTGAAAATGAGATTTGTAATGTCTGTACAGACCGTCTTCAACAAGTGTTTGGCAAGGTTAGACTGAGTCTCATCTGTTTAACAAAACAAGTGATTAAAAGAAACTTATTGTAGTTATCTGATTCCTATGGCAGTTATAACATTTCCTAAAATGCAGACTCTATCAGCCATGAGTAGTAAGTATGAAAAAGTTATCAGGACTATGAAGCTAACAGCATTTGCCATTGCTTATGGAACATTCTTTGTTGAAAAATGTGAGCTTTCAGGTCTCTAAGCATGTTTTAATGCATTCTTACTATTTCAAAGGTGTATCTATGTAAGCATTGAACTAGTCCCTGTACAAACCACATTAGTGGTTCAACTAACAAACAACCACAGATATCTATCAACAAGGAAAAAGTATGTGAAGGAAAAGTCTACAGGACAAGCAAGTTATACAGAAAAGCAGGCATATGACTTTAGGACTGGAACAGAAGAATTTTAGAAAAAAGGCTACAGAACACATGTACAAGAAACAGAGTCTAATAGGAAATAATTCCATTTATTCCTAAACATAATAATAACGGAGCTTTTTCTAGTGTTTTTGTTGTAAGTTTTTTGCAGGGTAAGTTCTCTAAGAAAGCTAAATACAGCAGAGAATCTTGGAAATGTCCACAATATTTCCCTAATGCTACTTTTCTGTCACAAAATACAGCTAAAGAAGACACTTTATACCACTGCAAAATGAATCTACACTTGAGGGCAGTTTTTCAAAAAAGGAGCAGATATTTTCTCTATTAAACCTAAAAGGCTTCTTAGAATCAGGTAGTATTTAATTGTACTAATTTTTATGATTTTGTTGGGTTTTTTTTTAAATTTTCTCTCCCACCCCTCCAACAATAAAAACCAGGAAGACATGCAAACACTTTGGAAGGAAGGACAAGAACCCACAATTATCTTGACAGAAGCTATAACAGACTATGGATATGAAATAAAGAGAATGAATTTCAGTTAAGCATGCAAAGCAATGCAGTCCAGCACTAGGTCAGTGTTAGGCAGTGTAAACACATCTCTAAGTTTTTTCTTTTTAAACATTCTTCTCTGACCTTGAATGTAAATTCTGGAATAGATCCAGAACTGTTGAAAAAGCATATTCTTTTACAAAAGTATATATTTATTATACCTGTGAAATGCTTTGTTCCCTTATCAAATAACCGAATGTTGTTGTACAAGTTTGAGAATTCCTCCTGCAAGTCCTTCATAGTCTGTCTTCTGCTAGCTCCAGAGGAAGATGTTGAAGATGTAAAAACAGAACGCACAACTTCCTGGTAAGTTTTTGCTAATGGTCTTAGAACATGGAAGAAGAAAGGAAAAATATGGGAGCATTAAGCAAAGTGTAAAACTCTAGAAGGTTTTTCCAACTATATCAACAATAGAGAAAGCTACCTCATTACACAGTAAATGAATGGGACATGAGTGCCACAGAATGGTGAGAAGAATAAAAAGCAAGTAACGGAAACCACTAGGAAATTAAAATGTGCTTTTGTAATTGTAGAAGTACTACTGGTTACAGTATGCATGGTATATAGATGCATGCCAAAGATTTAACTCATAACAACTCTTAAATGAGAACAAGGTGAAAGACAGAAAAGATTTTCAATAGCAACACAACTCTTTCAGGAGTCTGTGGACAATTTCAGATCAATGAGAGCTGTAACAGGGGAAAACTTAAGTTGCATTAAAATAGAACAGAAATGCAGTACCTTTGTACTCCCAAATTCATTCAAGCTTGGACTGTTACAGTCCTATCATGTCCTTTTTGCCCTGAATACACATATTCACATTTTCTCCCTTATATAGAATATCTTTTAAAAGAAGTTGTTCATCTTTGCTTAGATCAGTTTGCTGGCCTACCTTACTACCCAGTTCACACAGGTATCAGCAGAGCCACAGAAGACAGGGAACATGAAGGGGCACTGCAGAAGATGGCACTGGTGAAACCCCAACATGGATCAGCGTAAAGGGTGTGGAAATAAACCCACAAACATGAAAATATGCATGCTGACAAAGGACACAGAACCACCTACTGCCAAGCAGCAGCATTATTTCTCATTACTGGGTCAGCGGGGCTTTCTAATACTTAAATAACCTATATGTAACGTGGAGCTGTATAGAAAAAGAATACTGTGGTCAATTTCTATCAGCTAAACATTTTTTTCTAACCAAGAAAACAGACTGAAGATACATGTTAAGTGTATCACAAACTTTCTAACTGCAGTTGAATTACTAAAATTACCTCATTAGATGTTCAGCAAGTTCTGCAATAAGCTCTTCCGGGCAATCCTGTATGTGGGTCTTTAGAACATCCTCAATTTCCTCTTGTGACATGAAAGGAAACTCCATCTGCTTATTTCTACCTGTAACATCCATGAGCAACGGTCATTGAGAAAATACTGTTTTGTTTTGCTGCAGTTACTCTGCTGCATGAGACACTGAAATGCCTGAAAGACCAAAACTCCACAGAAGAAATGCATTACTAACAAAACAAAGCAACAACAAAGAAAAAGAAATGACTACATGACAGTTAAAATTTTACATGTATGAAAAACTGAAAAGCTTTTCATCACTTAGAGATTATTTTCTGTAATAGAAAAGCAGCACACAAGAAAATGCATTTTTGGTGAGACATTTCAAACTGCCTTGCCCACCTGTTAGTTCTGCAATTATGACATCACCAACAACAAACATTTTTTTAAAATGCCAAAACTGTTCCTGTTTGAAGGATCTGACAATGTTGTTTTTCTTTTAAATCCCATTTAGTAAGGTACACAATCGCAGAACAGAAAATAACCTAAACTTGTGGTTACAGTATAAAATTTGATACACAATAAAGCAGGAATATTAAACCAGACAAGAAGTTCCAGTAATAAAATCAACATGCCACCTGTAAATGCATATGAATTAGTGCATCTGTATTTTGTTTTTTGGACAAAATATGAAGTTTGTCTGCATGCTGCAGAATTTAGTTTTTACATACAGGAATGAGATCAGGATGAAAACAGGGAACCAGAAAAGGTCAGGCATTTCACGTTCCAGATGCAGCATAAAACAGGTTTATTTTGTACATAAGTTAACTGAATGAATGTAAAACAGTGATGTTTCCAGTTGTGCTACATAGCAATGAACAACATACAAGGCTACATAAAGAGGTGGAAAGGGAGCTTACATCAGATTTTGAAAGGGTCTTACTTATATTTGAATAGTTACCTCTGAATTTATCTTGGAATTTTGGTTCAATCTATTTCTTACAATTCAGCAGTACAAGCAGCAACAATTGTAAAACATGAAAGACTACACCAATAAAAATCCCCAAAACCCCAGGTGATTTAATACTGTTTTACTCAGTAACTGAACTCAGCAGTCTTGAAAAATAACTTCATAAATATGTGAATTAAGTAATCTATGAGAGTAGTATTGTACAAAACTAAGATGCTGTACTTCACGACTTCAAATGTAATGTTTAAAAGTATTTTTCAGTCAGTACTGGAAGTCTAGAGAGTATATATAAAATGGAAGTACATGTTTATGCTACTCTACAGAATAAAAGAAATAACATGATTGTTTGATTTGCAACCACTGTTTGCTAGAAGTCTAACAACGTAGCTGTTTGCTTCTGATGATGCCATCCATGCTCCTTCTCCATAGAGACATGGGCACCAATATGGAGTGATTCAAACTCATCCTGTAATACACATCTAAAAGAAGGGAGACAGAAGAGGCCTTCAAAGTACCTACCTTCCTCCATTACAAAGTCATTAGTTATAAAGATGTCTCAGTTAAACAAGACTAATCTTATCTAAAATATTAAAACTTTATTTTGACTGTATATTTTATCCTTTTAAGGAAAACCATGTAAGTACTGTTTCATTGCTATGCTTTGTTAATTTAAGGTTTGAAACTGGATGAGATCTTTTCCATTGATCACACACTAATCAGCAGGTGTTAAGAAACCAAGTATAATATTCATCCTGACATCTCAGGCATTTCCTATAGAAAATCAAATTTAAAAAATTTCCTTTACTTAAATTTCTTTTTTAAAGAGGAAATTATACTTTACAGAGAACACAGTATGTTCATTTAATTTAAATTGCAACATCATATCCATCAGTAAAATTCTAAATAAATAGCATTCTCGTATTTGACATTTTACCTGACCTTACCAACGCAGTGGGGAAAAACAGAAATGTGGAAAACCAAGTGATAAACAGATGTCAGTATAAATAGATAGTGCCCAAAACAAAAAGTCAAACCTGTGCTAGTTGCTTGCAACTCTTCATCGCTGTCAGCATCCTTTCTTCCTTTCTTCTTGGTTTTCTTAATCTTGATTTCTCTGGCATTACCACCTCCTCCTCCTCTCACGCTTCCACTGCCCTCTGGTGGAGAATTATTTGCTTAGTACACAGTAAGGTTCTAGCACTTAAAAAGTTTACAATGTCATGGTAATTTATCTGTGTTACTTGTTAATGCTGAACTACAGAAAACACAACCTGATTCTAAACATAACCTACAATATACATTCCAGAATCTCAGGGACCACAGGTTTCATTCTTAAGAAAAAACCCCAACTGAGTCACAGCTTTAAGGTAATGTAATTAATAAACACAAATACTAATCATATCAAATGTACATATTAAAAAAAAAAAATAAAAAAAAGAACTTAACTGTTGGAGAAATAATCCTATGTCGTAAGCATTCAACCAAAATATCCTTGGAAGCATGCATTCAATTAACTGCAACACTAATTCTTTTTCAACTATTCCTAGATGACTAAAAAGCAACAAGATGTTCTGACACACATAACAGATTACTAAATTCATAGTTCACGTAATCCATCTATTCACACAGTCTCTCTCCACAAGGTAAGCTGCTCTTATTTATGTTCCCAGCTTGTTCCTTCTTTTTTTCACTTGAAAGAAATTTAAATTCCAGAATAATCAGTTCTACATGCATTATGTATTGTGAAAGCAGTCATTTTTCCATTTAAATCTAAGGTCCAAGATTTCAAGTAACTACATTATGTAACAGTAGAATCACTTAAGAAAAGGAAACACAAAGAGAAGATGCTATTACTCACAAAGCTAATGGCATCTGTTACGTGTTATTGAGGGACTTTTAAGCATTAATTTGCAGGAACAGCAAACTAGATCAGTTGCAGATACCAGTGGTATTTGTGACCTCTCCAGTAACAAAAAGAAAAGAGTTGGTGCTTCTCACAAGTTTATTTGAAAAGTAACTGTATTCAGCTGAGCAAATAAAAACTGTCTGACAGCTGCACAATATACTACTTATTTTGGAAACAAGCTCCCTTCATTCTGTATTCCACTTTAATAGCCATACAGAAAAACCTGCAATCTGCAGTCAAGATCTTATCCACAGAGAGATGAAGCAAGAGAGACTACTGCAAGAAAAGCCATAGATTATGACAACAGGATACATGGACTGTAACCTACAGAAAGGATTTCAAGAGTACATGCCTCCAGGTAGTCATTCGTAACAGACTGTGCCAAATGTTACTAGACAAAGAGAATTTACCTTGAAAATTCTCATGAATCCAATACACATCAGAATCCATAATTGTATGAATAGCATTAAAACTACATCATATCAGGATACACTTAAACAACAGACACAGACCTTAAGAACAGGCAATGTGACATTGGCTACATTCTGCCAATATGCAGTAACACCTCATCCCTAAACTGTTGATTGTTTTAAGGCAATACACCTAACAGTCCAAAACACAAAGCACTTCAGGGCAGTGCTTGCTGATGGTGCAACATATGTTACCTGTGGAAGAGATTGTGTCTAGGCACATAGTACATGCTCAGTAGAGTCTCACTCCTCAGAGTGCTGGAAACTGAAGTAATTGTGACAGTTCAATTAAAGTTCAAGCTTCTCTGCCTCAGCTATGGCCTAGAAAAATCCGCTGTCTCTTGTGGCAAGAATAAGTTTAGTTTCCATGTCTACTCATTTATGGCCTTTTTAAGAGTAAAATATGTTTTATTTTGCAGAGGAGTACATTCAATTAAGCTAGATGCATCAGTGCTCTAATTCTTTTACTCTGAGTAGCACATAAAACTCTGCCTGTGAATTTAACAGACAGCTCAACTGTGCTGTAACATCACAAAAGCCACATAAAATTTCTGGGACTGAGAACAGTCTTTAGTCTGAATAATGTTTTAAAATCCAGAATGATTTGAAAGGTTTAAAACCACAAGTTTTCACCCTTCCTCAGAATAAAATCTATTTGAAGCAGACACCATACAAATAGAGCAAGGTTTGGGATTAATTTAACCCAGAATATACCTTAAAGTAAACTGTATGAATCTCCAAATATCTGTTATGCATGCAAACAACAGAAAATTGTCTGGCGTAGGATTCTCAGAAAAGAGGTACAATAGTCTCCAAAAAAAAAAGGCAATATTAATACCTCATTTATCAATTTAGATAGAGTGATTTTGGAATTAACTGCCCAAGACTACTAAGAAATACTTTCATTTTCCAGGATCCTTGAAAAGTGAAGAGTGTAGCTATCTACACTGTGTAATAAAAGATGGTACAGTGGTCTCTGAGCTAATACTGGCTTGGTCAGTCCTGCTGCACAACTCAATCTTATGTGACCATACTGTGTATGCTAATAAATGAACTTGCTTCTAAAGCCAGCTGCCTTGAGTTGGACTAACTCAAGGTGTCTTTTACGGTACTTCTTCTGCACTTCTAAATCTGAAATTAGTTCTCATGGACATAGCTGAGATACATCTACACCTACAAGATAATGATGAGAAGTGGCTGGATTATTTCTTAAGTATCTTCAGCAATGAACTGGCGGCAACTAATGGAATACAAAATATAGGAACTTTAAGTATTTCCAAGGCTAAACAAGCCTTTTTTAAAATTAGTTTTTGGCTTAAGCTAAATATTGATGCCTTACCTGTTGCCTTCTTTCTTCTTTCATCCTTTTTGTCTTTTTTATTAGCATATGAGTTCTCTAAACCAGAAGCCTGTTTTAAATCTTCTTCAGTGATTAAATTTACAGGGTTATTTTTCATTTCCTAAAATGAAGAGCATGCACTTAATATCAAAAAGATTCATACAGTAACAAAAGATACATACAGAAATATTTAAGCCACATGGCCATATTTAAGTATATTAATCTAATATCATGTTTCCTAGTGCAAGACATGAAGAGACAGTTATTTTTCTCTTCAAAATTCAGCATCTGATAATATCGTTAGTGTGATGGGCGTTCCCCGAGTGCAACTGAATATACACTAAATTGCACTTATTACATATGCAAACCTTTTCTTTGTTTTTGCCTTTCTTCTCAAGCTGTACTTCAGATGAGATGTCAAGAGATGGTAACAGCAAAGTCACATAAAACTATACTTGCAACATTCAATATATATTACATCTTGACCAACAAGAAACCCTGTACCTTTTCAGCTTTCTGTTGCATCATATCAGAAAATAGATCAGCACAGCTGCTTAGAAATTTCTCACTGACCACAATGGTGTCACTGAAGACTAAACCTGAAGAACGTTTGCTTAAAGATCTCATGACTTGCTGAAGCAAAATCCCAACATCTTCTACTGACAAAGAGCTGGGCAGAAGAGTCTAAGGTAAAGAAAATAAAAAACATTTGCATACAATAATTGTTCTAGAATGGACAGATAAACTTGTACATGGATAAACTGATTTCACAGTCACACCATTTTTGACATCTGCTAACTATTTAGAACATACTGCACTTTCAAAATTACACTAGCAATTTAAAAGTAAACACTATTTTAAATCTTCTAACATCCCAAAACAATATTGTTCCAGAATATGTGTTACCTCTAGGAAAAATGCATGGCAACTTCTTCAAACTGCAGCTCAATAGACACAGAGTAACACCACACACAAAACAACAGCAGGCCTCCCTACGAGTGGCAATTTAGTGCTGTGAGGCCTAAAGTTAGGATTTACCCAGGACTAAATGGCTAATATCCTTCTGCTTACCAAAACTATTTTAAGAGTTCAGTCTAAACTTTCTTCCAACCTCCCCCCCCCCAAACCCCTAGAAAAACACTGCTTTCTAGCAGAATATATTAGCAGTAGTTTTGAAATTTTCAAAAGTTAGTCTTGGGGATCTATCAGCTGAGTACTGATACATCCTTCCCCTGTCTTTTCCTCAGCTTAAAGGCAAGTAATGCCTATTTACTTGTTATTTTACTTGAACTGAATATTCTTCTTTGACAACATGGAAGTTTCATTATATGTATGTGTAGTTTTAACAAAGTATCATATAACACAAAAATAAGACAAAATAAGTAAATCTATCAACAATAACTGAAAGGATTGCTTACTGCTACATCTATCCAGTTTCCAGAGCTGATGGCTTCCTCTACAGAGGCTTCAACTTGGTCCACAATTTCTTGACCAACACAAGCTGCTCTCAGAAATAAAAGTTGCGTGGACTTGTATCTTTTTTTAATGTAGCTTGCTGGGTCTGGGATGCCAAGTCTGTACAAAGCATCAAATTCTGTAAAATAGTTAAGACATCTGTTACAATTGAGCACATTCATATACACACAGGATCTTGCATGGCAATTTCTTTGAAAGCAGGAAACAAAGTATTAGATTTTTTATACAAGTAAAAGCAACATCAAGCTAATGATGACCTAAAACTTAGTTCAGTACAGGTGTAGCTCAAAGGAGGTTATAGAGAGGTGGGGGTTCTTCTCTTTTCCCAAGTTACTTGGGAGAAAGAAATAGAAGAGGAAATGGCCTCAAGTTGTGCCAGGGGAGGTTTGAGGAAAAATTTCTTCACAAAAAAGGTTGTCAAGCAGTGGAACAGGCTGCCCAGGGAAGTGGTGGAATCACCATCCCTGACGGTATTTAAAGACAAGTAGATGTGGTGCTTAGTGACATGGTTTATTGGTAGAATTCACAGTGCTGGTTTAACATTTGGATTTGATGATGTTGAAGGTTTTTTCCAACTTAAACCATTCTATGATCTGTAGTTAATAGATACAAGAAGATTAAATCACAGACAAGATTTCAGTCTGAGTTTTGGAAAAAAAATGCATTTTTTCAGAATCTTACACCATGAAATTTATCTTTGCAATTATATCTTTCTGAAGTATTGTAAGAGAACATGAATAACATTTACAATATATACAATGTGAAAATGTTTTATTTTAAAAAGTTACTTCAATATGCTTGTAGAAACTTAAAATGCCTCACAAGGAAAGCATGTCAACTATTTACCAGTTTATACTTAGATGTTCTGAAAACATTCAAAGACTTTGACAGGTAATCTATCAGTGAAGCAATATTACAGAAATACTTAATACTACTACAGTAAATTAAGCTGAACCTTTTCAAACTACAAGATTAACTGTTATTTAGGGACTGGCCCTTTGGGACCATAAACTCTGTTTATTCAGGTCCATATTTTCCCACAGCTCCTGCTTTAAACCATCATCCAGCATCATTCAGCTTTACGTTAGATAGACTTGTTTGGATTCAAATCAGGACCCTAGTGCTATCCACTCTAGTTCTACAAATCTTATTTTGAAAAAAGCTCTTCCCATGAACTGCACACTTGGCCACCTGGACTATTAACAGCCAAAGTTTGATTGTAATCTGGACACCTGGACTGAAGTGCCAACCATGTGGGTCAAACACACTCATCTGAAAAGACTACAATAGCAGTCTAAGAAATGTTTTCAGAACAATAATAGAAGTAGCATTTATAACTCTGTAAGAAATAAAGTCACTGTTTAGCAGTATAGTTCTCTCTGATGAAAAATGGTTCTTGGTGATAAAAGTAACACACATCATTATAAGAAAGATGGCCTTTCAACAAAGGTGTATCAACTACTGTATTGATTTGTACTTACTGTTGTGAGGCTTCACTTTAGACACTGGCTATATTAAGATAAGAACAATTACCTAAACCAGTTTTAGAAAGATTTTTTTTTTTCCTACAAGAACATAAAATAATTACCTAAGTAACCATTCTGCTTGAAAAAGGAATCCACCCAGTTGCTCTGTGTTCTGGCATAGATGTCTGGAACATACACAGCTTTATCCTGTCTTCCACCAACCACAGTGCCTTTTAGACGACCAGTGTTAACAAGTTCTTCTAGCACAGCTATAAGAAGAAATTAAATGCAGTGACATTTTCCACTTTGATATATCCATTAATCAAAACATAGCCATTATTTTCACAGATTTGTTCTTTTTTCCCTACTCATTAGTTGTTTGTGCTTGCTCTAGTGAAACATTTACGAGTTGTATCAATTATTTTTAACACTTATGAGAATGCCTTGATAAAAGCTCTGATAGCTCATACAATTTTTCAAAAGAGTAAACCACAATGTCAGGATCAAAATACTTTTCATGGAACATACACCTGGACAGTTTGAGGTTTTATTTTAGAAAATGTAGTCATAAAAGAATCTTTCTCTGTCCAGATAATAAAATATATGAGCATTTTATTAACAATGTTCTCATCAAATTCACTGCTTACATCTTAACCAAGGTGAAAAAAAGGAGAGATTTGAACCCACTAAAATGACATGAACAATTGCTACCTAAACTGTGTAAATGTGAGCACTTCCTGCTGGTGACCATCTTCATGGTTTACAATGTTCAAGTTGAGGTCAACAGTAATCTCCTGATAATGAACAACTATTGCTGACAAAGAACATAGTGGTAACTGGTATTACCAAAGAACTAATCCTTTCTCGATGCTAAATAAGGTGTGTTCAATCCATTAAAGGTACACAGCAATATCTGATATGCCTCCTGTGTTCTGGTCTTGCCTTTTTGTAATTCACTATCTATATATTTAAAAACAAAAAAAAGTGACATCAACTGCCAAGCTCTGCTGATTTCCCAAGCTTTGCTAGATGGCTTTTTTATCCTCAGTTTGTGTTGATTTCTTGTTCATTAAAATACAGATTTTACCCTGGAATAGAACATTAAATGGTATCAGATGGTATGGCTTTCTCCTCATTAACTATGAGTAGCAGTCAACATTACAACATGCTTAGTACAGCATAAAGAGGTTTAGCTCACCTACACAGGAAAATTTACCTGAAAGCTTGGCTTCAGAAGAAATACTGCATATTAAATCATGATTTATTTATTTTTTTTGTCAGATATGCCCATAGTATAGATAAGCTTCTATACGCTATCAGCTATTGAACACAACTGCCACTAACAAAACTGAATGGTACTTACACTGAAAAACTGCAGAAGGAGGAGGAATTGAATTAAACAAAATGTAGCTTTATGTAATCTAAGACAAGTGATAGAAACCATATTCTGCTGTGGTTCAGCTACCTTATTTAAAATGGAGCCTAAAAGACAGATTCCGAAAATAAAAAATGGATTTTTATACTTAGTTACATAAACTTACATAGTTTAGCTATCCAAGAAAACAGAGTCAATGTGCCTAGTCTACTTAGCAACTGTTAGATTATATAGTTCCCTGTTTGCAGTCTCAACTTATTTTTATTCAGAGTTTTGGGGAAAAAGAGTAAAACTTCGACAGATTTTCAAACAGTTTTGTTGAGCACTAGCAATGAACTGGAGTCTTTAGAAAAAGGGGGACAAATGAAGATGCCAATTAATTTTTGTATTACTTCCTGTGACAGTTTGAAAACTCCAGGGCAGAGAAGGTGCTTTCATAGAAGATTTCACAGCCCTTACTACAATTAAGCCTAGATAGTCTTTTGTTCTAAAGCAAAACAACAGGACCTTTGCAGCACTGCAATCTCACACTTATTTTTAAAGGTGATTGAGTAGTTTATAGTGTCCTGTTAGGTCTCTCTCAAAGTCTGGGAAATGATATGTGTTCCTCCACAGCTGTCCTACAGCAGCAGCACAATTTTCAGAACTGAAGAACTTTGGTTCTTTCATTATGCTTTGTAACTAGTGTTTTAACTTTAACAGTGTTTTCTGATTTAAAAATATTTTCTACAAAAATTTTATGCCAGTTTAGTATGAATAGCAGCACAGCTATGTGATAGAACCAAAGATTATTGTTTATCTTGTCTAGCACTAAGTGTTGATTAAATAATAGCTGTTTGCAAATTATACAAATAGTACACTGAACTTACTTTTCTGGGAGAGACACAAAACTGACAAAGACCACTTTGAAAACACATTGCTAATAATGACAAATGTAAAAAGCTAAGAGTGTGAGTGACATGATTAAAAGATATTTTTCAAGTTTCTAGCAATTGTGAAATTGAAAAAAATTTCTCAGCAAATGGAGAAAATAAAATCAAATGCACTCTGGCAGTAAGTAAAAAGTTCTTTGAAACTTATGAAACCGCAGAAGAACTAAAACAAAGTAAGAGAAACTAAAAAAAAAAAAAAAAATGAACACACTCCCTAAATACACCTAGGCATTATGATGATTACCAGTGATAGGAAATCACTAAAATTTCAATTTACATTAACATTGTACATGAGCAAAACATGAGCATGTACTTGTAAGAGTTGTTTGGAAAAGCCTAACTTTATGCTGAAATTTGTTTGGTACTGCGATGTTACTGTAATGCAGTTACCTACATGGCACATTCCATAAAAAAGAGGAAACCTTAAAGTGATTATGTGATAATAAAGTGTTTATAGCATTTCATTTAAATGCTAAGATTTTAAATTTTAATGAATAAGCTGGTCACAAAGAACAAGAAGGTAAGTAGAAAGACATTATAGTGCAGCTAAAGTGTGCAAAGACCTGAAGGTAGAAAGACCCAATCAAACAAGAGAGAAATTATTAACTTTCATGTTATGTTCTGTCATAGACAGAAAACTTTTGAAGGATTCTGAAGACCAGCAGCACTTGGTCATCCAGAATACAAGACTAATGATGCCTGAAGCAGCATTTTGGACAGGTGGGAGGAAGTATTAAAAAAAAAAGCCACAACATTATAAGTGAGAAACATTTTAGTGCTCCCTAAGTTTCAGCAGTTGGATAGGAAAGCTTTATGTATTTCTATTTAAAAAAGGGAACTGTGGAAAATAAAAGCAAACAGTTTAAGGATATGCTTTATCTCTTCGGCATATAAAGACATTTAACTAAGAGCATAACAAAAGCTTTGCCTCTGCTATCAAAGAGAAAAGTCAATAAATAAAATCCAGAGAAGTTAATGCCATTTGGCTCATAAAGTCTGTCCCCTTTTGTGTGCTACACTGATAAAACTGCCAGTAGCTAAGGGCAACTAACAAAACAGATGACAAATTGAGTTCTGTACTTCTTGCATCATTCTGCCCCCAGAGGCATTTCATCAACATATGCTTTCAGTGGTTAAGATGCAGGGAACATCTCTTCAGTTATGGATAGTACAAAGGGTTTAACACTTTTTAGACGAAGAAGAAACATTGTTCTTTATTTCAGAATTAAGGTTATATACTAAAATTCTTCTTTGAAAGCATACTTCACTTCTAGTAATGAAGAATCTATGAATTAACTAACAAAAATAGAAAACAGTCTGAATGAAACTCACAGTAAAGTAAATGTTCTTGAAATCCATACCGAGTGATCAAGTTACTTACAGGTGTAGGCCTTGGAAGAAAGAAAAACAAAACAATTGAAATTGATGTGGAGAACCTAGAGAGGTTACTCCAGATGGACAAAACTGCATAACACCTTAGCCCCAGGGTGCTACACTGATGTTTAGCACATCTTACAAAGTTTTATTAATTACTACGAAGTTGTATCTTATAACAAAACAGCAGTAATTATTGTAAGGAAACTTTTGTTGTCCCAAGTTCTTCTCTTCATGCAAACTGACATAACTTGATTTAATACGAAAAAAAATATCTCTAATGACATGTAATGGGCAGACATCACTATGAACCTGACTGGGGAGCAGTGGAATGGCAGTGAGGACAGATATTCTCCAAACAAATGAAAGTACTACCGATTAACATTTTTTTCAGTCAAAAAACTTCAAGTATGTTGTATATTGTAGTACTTTCCTTGTTCTCCTTTCAAAAGGAGGTCTCCATTCCAAAAAAGTGAGTCTAATATAACTAAATATTTCACTCCAGGAACTGAACTACACTTAAACAAATCTATCCATAGGTCTTCGCTCTTTCTTTTCTTTTTCAATCACAACTGAATTTGGTTCATAAATACCTATGGTAAAAATATTCTAGTATGTGGTTGCAGGTGTCGCACTTTACCGAGTTATTGCAGTGAAGAGACCACGAATGCGTGCTCGATGCCGGGACACAAAGGCTTCCGTAAAAATTACCCCACGGTTTTCCTGGTCTAGTTGTCCATGAATAATTCTACCCAAACGCCTGGATAATGCCTGTAAGTAGAAGGTGGGTTGACTGCTAAAACTGCATGTTAATGATGCTACACAAAAATGAATAAAACCCATCTGTATTAACAGATCAGCAAATCAGTTTTGCTAAGGCAGACAAAACACTCAGAAAGGACTACAAGTGAAAATTTTTAGTTAGGTATATTGCGAATGTGTCTTCCTGCATGTAAACAGATGCCATTATGGCCAACGTGCCACACTTCAGGGAATTCAGCTTTCCAAACACTGTCTTTCAGATACGTGTG
The DNA here is from genome assembly GCA_025345505.1 of Todiramphus chloris collaris. Lineage (NCBI taxonomy): Eukaryota > Metazoa > Chordata > Aves > Coraciiformes > Alcedinidae > Todiramphus > Todiramphus chloris. The sequence goes on along the minus strand of JANVCC010000018.1, from coordinate 41,778,239 downwards.
TATCTAGCAATGAAAGAAAACTTTGCAAAAGAAGCAAGTATGATTTGGAGATGCACAATGAAAACTGATTAAATTTTTGTATTTATTTTGTATGAAGCAGTGGCAGACAAATTTAGTATCCATTTTTTCAACAGTTAAGATAAAGATTAGCAACAGTAAACACAAAAGAAAGAGGTGCAAACAGTTTACTAATGTGCATCCTTGCAAAGTGAACTACGCCTAGGAAATACTGCCCAGGAAACAAAGGCAAACCATATAATAATTTTTATATGTTAGAGATGTTTCTGTAGAAGCTGATCATGAGACAAATATTAGAGGAAATCTGCTCATAAAGAAGGCTGTCTGTAGAATCTAGCATGACTATTCACCTAACATATGCCACAGGATTACCCTTTGAAAAAAGCAAATTCCAAACAAAATCCAACCTTGACTGAAAGTCAACGATGGTTAAGATAATTCTCCCTAATCCTTTTAAGCACTATAATAGTCATTAACAAAGGTAAACAGTTTTTTGTTTCTACTCTGAATGCCTGGCTTCTGCTTCTATAAACAAATATTTATTTTATCTTTTCTGAATAAACTGAGAGGTCTCTATTATTGTTATTTCTGTTTCCTGGGCAGCTAATGAGAATGATGAAATGACCCCATCATCTTTTAATATTACAAACAAATACATCTTCAGATCTTACATTAACCTAATCTGTTTCTAACATTACTAACCCTACTCTGTTCCTAACAGTCACAAAGATTCTGAAGAAAGTTTGCCCAGTAGTGAAACACCAACATGAATCTGTGAATAGCTGTTACATTGCAACCTTTATGCATCTAATATTTTTCTGCTTAGAATGGGAAGCAGCTCATCACAGTTAAAGCCATGGATATTACAAAGATAACAAAAGGAGATGAACACAATCAATTATACATTTGCTAGGTTGGGGGCTTGCATCACCTGTATGAGGAAGTCTCCTGGAAGGTCATATGTCTTGCAGAGTTCTGATACTGTCACCTGGCCAGTTTCCTGTAGCTTATCATTTATTTCTTCTGCTAATTGATCCAGGTAACTCCTTATTTAAAAACAAGAAAAAAAACCCCAAAAACATCAACACAACACAGTAAGTGTGAAATTCAAGATCAGCCCGTTAGCCACATGCTAAATTACTAATTGATTATACCTCTCTGTTGCATCTCTACAAAAATAAAGTGAAAGTTATTTTAAACGAATAAAAGAGAAGAAAGTCAGTGAAAATGGCTTGGTTTGTTTTAAAGCCTTCTAACCAGGTAGCTAATATTAAAACTGGCTATTCATCTGCTTGTATGAAACTGTCAAAGAGCAGGAACAGGAAAACACATGTCAATGACACTTAGAAAAGGGCTTAAATGAGCAAGATAGGTCTTCATTATTTCAAAAGAGCCAAGAAGTTCATATTCTTTACAAAGAATAAATCCTGTAGCACAATCAATAGTAGAGATAACTCCATGAAAGTATTACTTCAGTGGTCGTTAATGTGCTGAATGCCATGGAAATAACTTGCTTATACATCTTAGGCTTGTGAGGTAAAGCAAGAGGTGGGAAAAAATGAGATGGCTTGTCAATAGCTGAGGCAAACAGCAAAGCCACAGAGCAAGTAAGACCTGGTTGCTGTATACAAAGACACTGAGTAAGAAATGAAGCCTGGTTCAGAGACATTCAGTAAGGTCTTTGTTCCATGGATTCACTGGATGCTCTGCTGAGACAGTCCTCACTCACTATTTGGAAAAGAAGGACCAATCACCACCAAGCAGCCCTAGTCGCAGTCAAGAAAAATGCATTTCACTTCAGAAACAACAAAGGCTGCCCATCATTTTTAGTCTGCATTTTAAAAACAAAAGATGTGACTTATACATATTGCTCCTGAAAGTACTCACTCATTTATAAGCTGTCCCAGTACAAGCTGTATAGTTTTTTCAGATTTAACTATGTCATTAGCTCTGTTTTCAATGTGCAGAAGGTCCACGTTTATCACCTAAAAAAAACCCAAAACAACAAAACCTTTTATCAGAACTTAAAATTGAAATAAATTCTCAAACCTGAGATATTATACTTACACATTCCTATGTCTTGAGGAAAGCTGCTTTTATATTTTTCTACTGCTGCATATGTATGCATTTAATCTGTGATTTGGAATACAGCAGCAATGCTTTAGGGACAAAAAGCTCTCTCTGCAACTGAGACAAGGTTAAAAGAAGCTATATAATAATAAAAACCCAGAAAGCTACAAACAGAAAATACTAAATTGTCTTTCAGAAAGGTTTTCTGATTCCAAGTAACTTCGCTCAAGCCAGAAGGGAAAATTAGTCACAGAGGAAGACTACTGGAGGATAAAGATTACTGGAGACGAGATTAATGAGGGAAGATGCAAAGAGCTATGCAAAGTTAATTATGCATGCTCCTGCAGCTTTAAATTTAAATGGAAAACATATTTCTTTTCTGTTTGCTTCCCTTAGTTTAAAAAGTAAGAGTTCAGCAACAAAATCTGTACATTTTAGTGTTGATTTCAGAGATCATAGATTATCCTTAAGCAGAGAGCTTTCAATAAAGCAGTAAATGGATGGATGAAGTAATCTGCAGTACATTGACATAAGCTACCAGCTTTTCATTAAGTGAGTTTATTCTCTTTTAAAAAAAAATAATTTAGCTGGAGTATTACTGATGTACTCCACATTTACAATACACGTGGTAAAGAAAATAAAGTATATAGTTTTTTATTACTAAAAAGTTACCTGTTGTAAGTCAACAATGTTTATTCGACCTTAAAAAAAAAGTACAAAGACAGTTTTAGTATATAAAACATGTCTGAATGCAGCATAATTCATTGTGTACAAAACACCTCTTCATTACTTTTTTGCAGGCCAATTAAACCAACTTCAGCTTTAAATATTATCAAATCACAGAAACCACAAGTGGTCAGTACAAGATATGCCATATTCTACCCTATAGCCTGGCTGAGAATCCACTATAGAAATTCAAGAAGTAAAAGTTACTGTTCAAAACCCCTCCCAATTAATTTTTGCTTTGATGCTGTTCTGGATTTGACCATTAGTATCAAAACGGAGATGGCCAAAACCTTTACATGATGTTGCTAACAACACCCAGCAATTTTAAATTCAAGCTACCATACTGATAATGACACACGATAGCATAACACAAACTGACACACACTTATCATTGTAAGAAAATGACTAATTGGTATGCATATTATAAGGAAGTTAATTTCCAACCATACAATGCCCTGAAATTAATCCTTAAATATAAAGTAAATAAAAGTACAATACACTGTCTTCTCATTAAAACCATTGACAAAAAGCAGTCTGAAGCATGTTTGTTTCCTGATATAGCCAAATCAGATCTTACAGAGCAGATGGCTCTTCATACTGGTAAAATAAAAGTCCTGCAAATGACAATTTTCAAAATATTCCTAATTACACGAAAGAAGAATGATTTACAAATTATGAGTCAAGGCAAAACATCTGGGCCAGATACTTTACTATACTAAAACGCCACATTTCCTTCAAAGGGGTTCTTGGATCACTTTTACTTCAGAAATTCTGCATGGGTGAAAATAACCAAGTAACATATCTCAATATGCTTACTTAAACGCTTAACACACACGTGAAGTGAAAATAAAATAACACCAGATATATCATAATATGTAGATGACATAATAGGAAGCAAGCTTTTGTTTTTTTTTTTTTTTTTTTTTTTTCTAGATTAAGGGAACTAAAGAAAAATCATAAATTCTGTAGTCTTCAAAATTAACTTTCAAATCCACAGGAAGAAAGCACATGCCACACTCACCACCACAAACATGAAGCTCATCCCGAATCTCCTTACTAATCTGTGCTGGAGTGACATACTCTTTTCCGTCGAGTGTGTGCACTACTTCCAACTGCTTTTCTGCAATCAGTTTTGTGACAATTTCTATACAGTTTCGTTCTGACAATCTATCAACAGCATAAAGAATAATTAGTTATTCTAAGCAAGCACTTGCTAAAACTATCTTCAAATTTATGTTTCAAAAATACTAAACACAAGAAGTACAACAAAGATTACTTGTTGTTCTGCGTGAATACTTCTTAAGAGAAAAAAACCCCAACCCTAATTTCAGGATACTACTTATTGCTCTTCAAATCATTCATATGGCTTCACTTATGTGGGTCATCTCTCGTAAATAACTTACACTCTTCTCAACAGCTGTCAGTGCCTTTTTTGCTGTAACAATGCGCCCGCAGCCTAGGATTGGTTGTTACAGAATTTGTATGCTCGATCCTTAAGTACTTTCGTATTTTGCAGGAGTTTTTTTGCTTGTTTGGGGTTTCTTTGGTTGGCGGGTTTTTTTTAAACCAGTTCTGTGCAACATCCTCAACTGCTCCACAACACGTAAGGAAGTAACGGAGCACTGGAGCCGTGACGACGTCCCGGAGCTGGACCCTAGCCGTGTTTACATACCCACTCGCTTTCGCGGACCCCCACAGACGGACACACAGCTCAGGGCCTAACACACGGGGACTGAAGAGGGACAACGCACGGCTGAGCCGCCCCCGGGACCACGCCGCCTATCAGGACCGGCAGCCGCGGCACAGCTCTCCGCGGGGCCGCGGAGGCCGAGTGGAGAGAGGGCCGCCGGCGAAGGGAAGGGAAGGGGTCCGCAGCAGCAGGCGGCGGGCTTCAGAGGCCGCAGCGGGTACCGGCGTCGCCCTGCTCACCTGTGGGCTACCTCGGCAAACTGCGCCCGCTGAAAATCGGCCGCCAAGCGCCGAATCTCCTCCCAGGCGGCCGCCATCGCCGCCTCGCCGCTACACGTCAGCCCCTGGCGGGCCGGCTACGGGCAGCGAGCGGGGACAAACCTCCGCCCCACGGCCTCCGCCCGCAGCGCCACCTGGCGAGCGGGAGCCTCCCCTGCTCAGCCATCGTCACTACCAAAAAAAAAAAACCACCCCAACAAAGAAAGAAACAAAAACCCCAAAGCAAAACAGGAAAAAGCAAAAAGCGGGTTCCCCACACGGGCCCGACCCGGCAGCTGGAGCCCGGTGGACGTAGCCACGAGAAGAGGCCAAGCGAGGCGCAGCGCGGAGCCGGCCGGGCTGGCGGGGCTGCTGCCGCCCCACGCTCGGGCCTCAGTGGCGGCCTGCGCCCGGTGCGGCCCTGCTGCTGGCAGCGCAACGGCGGACACCGCGGGGTCTAAAACTTGGTCCGCAGGGGAAGCTGAGCTTTCAGCGCACATGTGGAGATATAAGCTGATGTTACTGAAAACTGAAGCGAAACTGAGCCTGGAAGTGGGGTGTGAGGTAAATAGTGTCACCGTTCGATGGCGTTGCTATTAGGCGGTGAGGCTTGAGCTGAATTTATTTAGCTGTTGGATCAGAGAATGGTGGCACAACAGTTAAAGGTCTTTTCAGCTGTTAGGTGAGATGGAGTTGCCTGTGGTAATGGCCGAGAGCACTGCCCAAGGGAGAGGCCCTGCCCCAGGGCCCGCAGAGCAAACATCAATCATCAAAACATAGCACCTCCATCATGAAACAGCAGCAGGAGAGGCCCAACATGGGTAAGGTGGGCCCTGCTGCTGAGCCTGTGTCATTGTCCTTCCATATTTCCTGCTGGCAAAATTCGCTGTGTAGATAAAGATCCAGCATAGCCACCTATTTTCACTGATACCATTTCCTTTGCCTCCCAAAAGTTATGGGAAAACGTCCCTGGCATAGTTAATGTCATGCTGGTTGACATTTTAATAGCGTGAACAAATACTTTGCAAGATACTGGCATCGTAAATTGTAACGGCATGTTTATAGATGAATACATCACTGTGTGGAAACATCATTTATAGATGAACACATCACTTGTTGTGTTCAAGAGCAGGTTGGATGGGGCTTTGAACAACTTGGTCTAGTGGGTGGTGTCCCTGCCCATGGCAGGGTGGTGGAACTAGATGATTTTTAAGGTCCCTTCCAACCCAAACCATTCTATGATTCTATGATAGCGGGATAAGTTATGTGTCTTCAGTTTTACTGATCATTTTCTTTGTGATGAGAAACTAGGGGCAGGATTCCATTTAGTTTAGGCATCTGAAGTTAGCTGTTGAGTTCTAGTCTTGGAGCCTTCGGCAGTGGGACAGGATGCTCAAATTGTTGTTCAGCTTTTCCTAGCATATACATTTAAGACAAGATAAGTAACTACTCACTGGAGGTGACTGTTTTTCTCAATTGCCAAAGACAGCAAGGAAGATTCCTTAGCCAGATCCTTGATTTAGGAATCAGTATTTAGGTGGAATGAATAGCAGATTGGAAGGGTAGGCAAAAAATATGATGTCAATTGTGGGGACGGCTTTTATGAAGACTACACAGATACAGGCTATCATAAGGAACATCAGGCAAAAGCGCTGGGAACTTAGTACTGGATTCCTCCTACCTAGCCTTAAATGCACCTGAAGTGCTTTAATTATGAGTATAGCCTGCAGACTATGGAGAATCTCACCTAAAATCTGAATTTCTCTTTGGGCTGTCTGAATTAGACATTGTAGCTAAGATTCAAACATGAAACATAATGGTATTGACCTTCACTTGTGTATTTATGACTTGAATTCAAGCCACAGTTGCCAGAACTGTGGAAGCAGTGATCTGTAAATAGAGCTGAGGATGAGTTGTTGGGGTTTTTTTGAAGTTCAGAGTTGTGTTTTACCAGCATGCAGAGAAGGGGCAGACAAATCATATAAACACACAACAGTTCTAAGAATATTGTTATTTCTAAATTGCAGTTTCTGGTTTGGGAATGCAACCAAAGAGATTTTACAAGAACCCTTTTCTTTCAAGATGTTCACATGCACATTAAAAATATTTTCTGTACCTGTCATTCAAGAAAAAAGTCAGGTTTTTGTTTTGTTTTTTTTTGCTGTAGAAATCAGTTTTTGTAGACAGTTTATAAATTAAGTGAAATCTTCTGTTAAAAATAGAGCAACTGATACTCTCTACTGTACATGCACAAATCTCTTGCAGATAACTGAACTAACAGTAGCATCTGTTTTGTGCAATAGTTACATTGCTTAAAAATAATGTTGATACAGTTTATTTTACTAGAGTACTCCAAAGTTTACTGATTCCAGAGCCACCACAGTAAAAGATATGTTTTTGTTTCCTTCTTGCAAGTATATAAATTAAACGTGAAGGTTTTTGTAGCTTACAGCAAAGGTTTAAATAAATGCTTACATAACTATTATAATATGGATTGGTGGTCATATTTCACTGACACAAAGCAAAGCAAATAATTTCTTATGAAGGCCATGTGCAATATTACATTGATTCACTCTGGGAGTATCAATTAGCCTACCTTAATGAGGGACAATAGAAGCAAATGATAAGGTATTAATCCTGTCAAAATGAATCAAAATGAATTATGTCTATATGACATAAAGTACATTGTAAAAAATCATATGAACATACCCATGTATGTTCATATGCACTATTCTGGACTTTCTCCTAGGGAATGTGGAATTTCTACCAGTCTAATGAAGAAAGGTGAGTTAAAGGAATGGGTTTTCAGTTCTGTGTTTACTCCTACTTGCTGATGCAACGCATTAGCCACCAAAAAGCAAAACCTGAAAAACTGGACTGATTTGTGTCTGACTGCCAGGTTACAGAAAGTTCTAATTCCAGACCCCTGAAGACACTGTCTTCTAGCTAAAAGACCAGTAAAGGTTCATAATCATCACATTTAGAGCACGAGACAAATATAACACATATGTACACAAACTTATCCTTTGTGGAGAAACACCTATCTCTGTTTCAGAAATGTGTCTAGACTGCAGGCAGGTATATTTCCACACTCTGGAACAATGGCTTCTAATAGGAGTGTCCTTTAATTTTTTGAGAACTGACATTTCAACTCTAGAAGCCCTGATGGAAGAAGGCAAGAGTTCTGAAAAATCTGTGTGTTTGTATTTTCCATTATGATCTCTGTGTTCACACATGATTTGGTTGTGTATTTTATGGCATTTGTGTCTATCACGTAGCAATTATGCTGAAAAGGAGATTAATTAATAAAAAATAATTGAAAGAAGGCATTGATGAAATGCCTGTTTGAAGTAATTAGTGATCCAGCAAAAATGCCCCTGGTGCATCCTCCTTTACTGCAGAACAGACCGTCAAACATTGTTGATCTTGTCTAAAATTGTTAACCTTTATTTAGGAAAGAAGAGAATGTAAAGGTGTAGCCAGGCCTCCCATATCGTACCTATCAAGAAAAACTAGTGTTATTAATGCCACTGAAGCCTGAATAGCTAGGGATAATACCTTAAATTGCTTCTGTGTCACTCAGCAGTTCCTGCTCATCTCAAAATAGATTAGGAAATTATTCTGTTGATAAAGAAAAAACCATGGGATGAGAGGACAATTCTACAGTGTTAAATTACCATGCAAAGGATATGATAAATGTGATATATAAACAAATTAAACTGATAATATAGTTGGTGGGGTTTTTTGTCCACATGAAATATTTTTAGCAGTATATAGAAAATGCATAGAAAGAACGAGTAATGCAAAATAGAGAAGAATGATGTTCCTAAGAGGTATGGTTTATCAGAAAACATGCCTCAGTTCTTTAACAGTCAGACTAATTATCCTCAGAGTATTCAGCCCCCTGAGCTGGAAGATGAGGACGGAGCACAGAATAAACCCCCCATAATCCAGGAGGAAGCAGTTAATGACCTGCTATGCCAACTGGACACTCACAAGTCTATGGGGCCAGATGGGATCCACCTGAGACTGCTGTGCTACTCTCTACCGTTTACCAGAAGTGCTGGTTAACAGGGGGCTCCCAGAGGACTGGAGGCTTGCCAGTGTGGCACCCATCTACAAAAATGGCTGGAAGGAGGATCTAGGGAACTGCAGTCCTGTCAGTCTGATCTTGGTGCTGAGGAAGATTACAGAACACTTAATCTTGAGTGCACTCACACAGCATGTAGAAGACAACCAAGGGATCAGGCCCAGTCAGCATGGCTTCATGAAGGGCAGGTCCTGCTTTACCAACCTCATGTCCTTCCATGACCAGGTGACCCTCTTAGTGGTTGAGGGAAGAGCTGTGGGTGTTGTCTACCTGGACTTCAGTAAAGCCTTTGACACGGTCTCCCACAGCATTCTTCTGGAGAAACTGGCGGCTCATGGCTTAGAAAAATGTACTCTTCGCTGGGTTAAAAACTGTATGGATGTCCAGGCCTAGAGAGTTGTGGTGAATGGAGTTAAATTCAGTGGGTGGCCAGTCACCAGTGGTGTTCCTTAGGGCTCAGTTTTGGGGCCAGTCTTATTCAATATCTTTATCAATGATCTGGATGATATGATTGAGTGCTTCCTCAGCAAGTTTGCAGACAACACCATATTGAGCAGGAATGTTGATCTGCTCAGGAACAGGAAGGCTCTCTAGAGGGATAGATGGGCCAAAGTCAATTGTATGAGGTTCAACAAAACTAAGTGCGCGGTCCTGCACTTGGGTCACAACAACTCCAGGCAACACTACAGGCTTTGGGAAGAATGGCTGGAAAGTTGCTTGGCAGAAAACGATCTGGGGGTGCTGGTGGACATCCAGCTGAACATGAGCCAGCAGTGTGCCCAGGTGGCCAAGAAGGCCGAAGACATCCTGCCCTGTGTCAAAAATAGCGTGTCCAGCAGGAGCAGGGAAGTGATCATAGCCCTGTGCTCGGCACTGGTGAGGCTGCAGATTGAGTACTGTGTTCAGTTTTGGGAGCCACAGTATAAAAAAGACTTTGAGTTGCTGGAGTCGGTCCAGAGAAGGGCAACAAAGCTGATGAGAGGTCTGGAGAACAAGTCTTATGGGGAATGGCTGAAAGAACTGGGATTGTTTAGTCTGGAGGAGAGGAGGCTGAGAGGAGACATTATCAGTCTCTACAACTACTTAAAAGGAGGTTGTAGTGAGGTGGGTGTTATTCTCTTCTAAGTAACCAGAGATAGGACGAGAGGAAATGGGCTGAAGTTGCACCAGAGGAGGTTTAGATTGAGTATTGGGAAAAATTCCTAGACTGAAAGAGTGGTGAAGCATTGGAACAGGCTGCTCATGGAGGTGGTGGAGTCACCATCCCTGGAGGTGTTAAAAAAAATGTGTAGTTGTGGCACTTCAGGACATGGTTTGGTGGTCATGCTAGTGTTGGATTGATGGTTGGACTGGATGATCTTGGAGGTGTTTTCCAACTTTAATGATTCTGTGATTCTGCGATTTTACTTGGTGTAAAAAATGAATTAGAGGAATTCTGATATGTATAGTGTATTTTCCTTTCACTCAGAAAGAGCAGTGCCACACCTTGTTCATCTGGGAGCAGAATCGATCTGACATAACAGGAGAATAGAGCATAAAGATGTGATTATTTGGTAGACTGGACTGTGTGCAGACTGTATGTTTTTGGTATGGGGCATTTTGTTAAGATACCTGCAGAGACAGGAAACAGCAGTGTAACCACTGTAATGATGAAAAAGTAGAAAAGATGCAAGTCGAAATGAGTAAATATTTGTCCAACAGAATGTCTGAAAATGGTTTGAGAAATGGATGGAGTTTAAATTAGAGCTTCACTAAATGATTCTTTCATTCTGTATGTGTCATGTTACTGTCTTCATCACTTGCTGGTCATCTTTTCCTACCAAATAGCTACATTTGTGAATTTGAAAGGTTTAGCTATCATGTTTCACTCATTACTTTTATTTATCAATCAAAAAAGGTTGCCTCACATCTCATTTGGTTTTCAGTGTGCTGGTATACAAAATGTAAGTAACAGTTTTGATGTGGTGATTCAGAGGAATGATTCTGATGAAGGAACAGGTGCCTAACAAGCTCTTCTTTTATCTGAGAGAGCTGGCACAGGCTTTTTTTTTTTAAAAATAATTGGATACTGAACATATATTAGAATGGCAGGGGTTTTTACCCTGGATGTGTGTGCCATGGGTAGCTTTGTCTTTTTTTTTTTCTTTTTTTCCCATTTTCATAGTCCCTCTTTAATGCACAGCTATAAATAACATAATGTTTTGCTTTTCATCGTACTCTTTTTTCTTTCCCTGTCCTGTTGCTGTATGCTAACAGGAGGGTGCTTAGTTCAACCCCAGGCAGACTTTTCTACATAATTGGTTTAGTTAGGCAACACCATACTTTCAGCTAATTAGTGTGATTATCTACCTAACTGTAGATAGCAGCAATTTGGTATTCATTTGGTTCTTCCTTTGCAGTGAAAGTTCGCATCCATAATAATGCCTTCCCTGAGTAAAATATTTATAGGTGTACAGAGGATGCAACAGCACATGCATGTGGAAAATCTCAGAAGTAAAATGAATACTAAATGCATCAGCAGTTGCCTTGTTCATACACATTATGTATGTGGTTCAGACATGCATTCAGAAAATTATGTATGTATAGGTAACTGGGGTTTCTTACTACTTTTTTAGTATATCTATAGGGCTAATGAAATTTTCTCAGCTTCAGAGTGTAAGTCCAGTTTTTATCCTTGTTTGGCAAGGTTGTTTTCTCGATTTGGATTAGAAGACCAGGTGCACTGAAGTATTGAACAAAACCCCTTTTAATCTTTTTGGAGGAAAAGTTAAACATAATATACAGAATTCAGAGAAGCCATTTGTTTCACCTGATCTTTGAACATAATACAAAATATTTAGGAGAAGAGAGGCATATTTCTGCAGGTTTTCAGCCATATGCCCAGTTAAAAATCAAATGTACGTGTAGAACAAATTGAAAAGAACAAAACCCACAGTAAATATCCATATTTTGCCATTCAACTGAATATTTTGATTAATGCTAAATAGAAGACCAATTTGTCAGTAATAGTGCGGCATGTCATAGTGAGATACTGCAAACATCAAGTATATCTTACTCTGATATACTGAGATGTCACGGAAGAGAGCACTGAAGTAGTGTATAAAAATTTTATTCATAACAAACCAGAAGCACTTGTAAATATTGCAAACAATATAAAATATATGCTGTTGCATAAATAAGCAAGCATTTATACTATCAAAGGCAACAGAAGAACTTTTGAGGGGTTTATCAACAGAAATTCTCAAAATCCAGTGCAAAGCAAAGATTTGAATAGCAATTAAGACCAGAGAAACAAAATAAGAGCACTTAAAGATAGAAAGTTTATTTCTAATATAATTTCAACATTAAATATTAACAAATATGCAAATAAAAAGAAAGCCAGAATATTTTTTTTACACAGTGATAGCTTTTCAAATAGCTTTTTGTGATGCTTCCTCTGTATTAGTTTTATTTTGCAGTTCAGGTATCATTGATCCCATCCTAAAGCGGCAGTGAACTGAGGTTTTGCATAATCTTGGCAGGCAGTGAAGCATCAGCAGAGGTGCCAGGTCAGAGCACAGTGTTAGGTTCAAGTATTAAAGGTGCCAGAAGTCCATTGCTATAAAATGCAAGTATAGCATTCTGTATTTCACATGGGGATGGGGAATTTCAATGGGAAGTAAGGAAGCAGGTTTCAATCCTGCCTGCCAGCTTCTCTGTCACCTCATGACCTCTGAAATTGCCCCTTTGAACCATGTGGCTTCATCACTTTACAAGGGAGCAGCCTTTTGACTGCAGTTTCTCTTTCTCTCCCATCCTCCTTAGGCTGCTTTCAGCCTTGAATGAGACTAGGGATTTTGGACTACCAGTATGCCTTCTCTCACATCACTTACAAGTGACTACATTATGTTTCTCATTTCAAAGTATGAATAGTAATTGGGTTGTTCCCTCATGCTCTCTTCCTGACAGGCTGTTTTGGAGTCAGTCTTATCTGGATGATTAGAAATAATCTGATTTCCAGACTGAATTAATTAATGAGCATTAGTGTTTGTGACACTGTAGTGCTTTAGCTGAATTAGTCAATCACAGAATCAGAATGGCCTAAAAATGTGTAATATTTGTGAAAAGGATCAGTGTGATGCAAGGGTGCTTGAGGTAAGATATTTCTAGTAAAGATGGGAGTGTTGATGCCAGTGAAAGTCACTGGTTATCAGAATCTTGTACAATTCTAAGTGCCCAAGTGAAAAAGAAAAAAAAAAACCCTCTAAAATCTGTAGGTAAAATTTATGAGGACAGGGGAATGGAAGGTCGGTTTTATGAGAAGGATCTGTCTTGTCTGATTTCAAAAGTGTGAAGTACGGTTGAGTCTTTAATCAGAAAAACTGATATACAGGGGAAAGCTAGAATTAAGTTAGAGACAAAATTGGTGCAAACCTCCAGAACAATGAGGCTCTGGAACTACCTCAAGATGCGAGTTATAAGGCTGGCAACTGAAGTGGTTTTCATTTGGAATTTTCTAAGTGAAAATTATGTCCTCAGTTGTCTAAAATATCCAGGGCCTGTATGACTGTAGGAGATCTCTTATATGTGGTCTTCAGTGTGGTTAAGTGGTTTTGTAGGAAAAAATGAATCACAAATGATTCAGAGCTCATATGATTCAGAGACCTGATCATATTGTAAATGTGAATAAATGAAGAAGGAAGTTGAAGGTGATAAAGACATTTCAAGATCTGATCTAATACGATTATTCAAAATGTATTCTGAATCTGAATTACCCAGTAAATCAATGCTATGGAATTAATAACTTACATAGCTTCATGCTGTATTTAAATCAGGGTCCCTGAGTGGAGAGACAGTCGAAAAGCATAATATCTGTGGATTAATGTGCTCTGACCCTCTCCGACTGAAAGAAAGTTAACTCGGAGTTGGAACAGCTGTATCTTATGTTGCAACTGCAACAGGCCAGCAGCTTGCAGTGGTCAGTCATCGCATTGCAGTTAATGTATGTAGCTCGCCAAGTTGCAGTAGCCCAAATAGTTCTGATTTGTGTTCTTGCTTATTGTTTGCTGATCCATTTCCTGACTGCTCTTACCCAAATTCATTTGCATTTGTAAGTTAAATGAACAATCCTACACTTTGGCTTTTCTGTTATGAACTGAAAAATAAAATTATTTGAAAAAGTGAATTTTAACATCTTAACTAGGAAACTAGTTAAACGGACCCAAAGAAGTAAAAGTGTTTGTGGAGAAAGCGTTCAGAGGGTTAATGTGAATTGTGTATGGGCTTTTTTTCTTCCAACTCAGTCCTGCATGAAGCCTCTGAAATTATAGGCATGCTGAAGCAGAACAACTGTGTTCTATTTTAGCTTAACATATTAATCCATTGCATTCTGTGTCATTTTGTTAGAGGGTGCCTTCATGTTGCACACATTGCAAATAGCACAGATGTGCAAGGATAAAAAATCTCCAGTATCTTTTAGAAGGATCTTTATGAAATGCCAATGCATGCTGAGAAGCAAATTCATTTTTTTATTAGGAACAAACACTGAAAAAAAAAAAATCCAAACATTCTGCTAAATTTGAATCTGAACATATTAGATTTGAGAAAAAAATTTCTTCCAGTGTGCAGATGACAACCACTGAAGCTGAAGGTAGGAAAAATATCCCTTAGATTTTGATCTTCCACACAATAAATTTATTATCGTACTGCTGTTTTGTTTTTTTTTTATTATTTCAGGAGTGATGTAAACTTTGGATTTCAGAAAATCAATTTGTACAGATTTTCCTGTTCAGTTTTCTCCACATGTCACATCCTCTCAGCATTTTGGATATTACATGATTGACTCTTTCCTTACAGAAAAGTCACCCTCTTTTAGTATAGTATCAGTCTAATGAAAGATCACAGAGGAAACTGCTACTGTAGGGCGCTAGGAGGATTAAAAGCCAAAAGAAAAGCAAAAAAAAATCTTCATAACTTCATCTTACCTATCCTTTTATTCTGGTGTGGGAAATCATGTCAAGAGTAATGGATTTTCTGGTACAATCTAGATACAATTGACATATTAAAAAAAAAAAAAAAAGAAAAATCTGTTTAACTGTGTCATTGTTTCTGAGGTAGCTTTTTCAAAATTGACTTTAGAATAAGAAAATAACTTTTAGATCAGCTTAGGAACTAAGAACTTCTCATATAAATATATATTTTTTTTTTTGCCCCCGGAACTTAACAGTTAGATTGCTGGTCTGCAGAGAGTGCTTGATGTTGCAAAGCTGTGTTGTGGTTTCACGGTGCTTCCTCTATGTGCCAACCAGTCTCTGCCCACTATCTCCTGCTTTCTTATTACATTGAAAGTTCTTAGAGCAGAATTTTGTCGTTTGTGTTTTTTCTGTGTATATCACATAATAAAATGGAGGCTTGTTTTGGAAAAAGAGTACTTAATAGCTGTGATGGTGCAAAGTAGCAAAACAATGTTACTCAGTTTTTGGAAATGGAGGAATGTGCTGTCTAAGGAAGAGCCAACAATTACACAGATGTGCAACTGAAGCTCTGTGCGTAACATTGTCTCCCATAACACAAGTACAAATTGTATACTTCTTGTTAGTAACAAAATACCATTCTTGATAAAGCTCTCAAATGAACATCCCTGAGCACTTCATGCACTTTTTTTTCTCTTCTAACAACCTTTGAGATAGTTAATTTTAAGTGTTAGATAAGGAACCTTCCATGGTATTCATTCTGAGATTAACATACCTAAATCTGTCATCTTGTATATATCTAGATATACTAGATGTCTAAGGTACCTCTGTAGTCAATAGAGAGCTAGGGCTTGATTCAGCTACCTAAATAATGGGAAGAAGAACCATCTGAGATGCTACAAGGCCTCCAGAATGCCTTCTACGTGGATCTGGTAAATATGTCAAAAGGCCTAAGGGAGGAGGCCTTACCATTTCTGGAAGTCACATGGAAGACCTTTAGACATCTCAAATGGTATTAGGTTCTTATGCTTAGGCAACTAAAAGTAGTATCTAGTTAATACAACCAGTGGAGCCCAGACAAGATACGAGGGTTGGCTGCATTGATATTTAGTGATATTTGAGATACTAAAGAGCTACCCTGCTGGAATGCAGCCAGCACTCCAGAAGGACAGTGGTCATGTCTGGCAGCCATCAATCTTAAATAACTTATGACATCTGAAATAATACTAGGTGTCTACAGGTGGGCAACTAAATCAAGCTGTCAATATCCGCTTGTGAGATGATGCTTTCTAGGCTTCTTTGATTATGCTGATTAGATCTTTACTGGTTGCAGTAAGAGCTTAAGAAAGCAGCATGCTTTTAGGCACCTACCTTTTATAAGAATTCAGTTGAATATAATAGATCCTTAGTGTCATTTAGACTCTGTGGGACATTTCCTCTGCTCTCTTGCTGTTGTCCCTGTAGAAGATTATATCTTCCTCAAGCATTTTGTCATATTTACCAGCCCTATGCAAATGTTTTAAGAAGTAGCTGAAAGCATTGTGTATGCGCTAGATATCTGCACTTGGGCAACTTAATTACTTTCCAGCTTTCTTAACCTCAAGCTGAATCCCAGACATTATCTCCATTTTATATGCAGGGACAAGAAGAAAAATGTTTCCTAAGATGGCCCCAAAATGTTGCAGAAGTCAAATTTCCAATTTCTTCCAGTGTGCACTGACAAAAAGACTAGCGGGGGGTGGTCAACCTTTTAACAGGAAAGGTTAACAGCAGTTAATTTAACATGAGAAGTTAACAACTTAATTCTGAGGTATTCATGAGCCAACTCCCTAACTATTTCCATGCCATCTCTGTGCTCTTTTGTTTTGTTACATGCTTATTCCCTCCCTCATGACACATACTTATGGTATCAATACTTCTGGCATTTTCTGTATAAGAAAACTGGAAAATTGTCTTATCTTGTATATGCAGAATTCCAAGCTTGATGATACTAAAATGAATAGTACATTTTAAATAGTAAAATCATAAATAAATTAGAGTTTATGCTTTGTTTAGTTTTTCTAAATACTGCAGCCTTGTCAACAGCTCCTTTCCTTGAAAATCTATGTTTGCTCATTTTGCAGTGTCTTGAGACAGGATATTTGAAACCTCCATTAGCAGAATTCTGCAAAATTGTGCTTTTTTACCAAGGGCTCCTATGTATTATATAGCTCTATAAAATATTTTCAGATACTAATAACCACTGGCTAGATACTAACAGTGATGGATTCTGAAAGATCTTCATCCAGAATCTGCCTGTCGTTATGGAACCTGCTTTACTAGATGTTTCTGGACATATATTCCCAATGAAAATGCCTGTCTAGATGTCTGATGGCAGAGTTCAGATAATACATGTTTTTATGCAACCTTCATCCTAACTGACTTACAATCTTGGAAGTTGCCTGAGTTTAAACTCTGAGTTCTGTAGTCAGTGAAATGAATGAAGTGTCTGCAGGCAGAGATTCATCTTGCCTAAAACACCAGATTTAGGATGAGATTAATTACCCTCTGGAGGTGCCTCATTCCTTCCCTTGATACATATAAGGCTTAAGGTTACTCGTTTTGGAGTAGTCAACTAACTTTCAGGTGGCTGAAGTTGATGATATTAATCTTCCCTTTTGTAATTGGAATGTGCACAGCTGAGAATGTGCCAACAAGGTCTTGGGCTTTTCATCAAAGCTGCACTGACATTGAAAGCTCAGATCTAACTTAGAGGTGGTGGATGTTTCTACTAGTCTTCCAATATTGCTTCCAAAGCACTTTGTCCATTACTCAGCCATGTGAATCCATAACAAAGCTGCTTAGAACAGCTTAAATGTATTCTGGGAAAAGAAAATTTATCTTGCATTTGATTATTCATCACTTACTATCACATAACGTAAAAATGAGAGATGTCCATTTAACTTGTAACTGATATTTCTCTTCTTTTGAAATTTCTTATTATTTTACTCGGGTTTGCTGTGCGGTCATCATGGGCAGAAGGAGTGTGTGGGTGGTAATGGTGTTCATGAGCTAAGTGAGCTGTGGCCAGGAGGCACATAGGGGACGTGTTTCCTTTTAGAAAAAGGAACCTGCTGAGGGAAAGTCTCTCACAAGAGTGGGAGATGCCTGTTTCTGGCTTCTGTTTGCTGTTTAACTGGCACTTCAGTAATGCAGTGACCTGGAGTGCTGTAAACAGGAGCCACAAATAGAGACTCAGCAGTTAACTTCCTTGGTGACTGGGTGAGCAATAGTGGTCCCCCATGTCCAGCAAAATCCTAGTTTATCTGCAAAATTATGAGATTTAGCTTTCTATCTATATTTTTCCTCTGTGTTTTTTTTTTTTTTTTTAAAGGAATATATTTTAACTCTTTATTTGCCTTCTTGGTTTACAGTCTTTGTGGTTCAGTCCTTACTTTTTCTCAGAAGCTGTGGAGGTTGGGGTTATGGAGGTTGATCTTCTTCCAAGAATAAAAATTTTGACGTGATGCAATTAAGGTCTAAGTAAGATGCCATATTACCTGAAGTTCATGATTCTGGACTCTAAAACCAGAAGCAGCAGAGGAACTCCAGGCTGCTTTTTAAAGACAGCTTCTGCCATCTCAGTGGCAGGTGTCTTCACAGAATCGCAGAATGGTTGAAGTTGGAAGAGACCTCTTGGAATCATCTAGTTCAGTCACTCTCAGAGTAAAAATATTTTATTTCTGTTTAAATGGAATCCTTTGTATTCCAGTTTATCCTGTCAATGGGCACCACTGAGAAGAGCCTGGCTTTTTCTTTGTTCCCTCCCTTCAAGTATTCATATACACTGATTAGAACTTCTCTGAGCCTTCTCCGGGGTGAACAACCCCAGCTCTCTCAGCCTCTCCTCAGACATCATATGCTTTAGTCCCTTAGTCACCTTTGTGGCCCTTTACTAGACTCATTGCAGTACCTCCACATCTCTCTTATATTTGGGAGCCCAGAACTGGACACAGTACATCAGGTGTGGTCTCACCATGGTTGCATACAGGGGACCTCCATGAGCCCGTTGGCGGCATTCTTCGTAATGCTGCCCAGGATGCTGTTGGCCTTTTTTGCCTTGAAGGTGCATTGCTAGCTCATGGGCAGTTTGTTATCCATCAGGACCTAAAAATCCTTCTCTGCAGAAGTGATTTCCAGCTGTTCAGCCCCCTGTGTGTGCTGATGCCTGGCATTATTCCTCCCCAGAGGCAATATTTTGCATTTCTCCTTGTAGAGCTTTATGATACTCCTCTCAGACTCATTTTTCAAGCCTGTCAAGGTTCCTCTGCACAGCAGCACACTCATCTGGCATAACACCTGCTCCTCCCAGTTCTGTGTCATTAGCAAACTTGCTGCAACGTACTCTGTCCCATCCTCCAGGTCATTCATGAAGATCTTGAACAATATTGGTCCCAGTATCAACCTCTGGGGTACACCACCAGTGATTTGCCTCCAACTGCAGTTTGTGCTCAGATCACAACCCTCTGGGTCCAGCTGTTCAGCCAGTTTCCAGTCCACCTCAGTGTTTACTTGTCTAATCTGTACTTCATCAGTTTGTCTGTTAGGATGTTGTGGGAGACTAAAGTAATGATAAACAAGATCCACTGCTCTCCCTTTGTCCACCATGCCAGTTACTTTATTGTAGAAGGGTAGCAGGTTGGTTAAGTGTGATTTCACCTTTGTAAATCTATGGTGATGGCTCCTGATCACCTTCATGTC
Source organism: Todiramphus chloris collaris (assembly GCA_025345505.1). Classification (NCBI taxonomy): domain Eukaryota; kingdom Metazoa; phylum Chordata; class Aves; order Coraciiformes; family Alcedinidae; genus Todiramphus; species Todiramphus chloris. Next base: position 41,758,697 of record JANVCC010000018.1, on the reverse strand, counting down.
CTTCCTGTATTTAGAACTGTTTTCCATGATTAGTTGCTCCACCACCTATGCAGAGGTTGAGCTGAGGCTGACTAGCCTGTAATTCCTTAGATCTTCATTCTTATGAGGGGCGTTTGTGACATTTTACAGTTGTGTTACATAAGTCAAACCTAGAATAGGCCATTTTGAGTGAAGAGAGGGAGCAAGGTCCTCAATGTTTCTTTTTCTGTGTTACTCTTTATGTGCAGCTCCCTCACCACGTAGTAATAGGAAAAGCTTGTCAAGACAACACAAGATTTCCTGTAGCATTGGTAGCAACTTTTTCTGTTGGAAAAGGAGATATGTGGAGGCAAAAAACCATCTTAGGGAATAGAATTTGTAAAAATGGAGAAAAATTAAAGTGGATTTCACAGAAGCCTAATTGTAGAGGCAAAATCTGATATTTCAGTTCAAGTGCACTATAACAAACACAGATCTGATTGATGCTGCTTTGAAATTTCAGAAATCAGCTGTGACTTCTTTAAATCATTTTTCTTCTCCTTGTGACAAAGTTTGTTTAATTAATTTAGGACCCTGAAGGCAGGCACTTCCATATTGTAGAAAAACTTCATGGCATGAAGTATGGAATACCTAATGAAAACAAAATACATGTGCCAATGGATTAAATATGCTTTTATAAAACTCTGATTATTCTACAGGGGGCTGTGAGATGTGTAGGTTACATGACAAGAATGCAGCTTGCAGGTAGCTGAGGCAATAATCTTTTAAAAGACTGGAAAGCATAGTGCACAGAAATCAAAGGCATGGTTTGTTACATGGAACTGATAGCAGGTTGGATGGTTTTTAAATAAATTCCACTATTTTCTCCTGGATTTTGCCTGGAAGAAGGCTGTAACTTAAATGCCAAGGAATTTGAGTAGCTGCAGCTCAACAGTGATAGTACAGCTCTTCATTCCCAAACCTGTCAGAAACTGAAACATCTGTTTTATAGACAATAAATTCACAATAGAGAAGACTGCTTAAATGTAGAGGAAAATTGCCACAATTTATAAATTTATGTTAATTCTGGATTCAAAGGAGTTATCCACTTAAAAACATTTTCTTTTCTGCATGAAGTAACATCTGCAAATTGGAGCCAAAGCTTTGATTCTCATGTTCTATGAATCTAAATTGCATTGCTTATTTATATAAAATAAAAGATCCCTGAGGTAGTGAACATATTCCCTTCTGGGCTTTTGTTTGCTGCTTTTATTTTTCTTGTGTGTTCCATGGCTAGCCAGCTGCCTTAGTAGAATGGCTTTTGGAGGTGAGTGATATGACTGACAACTCAAATGGACTGACATTGTATAAAAGGAATAAAAAGGGAAAGCTGAGACCACATATGCTTACCAAAAGCATACACGAACATGATGGAAAGATTTATATCTCCAGAGAACAGATGAAAATTTTCTTAAATCTTTTAAAATGTGAGATTTGTCATAGAAGTTCCCTTGGATCAAAAGTCAGAATTTGTAATTCCTGCAACAGTGTATTTTGTCCATCCTTCCCAGTGGGAGTGAACTGTTCTGGATTATGCAGTCTGCAGTTACCCAGGATGTAAAAGAGATGCTCTGCATATAAGTGCTGTTTGTTTCACGTTAGTACAGCATTGCCAGAATTAGTAAAGCTGCGAATGTTGAACAGGCACAGCTATCCTAGAGCGGAAAGTTGGTCATCCTTCTTCATGTATTTCAGTTCTTGACAGAGTGCCTGTCAAGAATATTACACTGATCATCTCAGTTCCCCTTATGGCAAATCCAAAAGACACTAATAATTCTACTGTTCTCCAGTTCTCTGCTGAAGAATCAAAACAAAGGTGAATATGAAGAAAGATTAAGTGTGCTAAAATATTGTAACCTTTGCAAGTAGCTGGCATGTGAGGTAAAGAGCAATTAAAATGATTAAATTAGGACATGTTTATAGAAAACAGCCCTTTTTGTTGTTAGTTTAAATATGCACACACATGCCCACATTAGGCACAGTTTTACAGTTGTGGACTTGCTGGGGAGTAAATGACTCTGTAAGCTCAGAGTAGAATTTGCCTCTGCTTTTCTAGCCGTGTGGTCAGTGAAACCCTTTCCTTGAGGGTAGGGTGCAGAAGGAGTTTATGTCCCTGAAATGTCCTCATGCACATAATGTATTTATTATCTTTCGGAAGAAAACACAACATATTCTTTTATATTCCTCTGAATTCCACTGAAGTTGCTTTCCAAACCCATGAAAAATGCTTTCTGCCTCACCATATTAACTGAAAGTTGGATATCTTCCAGCTTCATTGAATTGAGGGTAAGTTCCAAAGGCTAACTGCTGAAAAACTCCAGCATGAGTCCAGGCAAACACACCACAGTGGCCGTTGGATTAGCAGATTTCAGCTACTGGTAAAAAAGACAAGAACAGCAACAGCTTTTAACCACACAGGGAATTCTAGATCAAAACCATTATCTAGAACAGCACTAAAATGTGATGTGCAAATATGGGCCATCTGAGTTCCTGAAGAACTTAATTATACTGCCACATGGGATATGGCACCACTGACATTGCTCAGTGGAATCAGGCAAGAGTTACTGGGAACACAGAACCTGATACTCTCTTTTGTGATACTGTAAGATAAAGGAAAATTAATATTCCTTTCAGTATGCAATCTTAGAAATACTTTCCATTAACAAACAAAAGCCCCCGTCATATTTACAATTCACTGTTTCTTGCTTTTAACTCTGGAGAAAATGTTTGACTATTGAGCATGTGTTATAAATAGTATTGCAATATAAATTAAAATCTTAGGAAATTACCTAATTTATTATGAGGTAATAAATGGTGTGTGTGTGTGTGTGTGTGTAGAGGAGGGGGTGGGCACTGAGAGGATGAAGAGTAAAGGAAGTGTAAGAGTGGTCCCTTTCAAAACTGTTCCACTGGTTCCACTGCTTCTCATCTCTCCCCAGTGGTGCGTCAGTGCTAAATCAGACAGCTTAGCTTCAATTGAAGGGAACATCATACAGGCCATTTAAAGCATTCTCTATCAGTCTGCTGGTTGCTTGAGTCGCTTTGAACTTAGTGGCCATACTACATGTCAGAATCTCAGGCTTACTTCTCATCTGTGACACTTTGACATTTTTCTCATGGAGGGTGTCCATGAGTGGTCAGCAAGACTCAGAGAGGGCTGGAGGGAGGTCAGGAATTTAGGCAGGATGGAGGATCTGCAGGTCAGGTTTCAGTTTCACACATAAGGGAAATACCCTCTGAAGGAAATGCCTTCAGTGATATTGTTTGGTCTAATAATAACAACCCTATAGTCTACTGAAACTTGTTTTGGTTATGGCCTCTGACAGTTGTGTCTAAAGTACCTCTAATATCACGTGCTTTATGAGCCTGGAAAATGACATACATGTGGTTGCTTTTCAGAAGCGTTTCTTTTATAATTTATTTCCCCTATGGACTGATTTTCAGGATAAGTTAAACTCATGTCACTGCAGTTCATCACCCCTTTGTCCCTCCATTCTCTCATTCACTGAAGTAATCATAGATGTTTCTGGGTTATGGTTAGTTCCTTCCTGCCACAGTTAATGGTAATTCTTCACGGGAATATGCTGTGAGGCTGTGGAAATGTTACCTGTGCATCTCATTTTTTCTTGTCATTTCCTTGGTTGGCTTCTACTTCTCTGTCTATACTTTCAACTCCAACTTGTTTCCCCATGTTTTTCTGTACATTTCAAGGATGAAATGTACATTCAGAATGGGACTTCATCAAATGAAGATTAACAAGACACTAGGTGATTAGTCCAGGCTAAACACTGAGTATTTTTATGCTGTTCTTGTAGAAGAGGAGTTTGATCTTAGTAGTCTGCTTAATTCCATGGGCTGGTAATAGCTACCCAAGAGCAATGGTGCAAAGAGGCACCACATCTTCCTTTACTCTACAGGATATAAATGAAGTAGTCATGTACGTACTGTAACTAGTGAACAGAAATATGTGAATGGAATGAACGGGCAGAATTTGTCATGATTCCTTTTAAATTCAACTGGTCCAGAAGACTGTTTGCTTTCCTTTGCAGAAGACAAAGCTGGCCTGAATATTATGGCAGATGCAACAAAATTGACAATCCATTGCCACATTTGGCAAAAATATAACTAGTGCATTGCCCATGAGTCATTTCCATACTGTTTGTGCCAGTGTATTGGCAGTGTATGCAAACGGAGTTTTCCAGTACAGTGCAAATTGATACAGACTGCTTCTGTAGGTTGGAATAGAATCTGAGCATGTGCAATCCATCGAGTGATTATGCCACGAACAGGTCAGATGTCTGTGTAATAATAAACACCACCAACCTCCCCAAAGATAGATGAGGAAAAAAGATAACTCTATCCAGATATGTGCATTAATCATTGCCCTGTCAAAGTTTTTTTTTATTCAGCTTGTCTCCTCTCCATTCTCTGGGGTGCCTATTATCTAGAAAGAAGAGTCTGCTAAAGTAAGACTCTTTGCTCTGAGCTATAAAGTTTCTTGTGGGAATTTACACACTTTGTAAGAAAGCACATTATTCAGTTAGATGCATGCTTCAGGTAAGTGACGTAACTGAGCAGGCATGTCTGTTGCACTTCAGGGCCTATGTACCCCTCAAAGTGGGATGTGACTGAAATGCCAGTGACAATATAGTTTTTGTCAGGAGTATAAGTACATATATATATATATATACATTTTTATATATCAACCTGTCTGATTTATTACATTTAACACTATTAAGGAGCTTAATTTTACAAGAGATTAGGAGGAATGGAGAAGGATAAAGGAATAGCTGCTATCTCTGGCATACCATCTTCAGCCAGTTCCCACAAGGAAAGTATTGGGTAAATTGTTGACAGCTTATTAACATAAACACCTACCATTCTTGTCCCATTCCTTGCAACTCCTCGGGGATACTCTGTGGGACTGAATGGATTTTCTGATGGCATTCCTGTAAAATTCATGATAGAAACTTACTCTCTTGCCTGACACAAGACATTATTATTTGTATCAGTAATGGTTCAGTACAAAGCCCCTGGAAGGAAATGGGCAGAATAAGCTGTTTTGCCTTGTTCTCACCTTCTCCATTCAGTTTTACTACATTTTCACAAGAGAAGTCAGGGCACTTTAACCACTGTTAACGAACAGTATTTTGTATCAAAGGCCCAGCATTCTATTCAGAAACAGTTGCATATGTCCTTTCACCACTATATTACATTCCTGCTCTCTGAGGACACAGAACTACTCAAGACCATGTCAGAGTCCAAGAAAAGTCCAGCACTGGTAACACTCTTGCCAGCATGATTTTGGCCCAGGTCAGGTAACAGCTTCTCAGACTTCTTGGACATGGTCTGGAGAGTGGTACTGAGTGTTTCCATTTTGAATAAGACCATCCTGTTTGATAGAAAGAAAATTTAGCTGCATGGTTACAAGTTGTACTTTGGCACATGTCTCTGGGACAGCAGTCTCTTTCTGCTGCAGGCAACAGAGGTTTGAGTCCACTCATGGGAAGACAGCTGACCACAACCCATGCTGTAAACCCTCAATTTTACACTAAGGGACAAAATCAGTCCAAGAGAGAATCCTAGTGTGCTTGATCCTGCAAAATGAGTCTTTTTAAATGCAATCTGACAGAGGAGGTGTAAGTGAGACTTAATCAGCTATTGGGAAGGAAGTATTGGGAGCTAACTCTTCTTCAGATACCACCAGCTGTGAGGACTGTGGGGCTCAGTGAACAGATGCTGTCTTCTCAAGTCTGTTCTCCACCATGCAGCATAGACACAAGCCATGGTAAGTGAGTGGTGGGTGGTGGTTACTTCAGTCAAACAGTACCCCTACCAACATCATGGAAACAATTGGCTTAACCCTTCTGGCTCAGCAATCAAATATAGTAGAAATGCATTCACTGTCTCTCACTAGTAGGTAGAAGAGTTCAGATCAGCCTGTTATTGACTGCATGGCCACTTTCAAAGCCCAGTGGACCTAGAAGCCCTCACTTTGACAACTGGCCATCAAAGAGAAAAGAAAGAATGATAAGGTGAATAGTACTTGAGTGTGAAGAAGCAGTAACAATGTTGTGGAGGGGAGAAAGAAATGGGAAACTTTTCAATCATATTGCTATTTCTTGCCCCTATCCAGCTTATTAAAACATACATGAAAAAGTATTACTTTGTAATGCTTGTTGCTTGCTCCTAATTGAAATCTATAATCCCATTACAAATGCATCCGGACATATTTAATCAAACCATATCCTGTTGCGCAAATTGAGATCCAAGTTCATAGCTCATTTCTAAACAAATTACACACAGTGTGAGAGTCCAGGCACTGCAATAGGCATCTTGTAGCAAATGCCGCCAGCTCCTTCAGGTTAGCTGAGAAACTGAGTTGCTGCTGTTTGTAATTTCTAAAGCATAGCAGGACAGCTCATTTTCCAGGCTGCCCTGGATTTCCAGTTAGGCTGCCTCATGGGGATATTTTGTCTTCTGCAGTATTCTACTTGTGGAGAGACAAAAGCTTAAATGTGCTTTCTTTAAGACTTTTCTTGAAAACTGGCAGGCTTTTTCATCAAAATTGAAGGCAAGGCTGCTCAACTAGGACATCTCTATCTGCTGGTCATTATTTTGCATACCTGGAAATTGGACTGGAAATAAATATTTTTTAAAGTATTCTGATAAATGTACAGAATAGCAGCCACATCTTGCTTTCTAATACTAGAGTCCCAGCATTCCACCTTTCAGTCCAAGATCTCGTTTTGTCCATAACAGATTTTGTAAGGAAGACACTGAAAAAGGTCAACTTCAAACTTTCTTGTCTGCTTTTTCACCTTTACGTGCTACATACTGCCCTGACTAGTGACACCTCCTCCTTGATCTACTTAGAATAACCACACAAATATAATAATTTTGCTTGATTCTAGTACCCTTGTTTTCATAGTGTCATAATGTTGGACTCTAGGTGGCAGCATCTGTGAGTGAATGTTAAATGTCAGTGCCAAAATGATTTCAAACATGTCTCAACGGGTAACCATTGTAGACTAGGTAGACTAGTCTTCCTTAAACACCCTTTATTTGTTTATTTATTTATTTATTTGTTCTCTTCTTACTCTTTATTTATCATGCTGTAAGAGACAATGCCTTGTCAGGGTTATAAAAGACTGGGGGCATATTTATATAATGTGGTCTTTTCCACCACAAAACCTAAAACTCAGAGGCTTTTTTATCTGTCCCTGTTTAAGTGAACTGGAAGTGAAGTTAGGTTAGAGAATGACTGTTTTTTTCACAACATAAGCTGCAGTCACCTCCTGACGTCAGATAAGGCAGGTAGATATTGATCTTCTCTAAGAAAGAGCCTTAGGGAATATGTAAAGGATTAAGCTGATTGGCACTACAGAAACAGGGATCTCACTCTGTGCAAAGCTTTTTCTAGGATGGGAAGAAACTTCTTAGCTCTCACTAAGTATCTGGTTAATCTGATGTGGAAACAGGTGTGACTAGTGAAGAGTGTACTTGGGTATCAGCAGCTCATAAACAAGGCCAGAAACTTAAAGACACATGGTGAAAAAGTAGCAATGTATTGTGCTTGGAGAACGTGAACTTTTTGCCTTTAGTAGGTCAACCCCAGCCAGCAGCTGAACACTCATCCCATCACTTACTCCTCTCCTCTGGGATCTGGGAAAACAATGAAAGGGTGAGCATAACAGCAGAGAAGAGGGTTAGATACTAGAAATTTATTTTGTCTAAACTAATTTTAAGTCTATTATGAAAAATGCTGATGTAGTACAGGCATGAAATAACAAGAGTGAGGCTGTTCCACAGGAGAAAACAAGCCAGGAGCAATAGTGCAAAGAGGGGCAACCTCCCTTCTGACAGAGGCATAGGCCTGAGACGTGTAGGGATCTTGACAATTAGAAGAACCATTTGTAGTCTAGTGATGATCTGAGAGACACTAACAAGCCAAAACAAGCCAGGAACAGGACTGAGCACAAATGTACCTACAGCATAATTCAGACATGGAGCTTAACTGCAGTTCCTAGACCAATGAGAATGTATAGAGGTCAAAGCAGTTAAAATCTGTTGATGTACTGAGTGCTGTGACAATTAATTATCTAATTCTGACTGTTAGACTACTAACACTTTAATTGGAATAAAAAATACTTTCTTAGATTCATTTATGCGGTATGTTCTCTTTTGAGTGTAACAGCATCTCTTTTTATCCAGCTTCTACATCTCTAATTACAACTCTGTTGCCACAGGGCAAATACATGGACAAGCCTGTGCCCTGATGTAGTATAAACATGACCACTCTCACTACCTGGGTAAATCTCTTGTGGACTGTTTCCAGTGATACCACGTAGTGATTAAATCGCTTCTTTAGAGCATTTGTACAGATATTGCCTTAGGCCTGGACAACTGGATCCCTGGATGCAGTAAGCACAGCCCCACAATACTACACAGAGGGAAAAAAAAAAAAGGAAAAAAATGTGTAGATAGGAGACCAGTCCAAACCCTTATCCACATGTGTACACACACACAGAGCCACATAAATTAAACCAGAGGATTAAATTTACTTGCTTCATGTTCCAGAATGGGCACTGAGAAGGGAGTGAGATTGATATGTGAGCAAAATCTATTAAACTTCGATTACCCTCAGCTATCCCTTCTGCTCACCTACCTCCACATCTATGTAAATAGAAAGTTAGCCTCTGTAACCTATAAAATATGAAATTAACATCTGCTAAAATTTGTATTTATCCTTAAAATTTTAATTTGTCTCAGGAGATATCACTGCTTCTAATTGATACCAAACAGGGACAGATTTGAAAATGGTACAGATACTTTTTCCCAGCTGTTAACAACTGCTTAGACTTTCCATTGTCATACTCTTGCTTCTGTGATTAGCACATGGCTGGCTATGCATAGATTTACAGACTAGAATCCTCAGGATTCCTATGGAGGAAGAACAACAAAATATACCACTTAGCTACATTTGCCTCAGTCTTATGCTCTAGGAAATAAGCACACAATCCAAGGAACTTTTCAATGTCAACTAGCTGAAAGCTGCAGTATCTCATTTTCTTGTTCTGTAATATCATCATTGGAATCATTAGTGATATGCCCAGTGATGCAGTACGATTTTATAGGAATTATTTTGTACATGGAGCACAGTGCATATACATTAATGCTTTAATTTTAATATATACAGTGTTGAATATAAAGATGTTAAATGTTTTGGATACACATACACGTACATTTAAATAGTAATTAAAAGAGGTTAAATGGGGAGGTTAACAACAGTCCTTTCTTGGGAAGTACCAGGTTCATACTTTATTCAAAATACTGCTTTTAAGCTGTAAAGTTTGTAATACAGAAGGTGGAAGAGGGTTTCATGTGATGCCTGATACAGAATGCAAAACAGTGGTGTGGTGGGTTGACCCTGGCACTGCACCAGGTGCCCACCAAGCCCTTCTATCACTCCCCTCGACCTCCGTCAGCATGGCACACAGGGAGAGAACAAGACGCAAAGAGCCATGGGTTATGATAGATAAGATGCTATTCTCTACTTCCCATCTGCAGGCAATGTCAGGCCGAGTCCAGGGAGCAGGGCTCCAGGAACACGAAGCAGCCTCTTGGAGGACAAAGCAGAATGCCCCCCCATCCTCCTCCTGCCCTCTCCCTTTATAGTTGAGCTGATGTCATATGGTATGGAATATCCCACTGGCCAGCTCAGGTCGGCTGTATCCCCTCCCCCATCTTGCCCCCCCATCCTCTGGTGCCGTGTGAGCACTGGCAGTCATAACACGGTTGTGTTATCAACACCCTCCAGCTCCCAGTGCTGCAGCATGAGGGCTGGGTGGGGAAAAGCAGCTCAGCCAGACCCACTACAAGTGGTCTGAATTCTGACTTGATAAATGGATGCTATGCTCAAGAAAGCAATATGCAATAGGCATAAACTGGGTCAGCTTCATGGGAAGAAGTTAGTCCAGAGAAGCAAACCAAATAGGAACTGTCAGTGCAGTACTGTTAGTATTATTCCCGTTACCATTACTACCATGACTATCCTTCTTTATGTCAGAGCCTTTCAGAGACTCAATGTATTTCACTTACATTGATTTGCTCGTACCTGCACAAGAATGTGAGAAAGGTCTCAATCAAGTCCTAGTAAGAATGCAGTATCCTGTTCAGTCATACTTGGATGTGGGTCTCTGTTGCGCTTAATGAACTAAACTAAAAAACAGAAGCTGAGCTCCCTCAAATTATGAAAATTAGATTCTAGTTCTTACTGAGGAGAGCCTAAGGCATAAGCCTCTCCCTGAGAAAAGAGGTTTTTATTGCAAAAGATCTCCTAAATAGACATGCTCAGGCTAACGTTGCTCAGTCATCCTCAATTTGTTTATGGAAAATTATTCATGCAGCCAGAAGCAACAAAAAAGTTGTATTTATGTTCTCTCAAATATAAGCTGTGTTGTGTGTGTTAGATTTACAGTCCTAAAGCTGTTTGTCTGATGTTTTGCTGTGGCACATAGCACACATAAACACATAGATACTGTGGTGATGAGCATGAATGAAATTATATAGTTAAATAATTATGTAGAATAATAATATAGAATTTACTTATTTCCTTGAAAGTCACTGAAAACACATTCAGTTGCTTCTAACCACTGGTGGTGGTTCTAAGGCTTTTTAGTTGTTACAGATCTCAACAGAAAATTCTGAAGCAGACTTGTGCCTACGTGAGCTTGCATCTAATGGAACAGAGGGTCAAGAAAACATCACACAAAACAAGAACATATAAGATTTTCATTATAAAAATGGTACTAAGAAGATAAAGTATTTGCTACTTTATATTGGAAAGTGAAAAATAAAATAAGTCTATTCCTTTACGTAGGACCTTGTAACTTTCTCCTCCACACTTCTTGCACTTAGCCTGACTATATGCCTGATCTTTAAGTTTGTGGTTAGCATAAGGAAACCTTACTGGTGGCACCATGCAAGCACATGCATGCATCATTACTCTGAAAGTTATTTAAGCCTAGCAAAAATCTGTACATGAAAACATCTTACATGTTCAAACAAGTTCTGTTTCTTTCAACCCAAACCCTAATGCAAGGTGAGACTCAGAAAAAAAGCACTCCAGCCCAGTCATAACACAAAGTTCCTCATGGGAGAATTTCAACTTATTTTGTCAGTCCATTCCCAGTCCCCCTGCATGTTCAGGACTGAAATATCTTTGTCTCAGCCCTAGCCTTAGGCAATAACTCTTGTTTAAGCTACAGGACAGGGATAACACTCCAACAAAAAAGAATCACTATTTTTAAGAATTTTCACATTAGTCTTCACTTCAGAAGATACGTCCAAAGTGTCATGCTAGGATTTTTTTTTGTCACAACAGTAACCAAAACCCTAACAACAAATCTTACACCTCAGCTGAGTGTCACAAAAGTCCAGAGGGCCATACTGAAAATGGGCCAAAAGAAGTTTCTTTAGAAACTTCCAGTTCCCTTTGGCAGCCCCTCGTCCCCCTGAAGCTTTATGCTTCTTTTCTTCAACAAACCTAATTCTAACTGTGTACCCTAAGCCTAGCCTGGACCACAGGAGAGGAAACCCTCTCCATTCAGAAATATGTTTAGATAAAAACGATGCAATTATCCAGTTGCAGCATCAGCTCTTGCTTAACAGTGGAGCGTGCATTGCAACCTCACTACAAGTTCATCTCTGGGTTCCCTTTGTCTCTAAACCTTCTCTAGGTCTAACACAAATGCTTGGCTGATGCATGTGCCAAAAATGGTGTTCCATGAAAAGACTCAGTGTCCTCCTGAGGAGAATATTAGAGTCTGTCCGTGGATTTCTTTGTCAGTTGCTGTCCAGATGTGATCTTGGCTGTACACTTTCAGTCAAAAATAACTTTTACCCACACCCTGAAGTGAACCTCAGAAAAAAGCATGCCAGTGAAGATGAAAATTTCCTAAGGAAACAGTTATTTTTGCACCACTCAGTTCCTTTACCACCTCTCTAATGATTGAGAGAAAGAGCCTAGAGCTCTAGAAGGGCTGTGTGGTAGGTTGACCCTGGCTGTGTGCCAGGTGCCCAACAAAGCTACTCTACCAATCTCCTTCTCAACTGGACAGGGGAGAGAAAATGCAATGAAAGGCTCATGGGTCACGACAAGGAGAGAGAGATCACTCACCAATTACCATCATAGACAAAGCCAACTCAGCTTGGGGAAATTAGCTTAATTTATTACCAATGAAATCAGAGTAGATAATAAGAAATAAAACTAAATCTTAAACCACCTTCTCCCCATTTCTCCTTTCTTCGTGGACCCAACTTCATTCTTGAGTACTCTACCTCCTCCCTCCCAACAGTGCAGGGGGATGGGGAGTAGGGGTTGAGGCCAGTTCATAACATGTTGTCTCTGCTGCTACTTCCTTCTCAGGAGGAAGACTCCCTGCACTTTTCTCCTGCTGCAGTGTGGGGCCCATACCATGGGAGACAATATTCCATGAACTTCTCAAATATGATTCCTTTCCACAGGCTATAGTCCTTCACAAATTACTCTGGCATGGGTCCTTTCCATAGGATGTAGTCCTTCAGGAACAGACTGCTCCAGCATGGGTGCCCCCCCAGGGTCATGAGTCTTGCCAGCAAACCTGCTCCAGCATGAGCTTCTCTCTTCATGGGTCCATAAGTCCTGACAGGAGCCTGCTCCAGCATGAGATTCCCATGGAGTCACATCCTCCTTTGGGCATCCACATACTCCAGCATGGGGTCCTCCATGGACTACAGGTGGATATCTGCTCCACCATTAACCTCCATGTGCTGCAGGGGGACAGCCTGCTTCACAATGGTCTTCAGCATGGGCTGCAGGATAATCTCTGCTCTGATGCCTGGAGCTCCTCCTCTCCCTCCTTATAGAATCATTAAGGTTGGAAAAGACCTCCAAGATCATCAAGTCCAACTGTCAACCCAACGCTAGCATGATCACTAAACCATGTCCTACAATAAAACACCTACATGTTTTTTTGACATTTGGTGACTCCACCACTTCCCTGGGCAGCCTGTTCCAATGCCTCACCACTCTTTCAGTCTAGGAATTTTTCCTAATATCCAACCTGAACCTCCGCTGGCACAACTTCAGCCAATTTCCACTGATCCTATCACTAATTACTTGGGAAAAGAGACCAACACCCGCCTGGCTACAACCTCCTTTCAGGTCGTTGCAGAGAGTGAAAAGGTCTCACCTCAGCCTCCTCCTCTCCAGACTAAACAATCTTAGTTCCCTCAGCCGTTCCTCATAAGACATCTTCTCGAGACCTCTCACCAGGTTTGTTGCACTTCTCTGGACTCACTCCAGCAACTCAATGTCTTTTTTATACTGTGGCATCCAAAACTGAAAACAGTACTCAAGCTGCAGCCTCACCAGTGCTGAGTGCCAGGTCTCCTTCACTGACATGGGTGCCTGCAGAGTTGTTTCACATATTCTCTCTCTTCTCTCCACCTAAAGTTGCCACTTCCTGCCCCACCCCAGCCCCTTCTTACATATGTTATCACAGAGGTGCTACCACTATTTCTGATAGGGTCAGTCTTGGTCAGCAGTTGATCCATATAGTAGCCAGCTGGCATCGGCTCTCTTGGACACAGGGGAATCTTCTAGCAGCTTCTTATAGAAGACACCCATGTAGTCCCCACTACCAAGTTCAAGCAAGCTAGTTCAAGTTCAAGCTCAGACTTCTGTCATTGTAAACTGGGAATGCTGTGCATCTTTCCTCCGTGTTATGTTTTCAAATCATCTTATTTAAGGATTCTCAAATGAAAATGAAATGTAACAACATAAACCACATAAATCGGTGTTCTTTATTGCCTCAAATATTTCCTTTAATTACAAGCTGGATCAAGCACTTGAGAAACAAGTAGGACAATCTGAAGCTTTCACCAAGAGAACTTCTGGTGTGATACTAGTAATATTAGTTGTGTCTTCATGACAGAATAGACATAACTCAAAGAAAACGTGAATTGTTGTAGAGGGAAGAAAACTACAACTGTCTATTGTTTCCCCATATAAAATGTTTCAGGATTTTAATCCAAGTTCCATACCACTGTGGCATATTCATTCACTTGATATCAAGGATTTACACGACGAATTTCATGCAGTGTCTGGAGATGAATACTTAACCTGCTTTTAATTAGCAAGGGTTGCACTCAGGGAAACCTGCTTTTTACGCAGCTTACTATTATACTTTTAAGTAATGTGACACACGGGATTTCAGCCTTCTCTACATTCCATTTTGTTCCTCAGCTCTTCCCAAAGATCAATACAACTCTATACATTTGAATTACCTGTATTCTGCAACTTCTGTTAATACAAAAGGGTTAGTAATCAAAATTGATGTAGATTCTTAATTTCTACTATAATATGGAAAATTATTATTGCACTAATTATGTTCATATAGTAATGTATACTGTGCTATTCATTTCTCATGGCCTGAAATATTAATCATATCTTATTTGTAGAATCGCAGTTCACATATAAGATGACTTGAATTCTTAAATAATTCAGATAATGGATGTTAAACAAAACCTCTGTATCTATTAAAAATATACTTTCCCTTCAAGTGCTATATTTAGAAAGGCTGTATGTAAAAATATTTTATCACAAGGCTTTGGCATAAATTTGTGTCTTCCATTACACAGGAAGTATGTATTGTATGTCTGTATGATGGTACATGAACATACATACATTTGAGCAATGATATCTATGTTGTTACTTACCGACTTGTTTCACAGGAAGAGTTCATGACTTACACTAAAATTGACTGGAGAACTGTCCTAAAAAGTCTCCTAATGGTATTAAGCTCTGCACATAATTCTCCTAGGTTGTTACCTCCTTGAATATGAAAGAGCGGCAACTGACACCCTTTAAACCCAAACCTGTCAAAGGTCTTTACAGTTTTCTGTTTCCACAGCAACATACCTTAAGGTCTTTAAATCTTGAAATTCTTTTCAAATTCTCTTGCTTTTCTATGAACTCTTTCAAGTTTGCCAGCTTAGTAAATTCCTGAGAGATGAGCATGGGTTACACCATGTGCTGTCAAAATCCAATGCCTTGTTCTGTAATGTGCAGCATTTGTGAATACAACCCAAAATTGTATAAAACTGTTTTGCAGCTGTATAACATTGCCAAACCCTGTCTCATTCACTTTCATATTTCACCCCTGGGACTTGTATATCAGCAATATTACCCAGACCTCTCCACCAGACTCAGTATTTTTGTAGCTGTTTTTAATTGTATTTCCCCAGATTGTATTATTTTTTGGAAGAGGAAATTAATTTTCCTCCTTTTGGCACAGATTTTTAAGCTCTCTCTAGGTGTCTTTGTATGGTGTTAACTAGTTGACTACTTTTCATGGCTCCATTCAACATGACTGTTTTCAAATTACTGTCCAGTTCTCTCTGTCTACCTGATCATCCCTGAAGAACTAACTGAAACCTGCGTTAACTAATCTCCAAAACCAGACAGTAGCCATTGCCTTTCATTCCTGTTGACTCACATGATAACAATTTTCACGCTACCCAATTTGAATGATACCTCAAAGCAATTTCAGTTTAACTTTTTTTCCCTCCATATTCTTTCTCATTTCCAAATATGAATGAAGCCATTCCATATCTGTCTGCTGAAATCAGCTACATGCCTCTCAGTCAGTCTTCCAATGCGGGTTGTGGACAGTATGGAGTAGACCCATTCTGTTTCATCACCGAGGGTGGTGCTTCCATAACTGCTTTGCAAACATGTATCTGAAAGACAGCAGGAGGAATACAGTAATGGAAAACAACAATGGAAGTTAGCAATTGTGAATTTATTATTTCAATATTACTTTATGACCTCAAGTGATGATTAAATTGTTAGGGTTTGCAGTAGTAAAATGTCTTCTGTATCCGGAGTAACCATTATGCCATGTGTTTGTAGTTATTCCTGGATGACTGAAATATAAAAGGGAAGAGGAACTAATCTGATTTGCATAATAACATGAACTACCGATTGTTGGGTTTTGTATATCTGTATATAATCATAGTTTTTTATTTATTATTAAAAATTATTTTTTTCCTGACATTTAAGTGAGACAAAGATGAAATTCAAAATTATTCTTGTGCACTTCAGCTGGAATGCCTACAACACAAAGAATTTATTAGAAGAAGTAAAAATGTGCAAGATTTATTTGACTGAATAATTAAAATCTTTTATCTGATTAATATTAATTGCTCATATGATTTTAATTGGATACATAGAAAAAGGTGAATAAAATCAGGTGAGATTTGAACTAATAAAAGGTATCTGTCCTGTAAGGTCAAATTTTAATTAATATGTTAGTGTTCCAACCTTTTCATGATAGATTTCTGCAGCTTTGGAGTTATTAATTTTATCCAAAAGCCATATAGGATGATTTTAATCTGTAAGTGCTCCAAATCTACAAAACATCACTTAGTACTAGCATTCTCCAGTTTAATTCACTGGAATGGAAAGTCACAAAATGTCCCATTGTGCTATACAATAATGTGGAAATGATATCACATGCTATAAGCATTTTCTTTTTATTCTTCCTTTTTTCTTTTTTTTTTTAATTTCTTCTTTAGAGGCATGGTTTCAGCCCTGCTGCAAAGCTGTGTGATACCTTGTTGCCATGCAGACAGTGATTGTAGCGAAGATGGGTCGCAATTACATTGAACTAGATTGCCCATATTAACTTCTAGTTATTATCTGCATGTGCAGTGTTTTCATTAACCATGCACTGGAAACATCCTGACTGAAATAAGCATCTTACGCTATTTGATTTGTGCCTATGTATGTGTATATGTGTAATGATTACTGTGGTACTTAGAGGAATGGGATAACAGCATGTAGTCAAATGTGAAATTCACCTCAGGGAAAATAAATCATGACCAAAAAAAAATGTACAAAACTTTTTGTGGTGGATTGACTTAGCCTGGACACAAGGTGCCTGACAAGCTCTTCTTTCAATCCACACCTCAACTGGATGGGGGAGAGAAAATGAAATGCAGGGCTTTTGGGTTGGGATAAGGGCAGAGAGATCACTCACCAATTACCATCACAGGCAAACCAGGTGTGATGGAGGAAAATAAGTTTAATTTTTTGCAATGAAATCAGAGTAGGATAATGAGAAATAAAAGTAAAAACACCTTCCCCACATCCTTCCTGTATATCCAGGCTTAACTTTACTCACAATTTCTCTATCCTTGTCCCCTCAGCAGCACAAGGGGGTGAGGAATGAAGGTTGCAATCAGCTCATCACATGTTGTCTCTGCCACTCCTTTTTCCTTGGGATGGAGGACTTCTCACACTCTTTGCCTGCTCCAGCGTAGGGTCCATCCCATGGCAAACAGTCCTCTGTAAACTTATCCAACATGAGTCCTTCCCATGGGCTACAGATCTTCAGGAACTGCTCTGGCATGGGTTGCCTCCACAGTGTCAGAAGTTATAGAATCATTAAGGTTAGAAATAACCTTCAAGATAATCAAGTCCAAACGTCTTCTAAATATTATCAGGAACACTAAACCATGTCCTGAAATCCCACCTCTAGATGGTTTTTAAACACCTTCAGGGATGGTAATTCCACCACATCCCTGGGCAGCCTATTGCAATGCCTCACCACTCTCTCCGTAAACAAAAATTCCCAATATTCAACCTAAACCTTCAATTTCATCCCATTTCCTCTTGTCCCATCACTAGTTACCTGAATTCCTTCAGGAACAGACTGGTCCAGCATGGGTCCCCTGTGGGGCCACAAGACATAGAATCATAGAATCATTATGGTTGGAAAGGACCTCCAGGGTCATCAAGTCCAACCTTTGTCCTAGCATTTCTCTAACCACTACACCATATCCTCAAGCACCACATCTATTCATTCTTTAAACACCTCCAGGGATGGTGACTCCACCACCTCCCTGGGCAGCCTGTTCCAGTGCCTAACTACCCTCTCAGTGAAGAATTTCCTCCTAATATCTAATCTAAACCTCCCCTGATGCAGCTTGAGTCCATTTCCCCTCATCCTATCATTACTAATTTGAAAGAAGAGATCAACACCAGCCTCTCTACAACCTCCTTATAGGTAGTTGTAGAGGGCGATAAGGTCTCCTCCCAGCCTCCTCTTCTCTAGACTAAACAAACCCAGTTCCCTCAGCTGCTCCTCACAGGGCATGCTTTCCAGCCCTTTCACCAGCTTTGTTGCCCTCCTCTGCACTCGCTCCAGCCCCTCGATGTCCCTCCTGTGCTGTCGTGACCAAAACTGGACACAGTAAAGGTGCAGTCTCACAAGTGCCCAGTATAGGGGTACGATCACCTCCCTACTCCTACTGGTCACCCCGTTTCTGATCCAGGCCAGGATGCCATTGGCCTTCTTGGCCACCTGGGCACACTGCTGGCTCATGTTCAGATGGCTATTGACCAACACCCCCAGGGCCTTTTCTGCCAGGCAGCTCTCCAGCCACTCCTCCCCAAGCCTGTAGCGTTGCTGGGGGTTGTTCTGACTGAAGTGCATGACCCGGCACTTGGCTTTGTTAAACTCCATACAGCTGAGCTCAGCCCATCTCTCCAGCCTGTCCAGATCCCGCTGCAGAGCCTTCCTACCCTCAAGCAGACCGGCACTTGCGCTTAATTTTGTGTTGTCTGCAAATTTACTGAGGGTACATTCAATTCCCTCATCCAGGTCATTGATGAATATATTAAACAAGACGGGTCCCAAAACTGAGCCCTGAGGGACACCGCTTGTGACTGGTCACCAACTGGATTTTACTTTGTTCACCACCACCCTCTGGGCTCGGCCATCCAGCCAGTTTCTAACCCAGCGAAGAGTCCTCCTGTCTATGCCATGACCTGCCAGCTTCTCCAGCAGAATGCTGTGGGAAAACGGTGTCAAATGCCTTCCTGAAGTCCAGGTAGACAACATCCACCACCTTGCCCTCATCTCACCTGGTCATAGAAGGAGATCAGGTTGGTTAAACAGGACTTGCCCTTCATGAACCCATGTTGGCTGGGCCTGATCCCCCCATTGTCCTGCACTTGCTGTGTGATCACCCTCAAGATGAACAGTTCCATAATCTTTCCCGGGACCAAGGTCAGGCTGACAGGCCTGTAGTTCCCTGGATCATCCTTCCTGCCCTTCTTATAGATGGGTGTCACATTGGCAAGTCTCCAGTCATCTGGGACTTCCCCAGTCCTGTCAGCAAATCTGCTCTGGCAATAACCTCTATGGGCTGTAGTGGAACAGCCTCTACCTCACCATCATCTTCATCACAGGCTGGAGGGGTATCTCTGTTACAGCACCTGGAGCACTTCCTCCCCTCCTTCTTCACTGACCTTGGTGTCTGCAGAGTTGTTTCTCTCACACATTATCACTGTTGTCTCCAACTGAAGTTCCCATTTCCCTCCCCCACTTCTTAAATATCTTATCACAGAAGCACTACCACTGTCACTCATTGTCTCAGCTTTAGTCAGTGGCAGGTCCATCTTAGAGACAGCTGTCATTGGCTCTATTGGAGTTAGGGGAATCTTCTAGCAGCTTCTGACAGAAGCCACCACTTCAGTCCCTCTGCTACCAAAACCTTGCCATGCAAACTCAATACACCTTTTAACTGTTAAGTAGTCAGAAAGAAACAATCAAAACATCCATAGCAACCACTGTCAGGGTAGCTGACCAAGTGAAAAAGACTGCTCTGAGCTCTGTTACTATGGATATATGCGAAATACATGTAGGAATTCCCAGTTAAGTTTAATTTTTTATAATTCCAGACCTTTGGCATATCGCTGATAGCCAAAATGGAGAGCTAGATACCTGATTGCTGCATCTGTCTCATTCATCGGCTGCACAAAGCCAACAATAGGTCACCAAAAAGAAGTAGCTGACAATTCCCAGGGAGAGGGTCATTCTCCATTAGGATGTGTTTTAGCAAGATGTGGGAGGGAACAGGAGGAAAATTAGAGGTGTGTAATAGGCAGTAGTAGAGTAAGACCTTAGATGAAAGTAAAAAATGGATAGCTGTATGACATTGCTGCAGGATTGAGATGTGTCCTCCTTAAACACAGTAAGATTTTTCTCTTCAAAACTGTGTGGTACCACACCTGAGAATGCTTCTTAGATTCATATCATGTATAGAGAAACAAACTGGCCTGCTTTTAATGCCAGGAGCCTTATAAACACTGAAGAATCTGCCCCTTGGGAACTGAATTTACTAAGCTCTCCTACAGCCAGCTGCCTGCTGCAAATAACCTTGCATAGGTCTTTCAGCTCTGTAGGAAATGGAGAGTCTCACAATTTTTACCAGGTACTGTACAGATACATCAGACTTTTGTGTTATAAGGTGTCTGGAAAATACTAGATATATTAATGATTTATATTTTCTCATCTCTGGGTTCATTGTGTGAAACACTAATGCATTAGCAATATTTATGGATGGTAATAAAGAAGATTAATTCACTTCTAACAACCGCTGATGAGATGTTTTTCCTTAATGCTTCCTTTTTTTATAAGAAGATTTAAGTACCTAACACTTTGTATTCCATGGAGAGAACAGAAGGCCTTTATTCCCTTCTTGTGTTATTCAATATGGACATGAAAGAAGGCTAATGGCATCCTGTGCTGCAGTAGCCAGAGCATTGCCAGTAGGTCAAAGGAAGTGATCCTTCTCTATTTGGCACTGGGGAGGCCACATCTGTAATACTGCATCCAGATCTGGCCTTGCCATTATAAGAGAGACATGGATGTGCTGTAGAGAGTCCAATGATGGGCTACAAAGGTGATTATGGGACTTGAGCACCTCTCCTATGAGAAAAGACAGAGAGAAAGCTGTGGCTGTTCAGCTCAGAGCAGAGAAGGCTCAGGGGGGATCTTGTCAGTGTATAGAAATACCTGAAGGGAGCGTGAATAGAGGACAAAGCTGGGCTTTTTTCAGTGGTGCCCAGTGAGATCAGAGGCAATGAGCACAAACTGAAATACAGAAGGATGATCAAGGCATGTGAGGATGATCAAGCCATGGTAC
This sequence comes from Todiramphus chloris collaris, assembly GCA_025345505.1. Taxonomy (NCBI): domain Eukaryota; kingdom Metazoa; phylum Chordata; class Aves; order Coraciiformes; family Alcedinidae; genus Todiramphus; species Todiramphus chloris. Next base: position 41,737,637 of record JANVCC010000018.1, on the reverse strand, counting down.
AGGTTGTACAGGGAGATTGTGAAATCTCCATCCTTAGAGATATTCAGAAGCCATCTGAACATGATACTGGGCAAGCAGCTCTAAGTGTCTATGCTGGAGCAGAAGGGTTAGACAAGATGCCCTCTGGAGGTCCCTTCCAACCTCAGCCATTCTGTGACTCTGTGGTTAAGCTAGATTGATATTGGTGAGAATGGGATTTTGGAAGAATTACAACAGGTTTGTACTCAGAAATGATAAATGTACATGATGAAGTTCCTCTAATGGGACATGGTTTATGACTTCTGCTCCTCTAAAAGGAAAGTCACAAATGCTGCAAAGAAGAAAATGTTAGGTGTGCCTTTTTATGTTAAATGTTTGCAAGAAATGAAAAATTTCCAGTGTGTGAAAACTCTTGCAGCTCCCACTAGTTTAATTGCTTTTAGCACAAGTATTCATTTATGCTCTGTCCTCTCATTAATCAGAAGTGTTCTATTTACTTTCTTCTGTTTCACCAACCAAGGACTGAAAAGTAAAAAAACCAACAACAGATCACATGCTTTTTATTAAAACCAGAATCAACCACCCACTGTGTCCACCTGATAGAAGTGACACTCTATTAAGATTTGGCCCTTGCTTCTCTTTTTTTGTAAATCCTTCTCAGAACATTCATATAGTAGTCAGTACCAGACTAAACCTGTTGCTACCAGAATAGCTTTATCACTATTCCTGTGTTGAAAGCTTGAAGAAGCTGAAAGGGTGCCCAAGTATAGAGGTAGCTCACAATAAGAACACACATAGTGGCCTAAAGAGAGGACCAGCTGTTTGAAGTCCTTTTTCTGCTGTCCAGTAGTGTATGACTAAAGGCAAAAATTATTAGAGACTGTTCCTTCTTCATGCCATCTCTGTTAGTAGAGGTGTAATCTTCCTGAGCTGCAAATTCCATGCAATTCAATGACTTCAACAGCTGCAGTGAGTTGAATATTCTTTAAACCAAATATACGGTAAAAGAAACTGGTTTGCTGAGAGGTCTAGAAGAAAATCACTTGCCCAACCACTACAGATCATTTAAAAACCAAAAATATGTCTGGATTCCTGATCTTCTTTGTGTAACTTGGAGCAATTCTTATGAGGACCATAAGGCCAGTAAATAAAAATTCATTGAAAAGCAAAAATATGGCTGGATTCCTGATCTTCTTTGTGTAAGTTGGAGCAATTCCTATCAAGAGCATAAGGCCAATAAATGAAAATTCATACTCCTGCCTCACTTGCACCACATTTATATTTTACATTGCTAAATGAAAACATGCAAAATGTCTGCTTGATCATAAGGGTTTAGGTTCATACAGGCATATATGGAGGTAATGGAACTGGCCTTTGATGAGTTACTGACATAACAGAAGACAGCCAGATGTCTAGTACTCCTTGCTAATCTGCCCTGAGAAATCTGGAAAGGCATGTAATTTAGTAAAGGTTACTAGCTCTTCTGAAGCTAACTCTACATCTGAAGGGTGCTACCTTTTACATTTTGGTACAAAGCCCTCTCAATTCAGACAGAAGAGTCTCCTTGAGACTTCAGGTTTGTAAGGATAAAGATGCAGGTTCTGACAATGTGAATTCCACTTCAGTCTCATTGTACAGTGCTTCCTATTAGCCACTCATCTCTGAGGACCAATCAGCTGGGAATAGAAAAGTGTCCAGGAGAATTTGAATGTAATTTATACGACCAGAATATGTGTTCATGCAGAAGTCAGAATGCCTACTGTAAGCTTTCAGAAGTCCTAAAAAACATAAAAAACCAAAATCAACAAAGTGGAAAATAAGTCATGAGTGAGACACATGATAGAATAAGACTGTATCAGAATAAATACATACCACACTTGTTAAAAGACCATTTCTTTGGAGACAGACTATCAGACAAAAAGTTTACTTCTGAGAGGAAGAAAAGAAGACAGAAATATCACTATCAATCTATGTTTGTGATTTGTGGGTTGCTGGAGGCAAAACCCAATATTTTTAAGGAAAGACGTATGATGTGACAATTTTATGATAAAAAATAGAGTGAAGAGAAACAGAACAAACAGTACATCTTGATTTTTTTTCTAAAGCCTGGATTTCAGGGTCTGTTCTGTCACCAGTGCTACTAAGTTTGGTAGTCCTTGTTGAACAAAAGTCTTCATTTTGGTTTAACTTACAGAACAAAAAAAAAAAAAAAAAAAAAAAAAAAAAAAAAAAAAAAAAAAAAAAATAAAAAAAAAAAAAAAAAAAAAAAAAAAAAAAAAAAAAAAAAAAAAAAATTGTTGAGTAAACCCAAAGATAACAAAGGCAGAAAGAAAAGAGGTAAAGCAAAGCCTTGACACTCCCTCTGCTCTGCTTATCTTCAAATGGGGAAGCATGTAAAGGTGAGTATGTAAAAGAAGCTCAATATTCAATATTTGTTAACTTCTGAACCAGAAAGTGTTTGAGGGCTTCCAGACACTAGTTTGAGAACAATTCTCAGAAAAGAACCATCAGTGGCTTACCCCAGCTGAGCAGCTGACTTGCTGCATTATCGTTTTTAAAGTTTGTTGAACAATTTAAAGGTGTGTATTGCTGTTTCACAGCTGTACACCCAAATGGGTGGCATCAGCTCGAGAAAGGGTAGTGGCATGCTGAAGGAGTGATTAGAACATACACCTGCTTGTTGCATTCTGTGAAACATATTTTGCAGTGGGAGCTCCACATTCCTCCTAACTGTGAATCCTACCTTTGAAAAAAACAACACTGTTCCTGAGAAATTCTTAGTATTTTACATTCTTCTGCTCCCCTCTGGTACAACTGTGGTTTTATACTACTAATAATTTGTGCTTACTGTTTATTTTCTTCACTTAACTGAGATATGCTTTCTTTTGTTAGTTTGAGACAGGGACTGAGAAAGTACTGAAGATGCTTTACATTTATTTATGGTGCCTTGAGGTACTTTGCAATTATTATTTAACACTACAAATAGTAAAGGTTCAAAGTGTTGGCAGTTTCAAACAGTCCTATGGGTTTCAAACACTTGTACAATAATTAATTACCTTACGTGTAAAAACCTCACAAGTGTTTACTGTATTGATAAATCCTTCTCTTATCATGTCTTCTGCTGGTGTTGCAATTTAGAGTTGTTTTATGAATCAGGCCATATTCTGTGTCCCAAGTGCACAGATAGCAAGAGAAGTTGTAAATCCACTAAATGATATTGAGACATTGATGTGTGGTAGACCCTTACATTGTAAATTTCATGGATGTCTTATTTGGGAAATTCACAGTTCCAAATGATTTTGTGGCATTTCCAGGAAGGTTCAGTGCATTTTTTCCTATCAGCTGCTATTCAGCTGCTACTACAGAAGACAAGTAATGTACTGGTAATGTGCAGTGCATTACTAAATTATTTGTCCATAAGGAGAACCAAAGCTACTGAACATTGGCAACACTGCTGCTTGCTTGTTTACCCTCTAGTAAACTTTGCATCAATTAAAAATTCTGTAAAATTCTTGGAGAAAGAAACCATCCAGCTTGCAGAAGCAAGCTGTTGAAAGGGAGACTGAGAAGCCAACGTGTGGCTAGATTGATGGCTACAGTTGCAGAATATATCAAAGTCTTAATAGACAATGGGCCATCAGAAAAAAAAAAATTCTTATACATTGCTTAACATGTGATGCAAGAAAAACAGTAGCAATATTCAATTTTGTGATACTCATGCTGAGGAAGAGACTGTGACAAAGAGATGAACACTACTGTCTTGAGGAAAAAACCAGGCAGCTTCAGGCTGAACCACTGAATACGTATGAAAAAAACCAATGGATGCCATAGTGTCGTCTGTATACAGAGCTTCTCATGATAAAGATTTTTAAAAATGGAGACAAAGCTTTTAAAATATTTTGATGAGAGTAAAAGAAAGCAAATAAATCGGACAGCATTGTTAGTGTCTGAACACAGAAAAGAGCAATTTGATAAATTCTGAGAGAAAAACTGCAGATTAAAAGATGTTCCTAAACCCTGAACAGTTAAGAATTTTTCCATTCCCATATGATTTTAGAGAAAGGAATCCCTAATCAAAGGCAGACTCTCATGGAGTGTGTGAATCCAGCTTACTGCAGAGATTTATGAGAGGAGCAGCTTTATCTCTATAAAGATATCTCCTATTGAATTTCAGGGACACCACTGAAGTAAAAAAGCCATCAGTTTGGAATAAGTGTATCAAGCTAAAGGAAGACAAGAGTAAGACACAGATAGAATAATGGAGAAAATAACTTTCATTGGCTAACATGCTGGAAAGAGGAACAAAAAATTCAGAAAAAAGAAAGGACTATCCTTTGGGCTATCACACAGAGGAGAGAGGGAGAAAAATCCAAGTCAAATCTAAACTGCAGGTAGCCCAAGGATAAAAAGTTCTGTATGTACAATGACCGAAAATGTGAAGCTTTATAATGCACAGAAGTGCATGTCTATCCAATCTGTATGTTCTCAGTGCATGGACTTTGCTGCCAGCAATTCTATTGACGTATTTAAGACCTGTCTGGTGATCAGTTAGATTCTTGCTGAATAGTTCAGCCAGTTGAACATAATCTCAGCAATAAAGGTAAGCAATAAAGTTAGCTTAGAATAATGTGATGAAGTGGTGTTGATATTTCTAAAGCACTATTCTCTGGACAAAAAAAAAAAGATAACAGTAAGAATCTAATATAATGATAAATCTAGATGCTGGGAAAACCTTTTGATTCAAATTTTGTTACAATAAAATGTTTTCAAAAAATTTAGATGTCAGCTACCTTAAAATATGCTGAAACTTTTCTTTTAGAGACAAAAATAATAAAGAAATTAAAAATCAAATATTTCATGTTCAATATGATTTCTATGGAAAAAAGACTTGAGATCCTACAACACATGTGAACATATTAGCACATATTTTTGTGCTAATATGGTCTTTAAGGCTTTGACCTTTGATAGTTTTTTTTTATACAGTTGATGATGACTAGTATTCAGAGTCAAGTCTCCTCAACTGAAGACTTATGTAAAGGCAGAGGAGTAGGTGCCTTTAGAGATCTCTGTGAGCAGACATCCTGATGACCATAGTTTAAGCATGAAAGCTATTTGGACAATAAGTGCTTCTAAAAGCCTTCAGAAACATCTATGTCTTTTCATTCAGTGATTTTTGTACTAAAGCAATTAAATGGCATTACTAGGTATCTAGAACTGAGGTGCAAATGACAGGCCTGTATTTGCTTGGTTAGACTGCAGACTAGTTCTTCAGTTTCATCAAAATGGGTGGGTAAGTGAAGGAAAAGTACTCTGCATGTGCAATACTCAAGGCAAAAGTATCTGTGGGAGCTCACCCAGTAGGGCCACTAGACAATCCATGTAAGAAGGAGATTGAAATTCTAGTTGGAGTTAGCATTCTTTTACATACTAAAGTCTATGACATAGGTTCATGGGAAACCAGGCTTACTCAGTGCTGGAGCCTGTCGAACTATATGCTTGTTTGGAGTGAATTTTTCCTTTGTTGTACGAGTGATCCACAAATGTAGCAATATAGTTGACACTGATGATGGAGTATGGCAGAATTACTCATATCTGTAATGGAAAAGTACCTATCCTGTGGAGCAGCTTGAGGTGCTACATTTGTCACTTGAACTGGCTGCTGAAGCACACAATATACTTGAAATGTCTGATACACTTCAAAGGACTGAACCTCAACAAACCTTCTGTATTTTAGAAACTAATAAATTTCATTTTGCTGGAAATGTTGAAGGCTAATAACTTGTTTTTAGCTATGTCAGTGGTTCCCAGGCTACAGGATTGCAATTCAAGATGAAGTTATGGACATAGAAGCAATGTTACCTAAGAAAACTTTGGAAATTGTTGAACTGAAACAATATTTCTTTTGAAAAATCAAGTCTTCAATTGAAGAGAGTGAAGAAAAATGAATTCACCATTTCCCTGGTGTTTAGATTGTTACAAATGTAAGACCTTTTTGTAATTTGAATGTGACTTGCCTTTTCTGTTAGATTTGAAAGATCTTTAGTAATCAGTATTATTCAGAAGCACTCATACATCCTGAAATAGTCACCTGCCATCTGAACAGGGTCTGCATCCACCCTCTACTACAGCAGTTGACTCAGACAGTGGGAATCCTAAACCCTGTTCACAGCTGCTGTGTCCACAAAGTAGTCCCTCCTTCTGTACTATATGTATTGCACCTCCTACACATTTTAGTGTAATGTATCCTGCCTGAATGAACTCAGTTTACTGAGCAATTTACCAAGTGAGATGGCATTTCTTCATTATTTAGCATTCCACTTATCTTTGCATCATTTGATATGGTTTTATCAGCAGTGATTTTATGTTATTTCCATACCACTGAAGAAGATACTGATTAGTGTCAGCTGTATTGTCAGACTCTGCAGAATTTCAATGGAAAATAGACTTTGTCTGGTATTTTAAAGGTCTTTTTCACTGGACTATATAAATTTTAATTAATAGATAGATTTTGCTTCATAGATTTTGCTGGTTTCGATAAGAATTTTACAGAGAGATTTCTCATGTTCAGGAATGTGTAATGAAAACTAAGATAACAGAATTCACTTCCAGAATAATAAGAAATAGACATTTCAGAAATTTGGAAAGTCCAAGTGGAGATTTCCCTTGTTGATGATACAGTTTAAGGATTGGATTTCAACACAGATTACCCAGGGCCCTAACGAAATCTCTTAATATACTGCAGTCATTCTTAGAAGGGTCTCAATACCTTGTCCTTGCTTGATATAGATAGTTAAATATTCACTGGGCAAGAGGGATGGTGTCCTCTCTCATGAGAAGCTCCATCTAATTTTGTGACTGCTTCTTTTATGAAATTCTAAAGCTTTTTGCATTGTAGTTGTCAGAGGCAGGAAAGCCTTTTCTGGGCTGTTCCAGCAGAATCACTAAGTAATGATCTCCACTGACTTTTTAGGGTTTGTCAGCTGTATGATTCTTAAGTCATGGATCATATAGATGGCTAAATTTTAAATCAGAATTTTAGACATCAATACTTAACTATTCAATTATACCTCTGCAGTTATCTTCATCACTCAAACCTGTAATCTCAGCTGAAATGAAATCTTATTTGTTTGACAAGACCTATTTTCCTTCTAGCCACACCAAGTGACATTAAACTTTAATTCTTTCTTACCTGCATCTTGTTCCAATTTTTCATAACAGCAAAGGCAAGGGGCATGGTTAAAAAATGATAAATTACTTTATTACATCAAATAGGAAACAGGACACAATAGAGAATTAAATAGCTAAGAACAGAATGCAGAGTAATGATAGAGACATGACTCGTTTATGGCCTCCTCTACATTTTCCAAATCAAAAGCAAAAATAAACCAACAACAAAACACGAGCAAGAAAAAAATGTTCTGTAAAGTATATACATTTATATATTTTTTATAACTAGAGCATTGCTCAAAGTTTTCCAGGAATCATCTCATTTTTAAGGAAGGCTTCTGCTGTTGAAAAAGTAAATGCATAGGAAATGTATCAAAGAACATAAAAAGACCTCACATCTCCAATTTTCATATTGGACTGATTAGAAGATTGTTTTACTTTGCCTTTTTTGTTAAGTGGGGATAAAACATAAAGCAACACCTCAGTGACCCCTGATTCTCAACATGCCCTCAATTTTATTATGCTTTGATATGGAACAGTTCTTTGCTGAGGTGATTCTGTATATCTCAGATAAGTTGATTGCTTGATGAATTAGCTGCTTTAGATCAGTTACTAATCTAGCCTGAAACAGATTATTCCAGTTACAGAGATTTCAAGCATCAGAATACTCCAGCCATGTTGCCTTACATTCTGACATCTGACTTCTTTTTAATATTAATGCCCATCTTGCCTTTCTGAGGCAGTGCCTCATGTAGACACTTTACACAATTATTTCCTGCCATAATCAAAGGAAACAAGTTCTTTCATTCTTTATAACTCTCTCTCATTTTCCTGCATAGTCTAAAATCATCAACTTGCATCACACCAAGACATGGCCAGGAGATTTTTGATCTGTTTCTTTTAAGTAGAGGAGAGACCAACTTCTACACAACATAAATTTTCTATAAAACCATGTTTTTGCATTGGTGATTAAAAATAACCCCAAAACCATTATACTTAAAGGCTCCTTTTTTTGCCAAATTTGAAATGTTAGCTTCAGTTCAGCATTAACCTGGCTTTCCTTCTGTCACTGAAATTTCAAAACATCTGTAGATTAGAGGCTTAGAGTCCTGCCTCTAGACATTCTGTAATCTATGTTCCCCAGATGGATTATAACTCTCATGATGCCATACAGTAGCCTTTCCACTGAAACATGTGAAGATTCATAAGTGTCAGTGCATTGTGAAAGATGAAGTCCTGACACTGAGCACTGTTTATGAAGTAGATTATGAGCTGGTAATGATACGGCTCCTGTGAGACCATGTGGGATGGCAGATAATCCAATTTAATGTCAAACTGACTCATAACACAATATTTAGCTATTTCTGAATCAGAGTTTTTCTGAACTTTTTGATGAGAAAAAAACCTCAATATTTTGACATTGATTTGGAATGGGAAGATGCTTTTCCAAAGGATTAGAAAGCAATCCTTTGCTTATATTATTTTTTTTGCAGCATAATGTGATACTCCTAAGGCTAGAAAATCCTACTGACAGGATAACCTGACTCACAGTCTCCCTGAGATCATCTTATTCCCTCCTTCTCCATCATCCCACTAATATTTTTTTTTTTTTTTTCAGTTTCTTCCTCCTACTACTTAAGTGATTAATTTTGCAGTCATCAGGAGTCATGCCTTTCTTCCTTTCCTTCGTCCCTTTGCAAAGAAAGCTTCGGTCAGTGAAGATAACACGGCCATATCTGAAGCACTGTTTAGGGAAAATACCAGTCTAGATGAGGATATGATTTTGTTTCCTATTTGAAAGATATGATGGAGCAAACTCAATTTGAAACTACCACTTCCCTTTTGCTTCTTTAGTAGTAACTCTTAGTGGGAAATTGGGCTTTTGTGGTAATTACCAATTGAAATGATAAATGAGCTACTGCAAACAGAAAGAATTTAGTACAGCATAATCACAGAAAAAGGGTCCAAACAGGCCTGAAGAGCCTTGCTGCAGGATAATGACTGTCAAATAGTGATAACTCTTGCTGTTAACAAATAACATCAATAGCTCCTGTTTAATGAATAGTAACAAGAACTAGAGTGTGACACTACAGAGATTAAAATGATCAACACTTGCACAGTCTACAGTTCTGGTTTTGTAACTGGACTGCAATTTGCAGTTTTGACTGCTGGATCAAGCCTTAAATGGAAAGGATAAAGATTTCTAACAGAAGTAGCTTTCTATGATTTGGGTTAAGAAATAGGAAAAAACTCATTAAAATGAACCTGCCATTATGGTTTCACTCAAAAGTTTCAGGCATCAAACAAAATAAATTACATTTTCATATGGAAATATGGAGTATTTGGATTTTTTCCTAATGTTATTTAAAAAAAAAAAAAGAAAATAGTTAATTCCATCATCTAACATATGTAAAACTTTATAGTTCCTGAGAGTATTATATATTTTTAGATGTTTCTATCCAGATTCCATACAGAAAATACTTAGCTGTCAGCTGCTCTTGGCCTCCTCCACAAAAAAAATTGTAATCTCTGTGGACAGTTTTAACTAAATTTGACAGACAGAAAAAGATCTGAAACATATTTTTTTCCTATAATTGTCATGAAATAAGTAGATAAGAAGAAAGTGAACCAGAGTAGTTCTCCACTAAAGGAAAGGGTAAAGCCAAAGTTGAACTTTTAAAGACACCAAAGGACCTGCATAAGAGAAGGAGGTAGGAATCAACTGCAGGAAAGGTTTTTACTAAAATTCACGTTTTCAGTACATGTTGGTTCATCCAAGGACAGGGCATAGAGCCATGGGAAACCACCATGCTCAGACCTACCTGTTCTGGCTTAAGGTTGGTTGTGATGTGGAAAGAGATGGAAAATTTTTACTCAGGCTTCTCGGACAACACTTAGAAATTTGCTGTATAAAGTGATCCTAGTTTGTTTTGCACTTCTTCAAGGCTGAGGAGCGAGGCAGGAAGCATTTTCCAGTGTGTCCTGGTCAGTGGCTGGGTATTAGTAGGGGAGGGTGGGAGGAAAGGAGGAGTGGGTCTTCATGGCAAGAGCACAGCACAGCAAAGGGTCCAAGGATCTCAGGCCTGTCATTTCAAAAGGGTGATTAAACCTGAGACCTTTCACACCAGCTGCCAGAGAGGATGACAGTCACTCAGCGTCTGCAGTCTCAGTCACTGAGAGTTGAGTTTCTAAGGCTCATTGTATAAAAAAAATGGTGGAAACCCTTCACACACTACACATCTTTGTGGCTCTGAGCTGTGGATATAGCATTCCTAAATCAAGAACCACATATGGAAATAGAGTTGAAATTAAAGCTCCTCTCCAAAAAAAACCTTGCAACTGCCTGCAGATATCCCTAAGGAGTAGGAGTGAAAATCCTCATTCCAACAAAAAAAACCCCAAACCACCACGTGAATTCCTGTGTATCACAATCTTCCAGTCTCCTGTCTGTGCCTTCCCATATGGAAAGTAATGTGTGTTAGGCTTCCCTCTCTGGTATTTTATGTAAAACAATTGAGAGTCCATCCAGCAAGAAGCTCTTTTCAGTGGGGGTCCCACCATCTTGGTGAATCAGGTCTTTGGTTCTGCTTCTGTCTTCTACTCTGGGAAAGTGCAACGGGAAAATTATTGAATAATCTTTTCATTTAGCTATGTTACAAGGGAAGTCTTGAAAATTTAAATTATCAGGAAATAGAAACTGTTTGGTTTGGTATTATTTTTTATTCCCCCCCCCCCACTTTAGGCTTACATTAGGGAAAGAAAAGCACTTAGACTGGACAGGCAATATTTTATCACTTTCTTCTGATTTCTCCTCCTTCATGACATTTTCTGTAAGAGGTGAGAAGTACTGACACGTAAACAGACTTTACTTAACTGTATGAAAATTACCTGCACGTGGTCAGACAGTGATTACCCTTGCAGGTACTTAATATTCTGAGACACATAATGCAGCCTCATAAGTGATTTTGATGTCTAATATTCTTTTACATGCTAATGCTTTGATGGGAAATGTGAAGTCCTGCACCTGGGGAGGAATAACCCCCATGCCCCCATATATGCTGGAGGCTGACCAGCTGGAAAGCAGCTCTGACCAGAAGGACCTGGGGGTCCTGGTGCACAAGAGCCTGAACATGAGACAGCAATGTGCCCTTTCAGCAAAGAGGACCAACAGCCACTACTGCCAGCAGATCAAGGGAGTCAATCATTCCCCTCTACTCAGGACTAGTGAAACACATCTGGAGTGCTGGGTCGAGGTGTGAACTCCCCAGTGCTAGGGACAGACAAGAGAGAGTCCTGCAAAAGGCCACGAAGATGGTGAAGAGATTGAAGCATCTTTCTAATGGGGAGAGGCTGAGAGAGGAGATTGTTCAGCCTGAGGAAGGGAAGGCTCAGGGTAATCTTATCAATGTGTATAAATACCTGATGGGACAGTGTAAGGAGACAAAGCCAAATTCTTCTCCGTGGTGCTCACTGACAGGACCAGAAGTAATAAGCACAAACTGAAACACAGGAAGTTTCAGTTAAATGTAAGAAAAATACTTTCTACGCTACCTCTGAATGTGACTGGCAATCAAAGAGTAACACTCTTTGATACAGACCTTGTGACTATGCAGATAGAGTACAAAGGAACTATTGCAGGGGTTTTGTAGGAAAAGACATCAGCTGTACAACCAGGAGTATGGCTATGTTAATGACAGGAAATGAATAAGCCACCCATGAAAAAAATCTGTGATGGAAAGCAGTTTTTCTCCAAGTGTGATCAGTGGACATGAATGATGCTTAGCATAATTGCTTGTGTAACTAATATTGCCCTTGCATGTTGTATATTATTTCCCTCTGTTGCATTTAGCTGTGATGGAACATGCTCTCAGGAATTGCTTCCACCAGAGTTTAAACTGGCTATAGGTTGGCATGCCAGGCTGTCATTTTCTGCCCTCAGTCATGTAGTTCCCATGTTCCCCTCTGGTGCCACTGCTGCTTGGAGAGCTGTGTGAAGAACTGACTATATAGCTGGTTTATCCCCACAGTATATTCCTCTATAAATATAGGCTAAGTGAGCTCACTGATCTGGCTCCTTGGTTTCATTAATGCCAGTGTAAGGCGGGGGAGATAACAGGTTGGGGAATCAGGGATGCTGCAACTCCATGATTTAAACCAGCTGGAACTTCACTTGAATACAATGCCCTAACCTTTTTACATCATGTCCAGTTGTCTGTCAGTCTGAACAATAAGATTTTGACACCAATGAAGACTGAGCAGGCAGGGAATTTGACACATGATGTAAAGCCAGTCATATTCCTTCTTGCAAACTGTCATTGCATGCTAGTATGGGTAATGAACCAAGTCTCATTTTTCTTCAGCTGTCTCTGGACTCTCCTTGCCTTTCTGCCAAGGTTTTTCTAGCCCATAGTTCTCTTGCAGGACCTGTATATTCCATAGCTATGACATTGCTTGCATGTATATAAAAATGAACTGTAATGCAATGCAATATACAATTTTATTGGTATTTTCTAAAATACATTACATACAAATATGGGAGGTTTTTGCATTGTTTGATCAGTACTACCCAGGCAATGTTAGCTTTTAAAGGAATAAGTGGTGAACACATGAGTATCTTCCAGCCACTTCTTTATTTTGTATCTTCTGCATTTTCTTAAAGCAAAATTCTGCCTACTCTAAGGCAGGTTGGACTTGAATTTCACTGCAGGGTCCTTGATTTTGCAGAATTACTGCTCTGAAATTCCTGTTGCAGAGGCTGGTATGGTTTTATTACCATGAAATGAAAGGTTATCATCTCTCATATCTCTTCTGTTATGCACTGAGTGCTAAACTGTCACAGCCCCTTCTCCATGGTGAAGAAAATTAGTTCTCTTTTGCTGGTGACAGAAGTTTCCCTCATGAGAGAACTCATGATTTCCTATGGATTTGTTTCTTTGATTTGACACCTAATAAGGACTGAACTTTGTCTCAGTGGAGACACAAATGGGAAATGTCTCCTCGACTTGGCTTTTCCTTAACTCCAGCCCCAAGCATGTCAGAAGTGTCTTTGAACTTTTATCACTTTGTCAAGTTTGGTACAAACTGGCCTCTAAGTTCAAATACTTTCAAGGATAGATACACAGATCAATGGTAAACAACAAGATCACAAAACCCTCCTTTCCTCTGAAAATGAAGTTGACAAAGGGATGAATCTTGATGCAAAGCAAAAACTCACTCTTAGAGACTGATTATTAGGGCTGGAATAATCCTAATAGTAATGTGATGATTATTGTGAGAGCTGTGACAGGAAAGAAGTGATAGTACCTGCTTAAAGAAGAGAAATTTGAGGATGAGATAGTCCAGGTTGCAAAGCACGCTGTGAGAAAAAGGGAAATGAGGAGTGTATAATTTCCTTCATTCTTTGGTAGACTTTGACAGATGGACAAAGCATAGTGAGAGAGACTTGTGTGAGGATGGATCTCTCCCCCTCTTTCTTTCCTGGGAAGAAAATGAAAACACCAGTTTCTCTTTTTGTAGTCTTCTCAAACCACTTCACATTACCCATTTCTCTGTGTGAGTGGTTGTGTGTGTGTAAGAGATATCTGCCCATTCATGCTGGTATATGCATGTGAACAGTCTGACTTACATACAAGCATGTGGTATATTTTTCTATGCTAAATATTGCCAGTGACAGATTGTCATTAAAGGCAAATGATGATTAACAGCAACAAAGAATATGCTGACTCCTTCTCTTTTAAACTAAAATGTTTTGGTGTTTTGCAAATTTTCAGTTTGTATTTTTATTTAATTTTTCATTTCTAATAACACTAAGTTCAATATGGTTTTCAGGTATATATATTTAATAAGATGTCCTAGTGATTCTCATTATAGTGTCAAGCACTGTATGAAGTAAAGAACCTTGGTTTTTAAGGTACATCCAACCATGTGAACGTAGCACTGAAGAACCAAATTTGCTGTTCATGAACAGAGGAAGCAGAATGGTGAAATGAATCCTTATCCCTAATAGAACAACCTTAAGTTATATGTCTTCATCTTGATTCTGTTTTAGTTTTCTTGAAAACAGCTTTCCAAATATTTAAACAGATGAGTATCTGTAACTCCAGGGACCAAAAAAAAATTATTAAAGCTTCATAATGTGATAGTTTAATACAAACTAGAAAGATGCACTTAACATTTTCCATACAAGGTTAGCACACATTGTTCTTCATATGGAATCATTAGTACTACTGGGAAACTACCTCACTGTCTATTTTCTTTCTTTCTTTCTTTTTTCCTTTAGGCAATGTCAAAGATTAGGGCTGGGCTGGCCTCTAGACAAATTACAGATATTCTCTATTAACTTGTCTCCCTTCCTCAAGGGTAAGAGAACAGGAATACAGGAGAGAGACTTATGGATTGGAAAAGAAAACTAAAACAGCTTTAATGAAATTATATAGAAATATATGCAAAAATAATATTGAACCTAACCCCCTTGAGGGTAATTATGTCACTGTTATCACTGGTCTAGCACTGGAGAAGTCCCAGGCTGGACTCAGTGGCAGATGGGAAGCAGATTCAGGATCTTGATTCTGGAACATGCAGATTGGGAATGAAGGCAAGAATGGATGAAGTGCTTCTTGGGTGCTGGCCAGACAGAGTACTCCTTGGACACTGGCCATTGAAGAAGAGCTTGATCCTCATAATCCCTCAGCTTTATACCAGATATGATGTTTATGGGATGGAATACTTTGTTGGTCAGTTTAGGGTTCACCTGTCCTATCCGCTTCTCCCTGCAGGTGTGGCCTTATATTTTCCACAACCCCAATATAGTACACAAAATTAAGTAGTGACCTTGGTCTCCATAGGAGGAAGGATAAGCAAGAGCCTTTCTGCATACTGATCCTTGTTAGTAACTCTAAACATCAGGTGTTATCACTTCTAGAAGCAGACACTCTCTGCAAAAATATGCCGTTAACTTCAAAAAGTTCAGTTAATTAGAAGAAACTGAGATGAAAAGTAAAATCACTGAACAGAATTAATACTGTTCTAGCTCAAACCAGGACAGATAGTAAGATTATTCCTCCTTGGGATCTAATTCAGTTTCTCTTCTTTCCAATTCCAACCCAGAAACTATACTTTATTGCCAGGTTATGGGTTTAGTGTGACTTTGGCATCTTGTATTAGTGGTAAACAGTTGAAAAAAAAGCCAATTCGAGATAAGGTTGTGATGAAAATTTCTTGACATTACATGCTGGTTTGGTGAAACCTAAATGTTTCTCAGAAATAGTTATTTTTATTGAAGTTTTAGTGAAACTGTGAGATAGATCTCATGAGCCCTTCTTGAAAGATAAGCTTCAGCTGGAAATTTGCCAGAGTTTTTCCCTGTTTATTTACCTGATGGACTCCATCTCTCAGGCTTCTTAGATTTGGAGCACAATTCCTCCAAATTTATTGACTACTGTGAAGCTGAGGATCTCTTCCTCCTTGCAGCAAATTGCAACTTTTGTTTTCTGAGAGGGGAAAACAGCATCATTTGACATATATCTGAACCCTCTTCTGTGCTCTGTTAAGAGTCCTTCTCAGACTGACATCAGCTTCTGTCTTTAAACTTAGAAGTACCTGTTTCTGACATACAATGTATAAACTCCAAGTAAACATTTATATGAAAAGAAAAAATGTAGACATAAAACTTCTGCTTTGACTTCTTGGTGTAATGATGGCATGCCAACAATCTGCTCTGTAAAGAACAGGGAACTGAGGGTGACACTAGCTCAGGCAGTATCCTTACTGTCTCATGGGGTCTGAGCATGGTGGGTGCTAGTAACATGGTTCATCGAGACCCCCCCCCCAATATGGAAAACAGTGAACTAAGTCTAGGGACCCAGCCAGGAATTCCAATCAGCACTTCTCCGGAAGGGGATAAGGCCACAGTCAGGACTGGTAACACAGCTACAACATACAGCTGAGGGGTTCAGGTTACCTACAACATAGGCCCTGGGTTCATCCAGAGGGATGGGACAGACATAGGGGAGGAGATTGGTACTGCTGTGGCATTGCTGGGGCACAGGCTGACAAGTCCAGTCTGAGCAGGAATGAGGTTCCTGGGCCTGTGGGCAGGGGGTGCTCCTCTGCTGGATCTATGTTAGAAGGCTGTTCAGACCATTAGGATCAGATCTGTAGAGCTGGTGCTCAGAACACAATGTCAAAACAATTTATGCACCAGGGGATTTCACATCAGATTAGGTGTAGTCTGGTTGTGTGGACTGACTGTGCTTTAGTGACTACAGTACGTGCTGCACTTATGGAGCTCATCTTCCAATTTAATATCATCTGAAAAAAAAGTCCTGTCTGAGTCTGCTTTCCAGTGTGAACTGGAGCATAGTAAGGGGGAAAAATCTGGAGATTTGCTTCAAAAATACACTCCTGATCTAAACTAAAATGCTAAAGCAGACCACCCAAGATCCCTTCTTCAGCTTTCTCCCACTAGAGTTTTATCTCTGGCAATTTACTCATGGAGGACAACAGATAAGACTTTGAGCAGATTCTCTGTCTTCTCTTATCTCCAGATTAACTCTATTATTCAAACTTCAGAAACACCAAGAAAAGCACCAAGATAACTGATGCTTAAATCATACTAATGCAATCTCTGAGACATCTTATGCTGCCCAGACAATGCCAGGATGAAAAGCAGTTCCCTTTGGTGCATATATCTCCAACAGGCAGACCAATTAGAAATCATAGAAGGAAGCAGAAATACTTTAAAATGATGCAATCGGGTAACAGCAGGAAGAGATACAAGAGGTATTTATTCCTTGCTAAAGGTCAGAACTGCTGCCACCTTTGAACCTCTTAGCTCAGACTTCAAACTTAAAAAGCAAAGAGATGCGCACAATGGCCCTTAGAGGGTTTCTGTGGGTTTCATGAAGTTTATGCTGAACTTCACAGGTGGAGGTCAGATGTCATCATGCTTACTTGGCATGTCTCTGCCAGACCTGCAATCTGACAGTGATCCATCTGGGTGGGTTGTTTTGTGGGCAGAGTGACTGACTTAATCTTTTCCATCCCTATGTAATTTCTCTGAGTCAGAAGGAACTTTATGTGTTTGGCCCAGAAACAAGGCAAAGACTTGGGCCAGTTTCTTCTACTGCAGGGGGTGGCTCACCTCTACTTTTTTGCAGTCTATGAATTTATTAATGGATCCAAATATAGCCAGTGACCTTCTGTGACAGATGGTGAATCATGTCTTACTTGCAGTGCATAAATTAACATTTTAAAAGGCTTTTTAAAACACTGTTGACTTTAGTGAGTGAAACATAATAACAAGGATTTGCTGAAGTCTGGTGCTATAAGTTTGGATATGTTGAAAATTCATTATCTAAGAAAAAATCTAGTATTAGTGTGCCATTAAGAAGGGCATTGCAAGCTGCCATTTGTTTTAGAATGATGTATGGTTTATGATGCTGAAACTGCCATCACAGACAAGTCACAATGATTTGCCTTGAAGATGATTTATGAATCATGACTCTAGAGGAAATAATTTCTCTCACATAGCTTGTTGGAAGTCAGTTCCTGTGGCATTTAGTTTCATCAGGAAAGGTATCTCATGGTCCTCAAAATTTTGATCTAGGACCTCCTAAATCCCACTCCTTTGATTTAATTAAAAAAAAAAAACAACAAAACCCTAGTGATTTGTGCATAAAGGAATTAGTTATGATTTCTTTGATCCCATTATTTTTCATTCCATGTTTAAGCAATATTACCAAAACATGGTAAGACACAATGACTTAGGTAAGATGTAGATAACTGAGAGGAGCTGAATTTACATATCTGAGTATAAGTGTGAAGTAGAGGATCCAGTAAACAAATATAAATGTAAATGCCTTGCAGGATTTTCTCTTCCCCTGAAAAAAGTTGCATTTGCACAATAAGAACAATTCACACAGACTGATCTCCAAGCAACTATTCAAACCAGAGGGCACAAGTGCTATATGCAGCTACTATAGTTTTATTATGTCTTTTCTCCATTTATATCATATGTGGGATAATGCCCATCATTGTAATTTCTCATACTGGAACAGCAGCTTGCTAATTTTGAATGCCAGTGAGAACAGAGAACAACCAAATGCTCATTTTTGCCCTTCCCTCACTCCTCTTCCAGCTGCAGGTGGGAGGATCTTTCTCTTCAATATGGAGATGTTGCCTGATAAAATTTGGATTCTTTTTCTTCATCTTAACTACTTCTTTGTCTGAGTCACTGAGATACTTTCATAAACTGATGATATTTGACGCCCGTAAGAAGCACAAAAGATGTTAAGTATTATTCTATTTACATATAAGCAACTGGGACAAAAAATGTTTTTGGATGGATGCAAGACTATTCAGCCCCTCTCTTTGTCCTACATCCAAAATTAGAAAATTCAAATTCTGACAGTGAGCTTGGAGATCTCATTACATTGCAGAGCAAGAAATCCCAGTAGAAGCAGATTACATTGTACGTTGTATATAAGATGTGTAGCCCCTGAGAAATCCTCATGAATTCCTGCTCTCCTTTCCTTTTGCCAGGGTGTCAGGATGCTGAAATGGAAAGGACAAGATCTGACCTAAGGCAGTTTGGTGCTTTTATTAGTAAACATGAAGTAATGACAGAATATGTAGAGACTTTTGTGGATTACAGTGTAATTATACTAAGCAGATCTAAAAGTAATTAACTAGTAAGCTGCAGTGCTGTTTAGAAGACAGAAAAGTCATATGTTCATCTCATAATCACACGCATACCACATGAAAATTAATTACCATGTAATTATGCGATCAGTATTTACCATATTCAAATAGTATTTGTGCCCCTTTAATTCGAAGTGCCACTTTAATTTTAAAATATTAAATTACTAAATCTCCTGTGACTGTGATCTAAATCTAGAGTAGTAATTGCTGTGTGTAGTAAAGCATGTAAGAAAAAAAGTCACTGAATGCTGAATGACCCAGTTCACTTTCTGCATGCAGAAAGAAAAAAATATTCTGGCTGATGGAATTTCACTGAGTGTTGCTCTTTTGAATTATTTTTTCATGTGCTTTTTAAAATATTTGTGTTTTGACAGACCTAGAGGTTTAATCTAGCCTAGTTCAGTGCAGAATTTAAGTGTATACTCAAACCCAGCTAATCTGCTTGAAGACAGGAGGTTTAGAATATACTTTAAGGGCAGGGCAGGATTCAGTGCTGAGTTGCACAGGAACAAGTCATGGCTCTGCACTGCTGTTTTCTCAGGGGTAGCACAGCAATTTTCAGCAGTGTTGGCAAAATTTAACATGCTGCTCAAGAAGTGGTTCAGGTTTTGACTGACCCCACATTACTGCTGCCAAAGGAACAGAAGGAACAGAAGAAAGGGGACAGAGATAGATGAGTGAAGAGAGAAATCCTGGGGAAACCGGCTTGGCATTTTAGTTGTGACAAGAGGGATGGCAGTGGCACAGCACAGGGTTGAAAGCTTTTAGGGGGGTCGGAGCACCAAGCGGTGGCCTTCACCTTTCAGCCTCTCCTGGGTGGTAGCAGCAAAGCAAGCTGATTTTTCAGGGCACTGAAATAGTTATCATGAGCAGTGAGCCATATCCAGCTCATCCTCAGCAGTGTCTTGCCCAGGGCACCTGCCTGCTCTTCCTGTGCTTTGGGTCTGCTCCATTTTATTGAACCAAGAGATATTTTTGCTTCACATTGATACAGTGCAGTTGCTTTTTGTACATAAGATGGCGTACAAGGTGGTGGCCTGTTATCCTGTCTTGGCATTGGAAAGCAGACGTTGCTTTTAGGATTGAGAAGAAAAACTAGTCTCTGTTGTTTTCAGTAGTAACTGAAATTTAATTGCTGAGGGAATGTGTTTATGATAAGAATATTTGCCTTGAATTAACTTCTCAGATACCATCAGCTATCACTGATATTTGCAAGGTGATAATAACCAATCATTCCTTGACAGTTTGGGTGATAGGACAGAAAAGACTGCCTGCCCTGAAAAAACACCTTGAAAATTAATACAATAGCAACACAGAGCAAATCATTGACTTGGATCAAACAAAAACTAAGAAACTCAAGTGGAGAAGTCTGTGTGTCTGAAACTTTATAAGACTTTCTCCCACTCCCTGACTTGTTTTTAATACCTAGTTGCTAGTGGTACATTCCATCAGTGCTTTGCACATATGGACACTTGCATCATGCTCCACACAGGTTAAATTTGGATGACTGCACACGATGTAAGGCAGCAGAGAATAAGGAGGATATCTTTCCAGAAACCTGAAGCAGAAATGCAAAGATCTTCTTTACTGACTGTTCCTCTAAGGCAACATATTGTTGCTGACCTCTGTTTGAAATCTACACCATCCAGAGCTACTGGATGATGCTTATACTGGCAAGTATGAGATACACAGAAAATCTGAACCTAGATCTGTGTGATATGGCTGGCTGCTCCTAAACTCCTCTGATATTTGGGAAATGAAATTCCAGGTCTTAATCTGAAATCTTCTGCTTTGAATAACTGCAAAATCAAAGTGTAGAGAGGACTGTAATTTTCTAGAGCCAGCTAGAAGTGATATCATCCCCAAAGCTCCACCTTAGTATAGTTACATTTTGCTGGTTTTAACTTGTATTTTTCTTAATTTTCATGGGCACATATTTTCTAGTTTGGTTGTAGTATATGGAAGTAGCTATGTGAATGGTATTATTATGCTTTGAGTAGCTTATGAAGACATCTATTCAAACACATGGGTAGGTCATCATTTTTGTTCTGACAGCATGAAAGGAGGTCCAGTGCTGGGCAAGAAAGCTAAACTTTGTACGGATATTCATGGTTTCATATTTTTTTTTAACAAAGAAAGAATGAAAGTCCCACCCCCCAAGCAATTCTGAATGTACGAATACAGAATGTCTTTCACCCCTTACTTTTTCAACTCAAGAGTCTTGCAATCTCCACATTCAATGCTCTCCTGCCAAATGAGATTCATTTTTTTGTGCTGGAAACTAACAAGCATGGTGGATCAAATCCTTACATAAAATCAATAACTGTAGTCAAGTTAGACCAAAATTAATTGGTTTTACTTACTGCTTGTGGTCCCAAACTCTCCTAGCTCTCATTGGGGGTTTTGTTTAAATACACCTTTTTGTGTGCTCTCTCCTTTGCCTTTCACCGTTTAATTATTCTCTTCTCTGAAAATCTAAGTTATTAAGCCACTAATTTCTACTGCCTTTCTACATTGGATTAAAGAATGTTATGTTTAAAAAACCGAAATGTCACTCATTAATCATCAATAGAGTGAGAAAGTGGTTTCCAATTACCTTTAATCACGAGCAATGAGTGGGATAGAAAGAATTCTTTGAAATCACACTGTGGCTTTTAAATATAAACACTTTTTTACTCAGAAAGTACTTTGGGATTAATCAGAATGACAGTTTCTTTAGGAGTCCTTGTGCTTGTGAAATGATTTGGTTTGTTCTATTTATCACAAATTGATCAAGGGGTAGAAGCTGTCCACAGTTTTGTTTTCTGAGTGAAGTTTTGGAGGACCATATAAAATATTCAGTTAGGGTGGCCATATTTGTCCTTTAGTTGTACTGATACAAATCCAAAGGGATTGCTGATTAAGGAGTTATGGTAGATTTACAGCAGTACAAAGAGCAGAACTGAGGGAAGGATGGTGCATCTGTATCTGTATTTCTCGAGGAAGGCATTTATCAAATGATGTACAGCATGAACCAGCATATTCACACACTGATAATGAACTAGCAGATGTGGAGCTATTGCTACTTCTAAGTCTTTTCCTGTTTATCACAGCTCCACTCAGATGTTCATTGTTGAATATTAGAAAAAAAGAAAAATAATTTTGAAGCATATATCCCATTTTCAAATTATCAGTTAAAAATGAAATATAGGTTGAGACAAATTAAAAATTAAGGCAGGCATATATTTTGGTGTTCTGTATTGATTAAATCTATACTTGTGAAGGTGAAACAATCTGATATGATCTGTAGTTCATACATTACAATTACCATACTACATGGAATTGATGTAGGATGCTGAAAACACTTGCTGGAACCCAGCCTTATAAAAGTGAGCAGCAGGAAGTGATCTGCTTTTTGAGGCTTTTATACATGCTCTTGTTTTACAGTAACACACAACACTTTTTCCCTTCAATTTCGTTTGCCTATGTTCTCTAATACTCACTGAGACATCTACATAAACTCTCAGAGTTTCCAGATGGACCTGGACTTTAAAGGCAATTACTATTACTGAGTATCTCTGGAAACCATGACACTCAGACAGGTCCATAATTCTTAAAGTTAAGGCTAATATTAACATTGAAAAACTTTGGTTACAGTCTTTTGGAATTCTTCAGACTGAGAATTATATTCCCAATTTTGCTTGGTTTCTATTTTCTCATCTAGGTTTCCTGTACATAGGAACCATGGGTCACAAAAATACCATCTGCTGGGACAAAGAGACAGCCTACATAATTTCTGAGAAGATGGTGCAGCTACTGCCAGTACTGCAACTGTGTCTTACACTGTGTGATGTGTTGCAATTAAGGGTATGTGCTTGAAAATGCTATATAGCCTTCTGGTGGCTTTTCCACAGACAGGATAAGAGACAGCTTTTACATACAATTACAGAAAGTTTTTCATTTAAAGTTGTTTTGGAGACTTCTATTTCTGGACCTGAAAGACATCAGAATTACATTCATTATGTGTTCATGACACCAACTTCATGTACCCTTATTTTGATGCTTCTTAAAATTTTAAACAAAAGCATAGCAACAGAATTAAATCACACAGGAAAGTAATATTTATATTAGGGAATAATACATATGAAGTGACACACAGGATAATATTGCTGCCAAGGATTGTGTTCTCACTTGTAACAGCAGCATCACACACCTATTAACCTAAAATATTAAGGACTGTATCAGCAGAGCACTTTGACATTAAAGATTTGTCCTTATGGGACATACTGTTCCACAGAAAGAAAATGTACAACAGTTTTATGGCATAACAGGAGTCAGTGTGAGACTGCACCTTTCACCTCCAAAACATAAAACATAAACATACATAAACAGTAACAGTGTAAATATCCCTATCACTACCATTTTTCTAAACAAGGCGAATATAATTTATTTTCACACTGTCATGAGTCATTCTGAGCAATTTCAGGACTGCTCAGTTTCAATTTCTGTGCTCTTGAGAAAAATAACATAGTGATGTACAGACTAATATTACAGCTTTTTGAACATAATTATTTCAAGCTACAGTCTATTTGCATTGGAGAAAGTGAGTAAACTGTAAACAAGAAACTGAGAAGGTAAGACAGCATAGGTAGTATGTGATTTTCATGCACATGTAAAACTGACAGAGAATAAATTAGATATGTAAATTATCTGTTCTTATCCTAAGTTACTCTTGAAAAATCTGTTGACTTTACTTGCTTTTTTCCAGGCCCCTACTATGCCATTATTGATAGGGTAATTTCCAAAACTTAAGTTAAGGATGAGTTGGAAGCAAGGATACTCTGCTTTATCTGAATTTATTAGGATTAAACTACTTTCTTTTTAGATTTTTGCTTGATTTCAGAACATTTATTGCAAAGACAACTGTGTATTTTGAGTGGAAAGAAAAATACCTGAAAAAGCCTGTAATATCTGTTGAACACTGTTAATTATTTTGCTAGGTAAATGGAGCACTTCATAAGCAGGTGAGGCCGAGGGTAATTTCATTTAGCCGCAGTTAAGAATTCATGACAGGTTCACTTTAAAACACCAGATCTCTGATGGCAGTTCTGGCTTCATTCTGGGTCTCAATTCCCTTTGAACAAAGGCACAATACCTGTCATGGCTTGATGAGAAAATAAGTTTTAGCAACATGACTGCTTGACATGGCTACAAATGATGGGATGTTTTATTCTGTGAAAGGTTTTTTTCTTACATCTAGATCAGAACAAAGTGTGCAAGGAGACTACACTGTAGCATGACGGGGTCTAAAGGTTTTAACAACATTTGTATGTGAAGCCCACATGAGTAATCAAGACAAAAAGTTAATTCATTCAAGTCATGCTACATTTTGATACACCAGAAAAAGAAAAGATGGCTTCAAAGTTTTTTAGGAGTTCTAAGAAGACTTCTGTGTGCCATTTTTAAAGCTATCTTCACATTCAAGCTATCCAAACTAATCATTCAAAAAGCTGTGAAAAAAAAAAAAAGGAAAAATGTTCAAACACAGTACTTACACTCTTAGACATATAATAACCTTGCATGTTTTATCAATTAAGTTTTAATTTTTAGTTTTATTTTTAAAGTGTTATTCCACATGTACATTAGAGACTGAGAGTGAAAAAAAAAAGAATAAGGAAATGTGATTCGCTGTAACCAATGAAGAACTCTCTAAATAGTTAGATCTAGAGGTTATTGTAAGTTTGGTTTTCCTGTCTTCCTGCCCATTTAATATAGAGGCTTGTATTTGAATAAAAAGCTTTAAAGATAAAGGCATAAAATTCCACTAAATTTTGAACCATATTACAAATACATGCAAGTGTTTTACATAAAATATTCCATTAATACTGTAGCAGATTGTTTTCAAGACAGGTTTTTGTATCTCTGTAGATACTTCCTAAGAATCTTAACATATAACAAGTTTTAAGAAAGTCTACACAAGCCCTTCAGGCTTTCAGTCTGGGTATATCATAGTGAAATAGAAATAGCTGGTAAGAATACAGGATTTACATGTTTGTTTAGAGTAGAAGATAGAAGCTGACATAGTGAGCCAGATCAGTAACCCATCTACCCAGTCCCTTGGCCCATGTCAATGGAGTCCAGAGCCACAAGGTCCATGCAAATACCAAATAAATCTGTACCACGGTTTGGAAATTCTCCTGCCTCCTGAGGTACCTCCTGCAAAACCACTGCAAGAAAGCTTCTATAGGCAAGAAATAGAGATGAATTCAAATGTGGCCATGAGCCTGGCAATGTAGAGACAGAATATATACTAAGCAGACACTGATTTTTGTTTAGGTTTTATTTTGTTTGGTTTTTTAAATTATTATTATTTTGGTTTTTTTCTGGTTTTGTTTTGGTTTTGTTTGTTTTTTGGTGGGTTTTTTTTTTTTTTTCCTTGGGGGATGGGGGCAGGGGACAGGGGCAGTGGAACTTGGCTGCAATACAAGTTCTGCAATTTCATGAGTAAGGCTCCATATGACAGCTATAGCCTTAAAATTGAGACCCAGGAAGGATTTTAAAATACCAGTAAAAGCCTGCAGCCTGGCATTCTGGCTTACGGTGTCAGAATATAAATATTTCTATATATACTTTTACAGACATATTTTTACACTTTTACAGACAATTTTTCCACCTGTGCTTTAAGCCAACAGGATACCAGTCAGCTTTAAACTGCAGGTACCATGCCTGGAGTATCATAGTAAGCCTTGCTCAGAGCAAAGTGCTGCCTGATGAAGCTATGTGGTTTCTGGATGAGACCTTGTTAGCATCCAGCCGGCTCTGAGTACAAGCAGAACGAGCTCAGGGCTGTCTGCAAAAAGATCCAGCAGATCCTGAAATGAGGCAAAGCTCTTCACTGAAAATTTGAATAATGGCTAACTCCCTAGTTTTGAGAGCAAGGGTAAGATCAAACTGTATTTGAGAAACAGCAAAGTTAAGCCAGTATTTTCACATAATTCTGAAGTGTTGGTGTATAGGTCCAATGCTGCATTGTACTGTGTGAATACAGCATGGGTATAATTGAGGGTGGCTTTGCCTTAATAAACATAATTGTTTAATTATTTCTGATTTTTTAGACATCCCAATTGTATCAGTGTGGCAAGTCTTTTGAGTGGCAATATGGAATCAATATACATATGTCTTTGTGTGTGTATATGTAATGTACCCATTTATTTGTAATTCCCTGTGCCTATACTTGTTCTTATTAATGGCTGCTCCAGGAGAAAAATAATTAATGTCTTATAATAACAGAGGGGAAGTCAGCATAGATGCAGTAGGCAGAAGGCAGAATGCTTCTAATGCTGTCAGGTTAAGGTAAAGATAACTTTCTGATGTAAATTCTGATGAAAAGTCCATCATTTGGTTTTCGGTGTTCATACTTGCATCATTCATGAGGTACTCTTTTACTGCAGGCAGAAACCATGTGGGAAGAAATCCTGAAATCCTTATGCTTTAGCCAAGCAAAACCGTCAGAGAGATCAGTTATTCCTCAGTGGATTCAGACCAGCAAAATATGCTTGTTTTCTGTTGTTTTCCACAAATTCCATAGGAATATGCTGAATGCAGATTTTGGGCACGGTTAGCTCTTGCTGTGCAAAGAAATGCAAGGCGGGGGGTTAGGCTGTTGCCCAAGGCCTCATCTCTTCACGCTTCTCTCCTCTCCACACTGCATTAACACAGGGCAGCTGATGGAAGGGGAAGGGAGAGACTCTGTGACTAACGTGTTGATTTGGTTGTTTGCTTCCAGAGCAAGGCAACGACCAAGGATTGAATTCTTATTCTCTGGGTCTCAGACTACTGTGCTCCTGGGGCAGTACAACTACATGCTGCTGGCTATTCAGGGCTCTTCATAAATTGACAGTCTCACCCGTAAAAAGTGCTGGATTTTCTTAAAGTGAGAAAAATACTGTTGGAGAAGAGGGATACATTTCAAAGTGCTGTAAATAGCTTAGCTCTGTCAAACTTGGTGGAATTTGACTGCTAACATCAGTTCAGGATTTTGATAATGTTTTTGGCTGAAATGAGCCTTGAGGTTCAGCCATAGTGAGTTCATTGTTACTGTTATTTTCTCTCTAGGTTTCACAGTAGGGAGAAATGAAATGAGTGTGAAATCTTGTTAGTTATCTGAAGACCATCTGTATTTTCTTAATGGATGCTGCACTCCTTTTGGAACCATGAAATATGCAATATAGTATGTTGATTCTAAAACAAATTGTGTGGAATTTAATCTTTATGTATACACTGAACCTTCCCTTATTTAGCAGATTCTCCTGTGAAATCTAGCAATGTGATATTAATCATTTAGCAGCTGCTACAAGAGCAAGCTCTTAGAAGGCTTGGTTTAATATGTTGCATTGGAGTCATTACATAGTGGCTATAGGTACTTGATTCTATTCAGTAAGGAATTCTTAATTTTAGTTCATTACTTTTTATGATGACTATGTCCTTTATTGTAAACATTTCATTGGTTGTAAGCAGCCTATCCATGCTAGAGCTATAAAACACAAGGATGGAGGAGGAAGAATTATACATGCAGCCTCCCAGAAATGCTTCTAAATCCTTGGAGAAAACCTTCAAATATTACCAAATGTTAATGCAGAATAGCAGTAAGATATTCAGCTGAGTTTCGCAAATGAAGGTGGGTATTTCATAAGTGTCCCAGAAGACTTATGAAATGTCAAAGCTTATAAGCCATTAAGTATGAGGCTGCTTAGATTCTGAGTTCAGAACTGGTGTGGTTTAATTTTTGCATTATCATTAACACAATGATGCAATACATTGAGGTTTCACAGAACCTTTTAAAAACCAAGATGGCATGAAATGTGGTTGGGCGATAAGAGACAGGCTGTGCTATGAACAGTCTGTGCCAGAGAATCTCCACTGTTCTCACCAAAATAGACACATCATTATGTGAATATTGTGGAATGTGGGAAAGCTTTGCAGCTCCTAAGAGCAGATGCACATCTGAGCTGCAACATCACTCCCTGCTGGAAAAGGAGACAGGCATGATCCATCCCTGTACAGCTGCCTGACCATGGTTTCCATGAAAAGAAAGTTTGTACTAGTGAGTAGAAGACCCCTGGTGCCCTTTCTCACATTCTCCAGTTTGGACAGTGAGGGGTAAGAGCTGAGCAAGGTGCCACAAAACATACCTGCACTGTGAGCTACACAGACAAAAGAAAAAGATCTTTTTGATAATTCCAATTAAATTCTTTGCTGTATGTGCCTCACACCTGCTTGACCTAGTCCACTCATCACTTGAAGAAACAGATAGAATAGTTTGGCTTTATAATCTAGAAATTGATGAGTTTATAAGAAACCGTGAGCTAGAAATAATATATGGGAAAGAAAAACTTATATAAAATAAGGATTACAATAAAAACTGTGGGACCATTAACTTTAGGCATTGTTACTGCTCTATGAATATTGCAATTAAGCATCTGCTTAACTTTGAAGCGTTAAATGGTCCCAGGTTAAAGGCACTAACTCCTTGCATATACAACAATAGATCTGAGTGTAAAATGTTTGCAAAACTGGCAGCACAGACAGCTGCTCTGGGTTATAACTTTTTCTTACAAGATTAAGTGAAATTTTTCCTTTTCATTTGTACTCCTGGACATGGACCATGCCTTGGAGGAACTCCCACAACTTCATCTACATGTGAACTACATGCATCTACATGTGTAGAGTGGAAGGCATGGAGATTTGGGCATCCTACAATAGCTGTGTCTAACAGGACACTTAATTCTGGAAGGAACCTTACCATTTGAGCCTTGAGAAGCAGAAGTCCAGCTGAGGAAGCTCCACAGTAATGTTCCTGTGTTAAATCATCACAGAGAATGAAAATGGAAAGGAGCCAGGGGTTCCTTGATTAGTTGTTTGACACTTAGAATCAACAAATCAGTAAACAAAACTGTAGCAAGAAATAAATAGCATGTACTTATCCTTTTTTGCCTTCATTGTCATAGTCCCTTGTCTTTGTGGAACTAAGGGTTATCTCCTAGTAACAGTAGATATTTATTGTAATTGCAAATAGAAATTAGATGTGTATAAGGATTTTTGGACTGAGATGGATTTGGGGAAACTCATAAATTCTGTATTTTTCAAGAGAAACCTTTATATGTGCTTGCACAATAAAGAACCTGTTAAATACTGATATGTACTATCCATGCATTCCAGAAATAAAGCTGATGTGTTTTGGACAGGTAGGTGAAGAGTTTAGACATGTTCAAATGAACTGCTACATTTGTTAATTACAAATGTTGAACTCTTTGCTTGATGTGTGTAATTGATTTTTTTGGTTCAGTAGCCGAACTGAAAAATTAAAAGTTAGGAAAAAAAATGAGGAAAAGAAGATTCATGGGGATTTAGCTGAGATGAGCACATTTTTATGTTTTTCACTGAGAGAAAAAAAAAAAAAAAAAGCCAATGTAGAGTTTTCATTTGATGTCAAATGAAAGAATTAGTTCCCTAGTTGGTTCATATCTGGCAAAACCAAATCAGCAGAAATGCCAGGTAGGAATTAGGTACCAGGTAAAAGCTCTGCTTGGTGTGGAGGCATGCCTTTTACTGATTATAGTAATCTTCTTTTGCTCCTATTCTTATGATTGTTGTATATGCTGTGATAAAATGGGAGGGGAAAAGAAGCATCTCTCATCTGAGTGAGCAATTTCCTCACTGCCTAGCAGTTCCTCCTCCTCCTTTTTCTTCTCCTTCCCACTATTTGCTCTTGAAATTCTCCATCACAGAATTCCTTCCCAGAGCAAAGGAGTGAATGCAAATCAGACAGAAACCCTCAGGTTCACTGCCACACAGGACACAGCACACAGCATTTCAGAAAAGGACAACATGGAGAATTTGAGGAGAAAAGGATGAACTCTTGTCAGGGAATAGAAACATGATAGGGGAAGTAGTGAGCAGAAAGGTTATATGACAGTATGCAGTTTATGCAGTTTAGGGATAGGATCCTGTCTCACCTCTGTGCCCATCATGTCCAGGCACAACCTGAATTGCTGCACACCTGGGTCTCTCACCTGGAAGCTAGGAGGTGAAATCTCACGCTGGTTCTAATTCAGAGCACGGTCTGCCCAGTGACTCTTCTACTGCTGATTGTACTATGCAATGTGGCTGCAGCAAAGAGGAGATGCTTAACACACCTTTGGTAGGTGTTTGTCTCTATGGTGACTTTACCTGAAGAGAAAACTGCTGCATTAACAGAAATTCATTTTGCCTGGTGGTCAGTCCCTATATTGTTCTGATACACAACTTTCCAATTAGTTGTGATGTTGTTTTCAGAATTGGGAGCTAGTTCACCCTGTGTCTCCCTGGAATTTCCTGCTGTTGCTTAGAAGAATATTTGCCAATAAAATCTGAATCTTTCTCTGGCTTGACTGTTCATCACACGATCCCATGTGCAGGGATTAATATGGTAAATGAAATCCTGTGTAGACAGGAGATCTGTTTAGACTTACCAACAATGTATACAACATTGTAATATATGTAAGCTAAGGAACTGTGTCATGGAATGTTGTTTAGGCTATACATTCATGTTTTGTAATACATTCATTGTTAAATTCAATAACGTAAAGTATTTGAGGGCACATAGGATTAGTTGCAGACTGTTTTACAAAGAGGAGGTAGCTACTTAGGAGTGTGTGAGTACTGAAAGTGAAGTGAAAAGCAACAACTTATAATGACAGTCATTCACACTGAACCAGAAAATAATATCAAACGAGGCCTTGTTGAATTCTCTGTTTATATTAGCCTTTCCTTTTCACTGTTTGGACCTTGTCATGGGCTTTGGCAGTACTGGTGTAGACCTGATGGTCTCTGCACGACTATACAAAGGGCTCCTGTGAAGTGGGGTTTTGTACCTCATAGTGTCTCCATATCCTGTCCGTAGAGTTCAGAAATCCTGAGCCTTCAGTACACTTTATTAAAACCTCAACCTTTCCCCATCCCCCCAGGTACACATGTAGCAGAGTGATGGAGAATTATTTCCCATGCCAGCAACAATTTCATCTTGTGAACTGTTGGATGTCTATATCTCATCTCAAAATCAATCAAAGCTGAGGGCACTCAGGCTTCTCCGAGATCAAATAAATAGAAACCACAAGTCTTCCAGCAATGGAAAAGAAAAGAAACTCCATATTAGCCCTAATCCTGTTTGTTTCTAGGATTAGTGATTCTTTTGAAAGAGCACTGATATTGTTTTTTGTTATTTCTAATTTACAGAAAGTTAATATCACTTGCCCTCCTAACAATACATGTGTAACTACTCCTACTAAAAAAGAATTTTGAAATTACATGGTACCATGAAAATTCACTCTTCTTTAAATAAGGCCAGTTCAAAACTATTGATGTCATTCTCAAGGCTACACCTACAGCTGAGGTGATTTAGATCTTAAACCAGATGTAAATGCCTCTGCTTATAAAACATCAGGTGAAATTCTAACATAATGATTAATTTTTGCTCTCCATTCACAACACTGAAAAAATATGTTGTTTTTAGAACTCAAATGTTTTAGTCATAAGTCCACCTTTAAAACAAAATTAAATTTTAAATGCTGATAAAGCACAAATAATTTAAGTTAGAAGCAGCTATAACTTTCTAACAAAATAATTAAATAAGGATTATAGTACTATTTAATGTTGTTGGAATTGTTTTGGGTTTTTTTCTGATATACATGCTTTCCTCATTGTTTACCTTTATTTTAAATTAAAAAGAAAACTACAAGGAAAAATAAAAGGCAAGTACCCATCAAACATCATAGCTTTGCATAGACTTCAGAGCATAGAGGGTGAAATGGAAACCATCTCTGCAGGAAGAGTGCTTCATAATTTAAAAGTAAAGTACACAAAAATCAACTGCTATGTGGTTACTGCCTCATATACGATACGAAGGATGTTATCACTCATACTTTTTAAATAGCTCTTCAAATGGGCTTGTTCTGTATTGCTTGCAGCTGTTTGCATTTTTATAAGTCTGGAGGAAATGTACAAATTATGGACAATTTCCACCCATTCAGCTTTGTATCTCAAAGATTTTTTAGAGATAAGTCCAATATGAAAACAATTCAGCAAGGAAAAACAAGCTTGGATAGACTTGGCTTTACTTCACAGAAATGGTACAGCAAGATAGATATGTTTCCTTTTCATTGACATTATTTTATCTGAATGGAAGTTCTGAAAACTTAGTCATGATTGATAAGAATACAAACACAGAAGCAGGATAGTAACATTATTTATTAAAAGCTTTTATCACTGATGATATAGAAAAGGCAGAAGTCAGTGCTCTAAAACTCAGTGTAGGACCTGGAAGAGGTACTTAACTGCTTACAGACACTAGAAGGAGTTTTACAGTTAGTAAAACGTCTTCCTGCAGCTATTTTACTATATCTAGCAATAGTACACTTTGACTTACAAATGTCATACTGCATTTGCCTGTTTGAGATACAAAGTGAAACCCCAACCCCATTTTACTTAGAAGTGGTGATACAATGTCAAGGTGAAACACACCAAAAATGCTTTATTTTGCAGTACCTTATCAGACTGGAGCCTCATTTTAAACATTATAATGGTAATTGTGGATCCTCTTGGTTTCCAAGTATCCCTCAGGTACAGCAAGTCATCTCACTTTCACCATTCAAAAGTAACAAGCAGAAAACTGTTTGCATCTTTATTCTACCTACCCCTTACTTCAGAAAATTAACATTCCTGCAGAATTTCTTCTTCTCCAATTGACTTTATGTTTCACTCACATCATAATCCTTTTCACTCCCTTTCTACACATTGATGCTTTCTGCACATTAATGCTTTCTGCACACTGCAACAGTTCTTTCATTATTCACCACTGAAAAGTCTCTGCAAATCAAAAGAGTGTTATTTCATGCTGGACTTCTAAGGTAGGATTTGCTTCATCTAATTTAATTGCCAAGAATTTATATATTTAGACTTCTAGCCATTCATCTACATTTTGTTTACAGTCAGTGGAGAGAGATGGGTATTTTCAAGTAAATATTCATCCTAGATTTCTGAAATACATATCTTATTAGTCATTTCTTGGAGATATTTGTAAGGAGAATGCCCAGGTGACAGGACTTAGATGTAAAGTTACATGCCCAGCCTTAAGACAGCTAAAGTTAGGTGAGATGAAACAACTACTCATTTCATTTGGGAGGCCACTGTTCCCTATATGTTTTCAAATTACTTCCTTTTCTTTTTTTTTAATTTTTTTCCTTCTAAACCAAATTGGTTTGTGTAATGATATTTCCAGCCAACTCTATTGCTGGCGATTGAAATGAGAGGCAGTCAAATGCACATCAGATAACATAACTGAAGATTTTACTGTGCAATAACATAGGAGAGTAGTAACAATTTCAGAAAAAGTGATCTCTTCAGTGTTGCTCACATCTACTCTGCTGTTGGGTGTTTACATTGCTTATGACCTGGATTTTTTTTTTAAGATATTTGATTTCAGTAATAGTTGATGTTTAAATACCCCTGGAAATTTTGTGCTCAGAAAAAGTCCAGGGAATAGCATAATACATACTGGCCCTATATCATTTATTCCTGTAAAAGAAATAGAAATAATTTAATACAAATGTTAACGTTCTCTTAGACAGCAGAATGCAAAACTATAAAAGCATTCTTTTTTTTTTCTTTGAAGTATTTCTTTCTTCTACTTTTCTTTTTCTAGATGAACTGATAATTTGAACACAGCAAATTATGTGGATCATGAATTATAACTTCTAAGAAAGTCCTTAGTTGTTTTACACTTCCCTGTTAGATGCTTCCATTTGAACCTGTCTGAATTCTGTAAGTTTTAATCATTTTCACTCCCATCTTTTACCCAGTAACTCCCAGTTCCCCAGTGTTGCTTTCTTCTGGTTATAGTTCTTCTGCACCAGCAATGAAAATCCCATTGAACTGTCCCCTTTTCTGCTTTTCTATGACACTGTAATTGCTGTGTTCCCAGCTGAAGCTATGCCTTTTTTCTTGTGCAAGAGGCAGGGAGCTGATGCTGAGCTGTGGTGCTCCAGGAAGAGGTGGCTTCTCTCTAGCTACATCTGTGCATCATAACCCCACAAGGCTGAGGAAAGTTGTGGTAGGTAGAAGTGCTCCTTTGCCACATGGTGGG
Source organism: Todiramphus chloris collaris (assembly GCA_025345505.1). NCBI lineage: Eukaryota > Metazoa > Chordata > Aves > Coraciiformes > Alcedinidae > Todiramphus > Todiramphus chloris. The sequence goes on along the minus strand of JANVCC010000018.1, from coordinate 41,703,634 downwards.
ACACTAGGAGAGATAATTCTCTGTTACTTCACATAGTTGCAGCCATACAACCACATTCACATTTCTGCTACAAATACACCTTTAAAAATACGCAGGCTTTGGTTTTAGGCCCTTGTGCTTCCTCAGATGTAATGCTTCCTCCTCTGAAGCAAACTGACAAGTGAGGGGTAACAATTCTGTGTCACCCTTCCTACCACAGAGAGTTACTAAATTCATATCCCCATCTCCTTTGATGAATAAGGGCCAGAATATTCATCACCTCTTAGAACAGACCCTTTGGTGAGTGTACATGATGAATACAGCATCCAGTCCATCTCACCATACTATCAGACAAATAACTTCAAAGAGCAAGTCATGATGTAGTTTCTAGTTTTATCTGCTTTTGAATTTTATCAGTGAAAATCTGCTGAATTTAATAACACAGCAATGAATAATAATATAACCAAAGAGAGAGTCCAAGATGCATTAATTTTTCTCTGTCCTAGCTGCTAAGTTTTGTGGAGCAGTGTGTTACTGTCACACTGTGATGTAATGCACATTTAATTTCAAGCCTTCACCACATCAAGCAATACAGAAAAACAATATAGAGAGAGGGACTTTTATGCTGGGAGGACAGTTCAGGTTGTGTTTCTCTGTCTTTTTCTGATGCTGTTGAAATATCCTCGTTAACAATCTAGATAACAGAATAAAGAATAAGGGTATTAAAATTTTATATGATGCCAATCTGGATGGTTTAAAACTACTTTGGAAGAATCAGAGAGATCAGATTTGAAGATTCTTGATAAATTGAACAAATAATCTAAATTCAAGGAGACACAGTGCACTAAACAGAAGTGTATAGTCCAAAATTTAGGAAGGCAAAATCAAAGTTTTAAGCACAAAATGAGTAATAATTGAGTTGTCAGAGATACTGCAGCAAAGGCTGTGAGTTATAGCAGATCACAAATGACACATGAGTCCTTGCTGGGATATTACAACAAAATAAGTGTATCTTATTCTGTGATATATTGTCAAGAATGGTGTATAAAGGAAGCAATTCTGTTAAGTGCTGGTGAAAAAAAAACATAACTTGGGCAACACCTTTGAAGAAGGATCTATAAAAAAATAGAGAAAGACCACTGAAGTGAAAGAAAAAAAGCACTTCTGAAGCAGTTGGCTTAATTAATCTAGAAAAGAGAACAGATGGGAACATGGCAGCAGGCTGTGGCTACTGAAATACTAGTGTAAGGATATTCTCTACTTATCAGAGGCAAGAGAAAAGTTACTTTGCAGGAAGGAAGATTCAAGGCAACTACTCAGGGGAAGAACAGGTTTATCCCCACTTTGGAGTATGGTAAGGTTCTTCCTGGGTGGTTTATGGCATTCCATTTGACAGAGATAATGTAGTTATAATCAGTTTATCTCCAGATACCACGTTCAGTTATTAAGTTCCCTCCCTGACAAAAATGCTTTTGGTTCTATAGCATAATATGTGAAAACATATTTTTAAGAACAGTGGCTGAATTATTTATCTACTGTGAAAAAATGTTTTAAAAGACCTGAATATACATCATCCTAATTTGAGAGATAATGCAAGTACAAACAGAAATACATGGAATCTTATTTATTCTACTCATAATTTACTGTGGGATCTTGCAAGGTAAATTACTTCCTTCCAAAATATTTAGTTAAGGGATGAAACATATGGAAAGTGATATTTTTTTCTGTTGTTATGTGTTTATTAAGTTATAATTTATGCCTCCCAAACTACACACTTTGTCCAACAGGGGACTCATACATGTGCAGATTTGACTTCATTCGTAAATTACTTGCTTAATAGGTAAGTAGGTGGATATCCATTAAAAAACAATATAAAAGAGCTTATAAAACAAAAACTAAGACCAAAAGATATGCTGACATAATTTTAGAACAAAATTCAGTGAAATTAGCTTTACATAATTTTGGAACCAAAATGAATTTTCTCCATCAGACATATTTTAAGCCACATGGATCCTGTGCTATTGTGGAATAATCTAGTGTGTGGTAACAGTATGGCCTACCAGCAATGTTCTACAGTGAATTAAACAAATATTCACCTAAAAAGGCTACTTGGTCACAGTACCTTGGATGAAGAATTATTTTTGATGATATTGCCAGTAGCTTCAGAGCCATAATATATATGGAAAACAAATCTGACTAAAAGAGGGACCAAGTAGAGTATTTTCCTTGATGAATCTGAGAGAAATTAGAAAGTGAGAAGCTGAATATAGAATAATCAATTATCACCCAGTCTTGCCTGCAGTTGTATGAGGGTTTAATGTGAACCTAAATTATGTTACTGTTGCAGTCTCATAAGGTCCAGTCAGGAAAAAAGGTGAGTGAACGTATCCCTACACTTACAGCATCACCTCAGAGTTTATGAGTAATATGAGCACAACTGAATGTTCAAGAATGAAATAGAAGGGGCTTGTCATCATATTGAGGTTTCTGCCAGAAAAGGGAGGAAGGAAGATGGGATCTGAGGCAGGGACAAAAAGTAGCTTAAAAATCTCGAAATATATGCCTTTCAGTCACACTGTGCTAGATATCAGATGGTATCATCTTGATGATATGAGGCTGATTCAGAACAGCTTTGGGTACTGAACATAAATTCAACTCAGCATAACCTGAATTTCAATAAAAGTCATTGTTCTTCTAGCCACCTCTAACCAGCTCTACTATTTATGTGGAATCTGTGTTGTGATGCAGATTTCTTTTAGTGAGTTTTGATTATTAAGTCATAACCTTGTTATGATGTTACAGAAGAATGTTCTACAAGTGAAGGGGTTTGGGTAGATGATCTTTTTTTTTGTATTGTGAAAATTAGAACATAAGGAAATGGCAACATGGTCATAAACACATTAGTACTGCATAGTCTTCTGTGGGTAACTTTTAGATCTTAACTTTTAGATCTACTAGTTTTCATGTTCCTTACTCAAAACTACAAACAAACCAAGACAATGTATGTTGCAATATTACAATACTATTGTAATATATATTTTCCAGGATTTTTGTCTAAAAGTATGATATTTTTGAAGCATCTTTACCTCATGAAGTAATTTCCTACGGTTTTTTTTTTTTTTTTTTTTTTAAATGAAGTGCAGAATAATGCACATGAAATAATAGGTGAATTTGGAAGGGGTCTGAACTTCCATTCATTTATGTTTGCAAACATGGAAATTTTCATTTGTTTCATTAAAATCCTTTCATGCAGAGCCTCCAACCTGCAATGTATGTCCTTCTCCTATGCTTCTATAAACATATTCAGTCCTTATTTGACTCATTAAAAATGTGTCACTAGATTCAAGGAATTTCATCAGATGTTTATCAGAAGAGCAGAATTTCTTCTGCTCACCTTTGTTATTTCTCTAGCCTATCAGTTACAGTTCTTACGCAGCCCATAATTCGAAACACAAACAGAATCTTGCCTTCTATTTAAATTATTATTAAATTAATATTATTTAATTAAATTAATTAATTTTTTATATTTGAATAATTAAATTCTATTTAAACTATCTTTTTTGAGGAGGAGAAATTTATATCCCTGTACAAATATTGTACGGTGGGGTATAATGAATGAACTCTTTAATCAAGAGCTATCTATTCTCCAGATATCTGAATTCACTCTTACATGGTTGAATTCTGCAGGACTGTCACAGGAATCAAGGGAGGGAAGATGATCAAATAGTACAAAATTTAGACACAAATTAGGTTCACATTTTATGTAATATCAAATGGGAAATTTTGCTTTCATTACAAAGAAATTGCCACTAAAAAGGGGATAAATTCACCATAAATACAGGAGTGTGAATAGTCAGAATGCTGCCAAATTGATGAAGCACTGCACTGTAACAGCAAAAGATTTTTCCTAAATGAGTTTATAGCTCTTTCAGTGGAATATAATTACTATCCCCAGAGAATATGACAATGCCTTTTGCAGGTGGTGGGATGTGATAGATTTAGTTCATGAGAAAGACTTGGTTCAAGAATTTTAATAAGTACATAGTATTGAATGCTTAAATCTGTACTTACTTTCAACTACATTTTACTAGCGAAATATGTCCATGACCATTTTTTAGCACTAGACTGTGTCTGCATTAGCCAAGTCTATCCTCCAGAACTGAATGGTCTTACATTAAGTGACAATTGGCATGAGATGACTCTTGAAAAGTGCTAGGGAGGTACTGAGAATGCAGCATCTGGCCTGAGGAATAAATGGTACCAGGGGTCACTCTCATAATGTAATAGTATACATCAGATTACAAAGCCTGGGACATGATGCAAAAAGTGACCTTATATATCTAATTGCCAGTGCCTGTATCTGCCTTTGAAGATTTGACCTGTAGTTTCAGTAAAGGCAGATTTCAGAGAGATTTGAGCATTCACAGAATCACAGGATGGTAGAGGTTGGAAGGGGCCTCTGGAGACATCTGGACAAGCCCCTCTGCTAAAGCAGGTTCACCTAGAGCAGGTTGCACAGGATCACAGCCAGGCAGGTTTTGAAATTCTCCAGAGAAGGAGACTCTACAACCTCTTTGGGCAGCTTGTTTCAGTGCTCTGTCACCCTCGCAGTAAAGAAGTTTTTTCTCATGTTCAGAAGGAATTTCCTGTGTTCTAGTTTGTGCCCAATGGCCCTTGTCCTATCATTGGGTAGCACTGAAGACAATCTGGCCCCATCCTCTTAACACCCACCCTTTAGATATTTATAAGCATTGGTAAGATCCCCTCGGTCTTCTCCAGACTAAACAGCACTGGGTACCTCAGCTATTACTTGTAAGTTAAATGTTCCAGTTCCCTAATCATCTTTGTTGTTCTCCACTGGATTCTCTTCAGTAGTTCCCTGTCTCTCTTGAACTGGGAAGCCCAGAACTGGACACAGTATTATAGATGTGGCCTCACTATGGCAGACTAGAGGAGGAGAAGAACCTCTGTCCACCTGCTGGTCACCATCTTCTTAATGTGCCTCAGGATATGGTTGTCCTCCTTGGCCACAAGGGAATATTGCTGGCTCATGGTTAACTTGTTGTTCACCAGGACTCCCAGGTCCTTCTCCACAAAATTGCTTTCCAGCAGGTCAACTCCTGACCTATGTGTGAGGTTATTCCTCCTTAGGTGAAGGACCCTACACTTGCCTTTATTGAACTTCATTAGGTTCTCCTCTACCCAACCCTTCAGCCTGTCCAGGTCTTAATGAATGGCAGCACAGCCTTTTGGTGTATCAGCAACTCCTCCCAGCTTTGTATGATCACCGAAACTGAGGAGGGTACGATCCGTCTCTTCATTCAGGTCATCGATGAATATTTTGAACAAGACTGGACCCAGTACTGAACCCTGGAGAACACTGATAGCTACAGGCCTCCAAATAGACTCTGTACCACTGATCACAGCCCTCTGAGGCCTGTCATTCACACAGTTCTCAATACACATTGCTGTCTACTCATCTAACCCACACTTCCTAAGCTTACCTATGAGGAGGTAATGGGAGACAGTGTCAAAAGCCTTGCTGAAATCAAAGTAGAAAAACATCCACTGCTCTCCCTTCCTCTATCCAGACAGATACACCATCACAGAAGGTATCAGATTCATCAAGCATGATTTCTCCTTAGTGAATCCATGCTCACTACTCCTGATAATATTCTTTTCCTTCACAAGCTTAGAGACGACCACCAGAATGAACTGTGCCATCAACTTTCCAGGGATGGAGATGAAGCTGACTGGCCTGTAATTTCCTGGGTCCTCCTTCTTGCCCTTTTTGAAGACTGGAGTGACATTGGCTTTCCTCCAGTCCTTAGGCGCCTCTCTTGTTCTCCATGACCTTTCAAAGATGATGGACAGTGGCTTAGCAATAACATCAAACGCAATCTTAGTTTCTTCAGACTTTCTCTCTTATCTCCAGTCACTTTAAAGGCAAGCAGTGTGGGATAATGGCCTAGGTTTCTGTGAGACAGGAATACAGCTAATTTAGCGTCACCCTTAATGTGACAGCAAGGAAAGTGTTTCTGTGGTGCCGAAAGCTATGGGAGTGTATGCACCCAAGCAAGGACAAGTCTTTTGATGTTCATGAAAGAGGACTGAGGGATCTGTATCTTTCACTAGTGTGGCTTCCAAAGCCTAATGCTGGCTCTGGAATTAGTTAATGCAAACATGTCTGTATTTTACAGAAATATATGGTACCAAAATATCTACTTGTGATTCCACATACAGTGTCATGATGCTGACCTCAGACTAGTGAGATAGCTCTATCCACATGCTGCTGCCTCTGATATGTGTAGTTGGCTTGCACAATCCTGGCAGCATGTTGTTTAGCACTTCTGGGAGTTGATGCAGGTACAGCCAGATAATCTTTCAATTAACTCACCCAACAGATTGGCCTTGAGAAGAAATGATGCCCTTAGACAGCCTGCCACCTGCTGCCTTACCCAAGGCTGACTGAAAGAGTTGTGTGCCACTGGGGTTGCGTGAAGAGCATGCACAGACTGTTAGGTATCTAAGAAAGGAATTTTAGAAGTTGGCCAGTGAATATGATGCTGCCATTGATCCCCAGTAATGAAAAGCTCTGGCACTTGTGGACCAGGTTTCAGATGCTGTCATGGAAAGCTCTTCATGGGACATCTGTATGAGAACATAAGAAGGATCAAACTGGGTTAGAGTAGGAGTCTTATCTAGCCCAGTGTTCTGTCTCCAAGAACAGACACGAGCCCAAATGTGCAATATCATAGGCTGCCTAAGAATCAGTTTTTAATGGCTGTTTGGCTGCATGCTTATTTGTGAGCAGCTTGTGTTTGAATGAACAGTTGGGGAATGGTTCTTCTTTAGCAAAAACTCTCAGCTGTCATTCTCATGTTTAAAAATTTTATCTGGACACTCAGGGAATATAGTCTTTGTAGGTGAAACAAGAAGAGGAATATTCTGTGGAAGGAGCTCAATATGATTCTTAGAAAATCAAGACAGTTTGAGGAAGAAGGAAGAGGTTTGAAATTGGATTAAGGGTGAAGCAGAAATTGTTTCAGCACAGCGGCTGGCTTTGTCTTTCATGTTTCTCCATGGAAGGTGAAAAGTTTAACTTGTGTTTCTCTAAGGGTGTGCAAACAGCAGATATTTATAGTGCTGCATGGTCGAAGGAGATATGTATCAGAATTAGATATTTCCTAAGGATTTCTTTTCTCCTTTGCTGCCTGTGTCTACCTGTGTTTCCCTTTTTGGCTTTCTTTTTCACACTTTATAACTTATCAGCATATGATGCAATTTCACAGAGTTAGTAGATAATATGTTCACATAACGTTCATTGAAATGGGTAACTAGATAGTTCAAATAGACCTGTAAAGTCTCTCTTCTGAAAGAAAATCTGACATGAATGCAACCCTCCAGAGACATCAGGGAATCCACAAGAGAGAGCTATTGTGAGTATCCTGATTGTGAGAAAAAGCTTTAATCAGATATCATGCCTAATTATACGCTAGAGAATCCAACTACAAGACCTGAATTCATAAAACTAGACTTCATTGCTTCTTCTGCTAGAGGATCTTAAAAGAATTAAATGTCTTTAAAAGGATGGGGTTGGTGATGAACTTCACTGAAAGACTGCTGTGGAGAGGCATTGTTACGTTTAGTAAATAGAGTGAGAAAGAACAGTATGTCTTCTAGGTAAAAAATGATGGTGGAGAGGGATGTTTTGGGAAACTTTAAAAGCAGAATGCATTGTGAAGCAAAAATCACAGAAGTAATTAGCTTCAGAGGAGATAACAAAGTTTATTAAGCATGTATTCTTCTGTCTTGGGGTTGTAGTATGATACAGTGGAGATATTATTGCAAGTATTAGAACACTACAATCAACAATGCCTAGAAATTAATGTTTCTGGACTTCACAAGCAATTTCAATTATATTATGTTAATATGTTAAATTAGGAAAACAAGTTATGTAAGGCTTTTAGATAACATTAGGATACTAATCTGGTAAATTAATGATGGGAATTCTCCTGTAGTGAGAATAAGGGAATGAGAAACAGTTAAAGGAAAGTAATTGGGAAATGCCCTCAAACTGAAGCAATCAGCTATTGGGAGAACAATAAATTAGTATAAGACCTGAGACATGACCAATAAAGGTCTCTTTGGGGAAGATGGAAAAGGGATCAATTATCTCAGAGAAGTACTACTGAAGTACTATGCTTGCCATTATGAAGGATCTCAAGTACTGTGTAGCTTTCTCGTCACTCAGATTCAGGAAGGATAAATGCCTCTTGACAGCTAAGAATATCAGGGAATGGTAAACCCATGATGTGAAAAGCAAACAGAAGAGTAAACTAAAAATGGAGAAGGGATGCGACACTATGAAAAAACATCATGAGCATGAGCTAAAGAGAGAAAAAAGTTTCTTGCCTCTAAAGCTGAAAAGCAGTGCTGTCACAAGATGAGGCAGGCTTCCATGAGAAAGAATAGTTTAACTACTGAAGCACTGATACTTCAGAGATGCAAAACTTCATAAGTAATTTTAAACTTAGGTATGAAGAGTATACTCAGATTTGCTGAGTATTGCTAGTTTTGGATGTTCTGGCCTAGAAAGTGTAATTTCCAGTTCAGTCTTAAATCTTAGCTATCAGGTTGGGAGCCACTGTAGATAAAAGACAAGGCTACAGAGTAGAAAAACAATTGGTAGAGAGAAGACAGCTAAAACTTCAGTAAGGATATTAGCATTAAATATTTTCCAAAACACGTAAATGTTTCACTGAAGACAAGTTGTACTCGCCTTTAAATTACTGTTCTGAGTTTAAGAGAAGAATCTTGGAGACATCTTTATTAATGATACGTTCTTTTGTAAAGTCAACTGCTTTGTAAAGGTATTCATTAATATGCACCCCAGAGAGATGCTCCCAGGTAACGTAGTCACAGGTTTAATTACAGGATGAAAAAAATATAGGAAACCACCTGTTTTCTAGAAAAGGCTTTTTATCTGACTAGCTTTCATGATTCTAAAGATTTACTGATTGGAAATTTTTATCAGATCTCTTGCAGAAGTGCAGTAGCTCAAAGTGAGCTTGCTCAGGTGCAGGGACAGTGCAGGCAGGTGGTTGTATTGTTATGCAGCTATGCTGTACTACAGCTGGGATAGTTCATTCTGCTCATGACTGTACTGGCTAAAGTGTTGTATGTCATTCATAATCTCTGTCTCAGTTCTTTAATGTAGAAGATGAAAACATGAGTATTTATACAAGCAAGGCACCAGTTTGTTTCAAAAGGCCATAATTCTGCAATCACTTGTGCAGGTGCTTTACTTAAGTGTGGAAGGAGTCTCAAAACCATTTAAGTCTACAATTTGCAACATCAAGGAAAAACATTTTTATAGATTCTGAAGGGTCAGATCTATTTCACTTCCTCTTTGATCTTGTTGGTTGAATGAAATTGGTAGCAGTGAGAATTATTATCATTATGGTGCACACTCCTGCATATTTTAGCTGATAAGATAGAGCTCATGAACTGTTTTAATTTGTAAATATATATCTGAGCATTACAAAAAAAGGCAAATGAGCTCTGTCTTGATATACAGTATGTTTATCTGTGAAAAGCATTCATCTTGAACACAAACTAAAATGTAATGCATCAGAGACATGTAAAATCACTACAAAGATTAAGGTTTTGGTTCTGTAATTTTTCTAAGAGGTTTTTAGTGATAATATTAAGTGCTATTGCTTTCAGAGCTAGTGGGAAAGAGGATGCTTTTTAATATCAAACAAATGGAAGATAAAAGAATTTTTCAGACATCCAACATGAAAGACATGAAAAAGGATGGAGACAAAGAAAGCTGTACTTTTGAACACACACACACACACACACACACACACACTCTCTCTCTCTCTCTCTCTCTCTCTCTCTCTCTCTCTTGTTGACCTACATCTCATATGGCCAATGGGAAGACTACAGGCTCAATCCTGCTTGCCAGACAGTGCTATCCAGCTCTCAGGAATACTTGGAGATGCATCTACAGTTCATTATCACTGGGCAGGTTGTCTAATTGGAGAATTCTGTGGATCCGTATGGTGCTCTGCGCTAGCCAGAATCCAGGACACTAGGTGCAAACTCAAGGGCTGTGCTGAGGCAGAGCTGATAAACCCTCCTGACCATGATCTGAGCCTATGCAGGCAGATATCACTGTAGTAAATTATATGTTATGTCCAGATATATCTGGTTTGTTTGGGTGTTTGTGGGTTTTTGTTTGTTTGTTTGTTTTATCCTAATCAGGGAATCTCAGATAATATGATTAAAATGTGCTATTGGTCTGTCCCCTCAGCATCTATCTCTTGCAGGTTTTGGGCTCAATACTGGGTCTACTATGGTACAACCTCATGATAGATTGGAACTGTTTTAGAATAAAAGGTTTCAAGGGTAAAACCACCACTCTGGATATAATTGACACACCCGGTTGATTGCATTAGAAATGTATTTGGTTGACAAGCAGAACTAATTAAAAAGCACCTGATTGCCCATGTACCTTGTTACACTTCATTTCAGTGCACTTATCAGTGAATTAAATCTAATTTAGTGACAGTGAAGGGGCAGTGGCATAAGGGTGTAGAGCTCACCAGTTCAAGGTTACAGAGGCTTGAATTTCTAGCTGGGAAAAGATATTTTTTTTCTTATGTCAAAATGCTGACAGAGAATGTGAAAACGTAGAGGCAATGTAGAAGGAAAGGGCATGATATGGCTGAGGAAATTAAGCGGACATAAGATGGAGACAATGTCACCAAATGCCAGAAACTGTAATAGTGCTAATAACAAGACTGAGCAGCTTAAAAATCAAAATGAAGTTCATGACTTGAGAGTATGTGTCTGAAAGACGGCAGTCAGCTATTAGACGATTGCTCCTCTTTCAGGAATAACATTATTGTGGTGTAGCAGCAAGTCTGTGACTATATAGAAATTATTTTCAAACCTTTTGCAACAACTCTTCCGTTTTGATTAACCACATCCCACTGAATATGTGTTCTTCACACATGATGGAATTCAGATGACAGATGCCAAGAGAAGAATGAAAATTCAGTTGATGACATTTTCCTCATTCAAGAACCTTGTAATTGAAAAATAGCCTCCTTTGGGAAAAAGAAACATCTTATAAAAGTCTTGAAATTAGTATGCAATTTCCCAAATTAATCTTAATGCTATTTTAGCTATTACTGAAATCAAGTTTTTGATTAAAGGCAAAAATTTAGACAGCGATTTTCATCTTTCATAAAAGTATCAATTAGAACATCACAAACAACTAATTTCGACTGAAGAAGTGAAACCTGATAATATTTCACCTTTCAACACAAGCAGCTGTATTTTCTTTCACATTTCTGCATCAAAAATCAATTGTAAGAACAATTTTCATTGAACTGCTAGTTAATATGCTATATTTTTAATGTGATTTTAGGCTGGATTAAAGATGAAGACATCACAAATAGGTGCTGAATTGATCTCAAGCATCACTTCTTTTTAAACTTGACTCCTTTACATGTAGTGGGAACTTAGACATTCATTGCACCTCTATACACCTACATACAGAAATCTGCTCTGAGATACCTTAAGCCAGGTCTTCTGCCTAAGGGCTTGTTATCCTATCCAAAAAATTTATTGTAATTAAAATATATGTTCAGACAATGTATTTCTTGAAAGGCAGCTGTTAGTTTAGTCAGTGTGAGAATTGACATGGGGTATTTTGTGGTGTGGTGAGCCAGGATACAACCAGCTAATGCACCCAGAAATAACACAACTTTTTGTCTGTCTTAGCTTCTCTATTAGCCTTCCTGAGAGGTGCTACCCTGCTCTCAGACTCACACTGGCTGTATGTTTGGTTCAGTGAACTCTTCTTATGCTGAAGAACCAGCCTGTGTAAAACTGATGTGGGGCTTATTACTTGTTTCACTGCATGGGGAAGTTGTGCCTGCAGCCATCTGAGCACCCACAGGTGTGGTTTCAGCATCTCTACTAGCCGCCTCTTGCTTGCAGTGTTAGAAGCTTAAACACCTTCTATGTGTGACCTGTTTATTTTAGGTTTCACTTCAGTGCTGTGCTTTCAGACGCACACGTTGACTGCTTCTGACATTCAGAGGTAGAAACTTGGCTTTACACACACAGAGAACGCTTTGTGTCCAGTACATTGGCATATCCAGGGGGAGTTTGTGGGTGAGAGGAAGAAGAAATGGATAATTTCAGGGGGAAAAAAAAAAAAAAAAAAATCTGTTTTAAAGACAGAACATTGTATGTTCTGTCCTAGATTGACTTTCTGATGTAGTATTTCAATATAAGAAGGAGAAATAAGAAGGGAATGAGTAAAAGGTGCAGGAATTTGTTCTCATGTACTATTAAAAAAAATTAGTCTGTCTCTCTAGTTATCAAGGATGAGTTCAAGATGATAAATTTGGTTTGAGTAAATGGCATAAATTACATAAAATTTTAAAGAATGCATCCAAATTGGCCAAGTTTTATTAGCTCAGAAGGAAAGCAAATTTTCCTGTCTGATATAAAGGCAAAGGATCTTTGAAGACCCCAACCCATTCTAAAAGCTGCACAGTAGCCAGACATAATATTCTGTCTTCGATAAACTTTGTGATCCCCGGGACCGAATGCTCTGTTCTACTGGGAACACCGCATTGTTTATTTAATTAATTATTTATTTTCCATAGATATTTAACAATAAAATTGACACTACTGCGTTAATGATTTGCTATTTTAGATAGTTAATCTCTGAAAATGTAGATTATTTGTACAGTAAATAAAGCAATGAAACATGAGCATTTAAATTACTACTCTACTCCTCAGAGAACTTTTAAAGCTAATTTTTCTTTTTGTAACATTACATAGACCTAATAAAACCAATTTTCCAGTAGCAAATATTTTGGAAATTTGGAAAAATCAGATAACAGATCACAGAGTGCTGCGTTATTACATTGCTAATAGCAAGGCAAAGTAACCTCAACTGTAGTACCGTCCTGATTTACCTGCATTGCTTGCTGTACACAGCAAATTCATGTGATATTTCATATGAATTAAGTCTGATCCTGAACACTTAAAATAATTACATGTGTAACAGCTTAAAAAGAACTACATTTCTGTTTGTGAGATCTGAGCAAGACGTCATGATAATGACTAGCAACAATCTTCACATCAGGCTCTCAATGAGAACTGTTGCAAGGAGAAAAAGAATGACATTAAACCTAGGAAATAATGATCAAAGACTATAGTACACTTAGAATGTTCTCTTTTTATTTAAATATACTATTACAATAATTTGTTAGGCCTATATAGAGCACTATTATTTACATAATTCACTGTTTATCCTTTGGGAAGAATTCCAGTGCTCAATAAATAAGAGTCAGTGAGCTGCTTCTTAACCATCTTGGAATCAGAATGCTGAAATATTAATTTCACATAAATGATGAAAGTTCTTGAAAGGGTTACAGTTACCTGTAATTTCATACAGTAGGTATCTTCTTACTGCAGTCAATTGTGTTGAAAACTCTGAACATAGCTATAGGTAATCAGAAGAAAGTTTAACAACAACATCAAATTTTAAAAAACATACTGAAAAACAGTGTTTGAATCTCTACATTTTTCAGATGCATCTCAGTGTGATGATATTGTTTGAAGGGCACAAAGAAACAGTTTGGTAGAATCCCTGTCATAAAGTGTCTAGATCATGGGGCAAAACATACAATTACTAATAAACAAAAATTACAGCTTTTTACAACATCTCCTTTTAACATGTCATCTTAAAATGTGCCTGCAGGTAAGAATGGTTTTCATTATTTTTATTAAAATTCCATTTTCCATGGTTACTATTTCTTACACGTGAATTTATGCATTATATATATACTATATAAAACACATAAAAGATTAAGCTGTCAGTACAAGGAATATCATTAGCTGAGAACGTGAAGCAAGGGTTCATATTGGATCCCACTCAATGCTATGTCTGTAAGCTCAAACACACAAGAAAGGGAGTTTGGTCCTGATCTTGCACTAAGAGAGTAAACATGGTCCCAAGTTTCTACATACAGAACTTACTATTTTTACTGAGATTGTTCCAGTCCTGCATGTGTCAACCATCCCCATTTCATGTGACCCACCACAGAAAGTGAGTTTGAATCAGGACAAGCAGTTTAAGGGATTTTCTCCTAATACTCATCAATATATTTCAGAGGTCAAGTCCATGGCACATTATGTGAGTGGCTGAATATCTATGACATTCAGCTATGGCACCCAGCTTTGTTTCCCCAGCATACAGAAAGACAGAAGGGAAATGCAGCTCATAAATACCACGCATTTATCCTAGCAAATGTAAGAATATCATAGTTATCATGGAATAGAAACTATTGTTTATTGACAGTGTGCCTGTTTGTTCAACAAAATGTCTTCGATTTCAGTAGCATTACAGTTTGGCAAAGAATTGTTTCTGAATTATCTTTGTTACAGTTTTGAATCTCTGGCACATTTAAGACACCCACCCACCTATTCAAATAATATTTTAACGCAAAATTAATGCTTGCTATAAAATAACAGTTGTGTTGTAAATGTGGAAAAATAGTCTACAAAAAATAAGTATAAAAGTGATCTCAGATCTATGAATATGTTTCATATAAACAAGTCCAGGTGACTAATCTCTGTGTTAGAAATGGCCCTTGGTAGGCTGTGTCACAACAGTACATCACATTTTTCACAGTTTACAATAACACAGTTAGATTCACAATGTGATGATACCTTAATATAAGAAAAATAGTATTTTACAAACTATACATTTGGCATCTATTTTTAGATTTTTTTCTATATCTTTTTCAGCTCCTTTTTTTTCTTTTTCCTTTATTTTTTCTTACAAAATAGTGCAAAATTACAGTGCGTTAATAGAAGATTTTGCAAATCCTAATAAAAAGTCAGTATATTTAACTGTTTTATTCATTCTCTGGAAACAGTTTGGCACATTAGGATTTTGTATAGATGGAAAAGCTTTTCACTTTCTTCTCTTCAGTATATCCATCAAATCTTTAAAACATTAAAATGCACCAAGGGAGTTAACTTTCCAGACTCGTTAATCTAATCTCTTATAAGATGTGTGTTACAAAACAAAAAAAAAGCAAAGGAAAATGTAAGTTTCTGCAGTTAATTTATTTGCCAAACAAAATATATCAGACTGGCTTTTTTTTTTATCATGTTATAAAGAAAAAGATTGATAGGAACATTTTTCCTGTGTTGACTGCTAAAGTGTTTAGTTACAGCTTCAAGGCTCTATAGGAAATTTATCCCAACTTTATATATAACTATGTGTAGTTTACCGTGTATCTTTCACATTTTGTTATCATGCGTGTCCCTGAATCTGGATCTGAAAAGGATGAATTGAGACAGGGGAATAAAATTTCATCAAAGCCTGTTTTTCACTGGTCTAATTCATATAAAGAATAACAAACAATTGCTTTTACTGCCAATTTTCAACAATTAAATTTTTTTCATACTAATTATTTCCTTAGGAATGTTAATGAAGAGTTCCCCCCATGTATGAATACTTCATTTGGACAGACTGTGACCGTACCTCAAAAAAATACCAATACTTTTATTACTTGGAACAGCAAAGTCTTATGCATAATCATAAACAGGCATGGTACAGGCTGCAGGACAGAGAGTGTCCTAAGTCACCCCATGAGCGTAACGAGAAATGCACAGAAGTTGTCAGCTGCGTTGCAGGTCAGTTTTTGCCTTCTTGGCTAAAAGCAGGAATGAGAAATCTGACTGACATCACCAAGTCATGTATTAGAGGTTGCCTAACAGTGGTCTGTACCAAGCTACTCATAATTCAGGCTATTTACCTGGAGGTGAAAGGCTCTTTGCCACATGAGAAAAACCTCTGAACTATTCACTGCACAGACTGTTGGTTTCAGTTAATTGCAGACACAATATGGCAACATAAAGGATTCCCAATTAATTACCTTTCCAATAGAGTAACGAAGTGACTTTTTCCAATATGAAAACTGCAGGGTGATGTCTCTAGGACTAATTATTTCTTACGAGTTTATGGTTTTATCATCTGTATCATTATGTGCCATTTGTGCCATGAATGAAAAGTAGTACTGCATGGCTTATTTAATCAATTTCTTGGCATTTCTGTACCTTTTATGAAGATATCTAGCCAGTAGTAATTTTACACTGATTCTCTAAAGGTAGAATTAGCTATAGCACTAGAATTACTTACTGATATATTGGAAGGTAAACATCCCTAAATAAGAAGGTTGGTTGTTACCCCAGTCATTCCACCCTTGGCTCAGTACTTTATTATTAGCTCTCTCTGTTATTACTCTCCCGAATCACCTGCTGACTCTGGTGGAAGATTTGCCTAAGCAAGGAGTGAAAAATGTAGCGGAAATAACTATCCTGTATGAATCATATTAATTGATTTGTAACATTTAAAAATCACTATATTAAAAATAAACAAACAAAACAGAACTGTTGGTCAACATTAATGAGAAAGCCCACCAACTGGCAGTTAAACACATACTTTCTCTAGACTGTCTCCTCAATAATATACTAATTTTTATCAAGGAAACACTTCAGTATTTGATTAACTTTCTCCAGTAGGTTTAAATAGTCATAAGGATCCTTGTCAGCCTGCACAGTCACACCTCTTCTTCCCATTTTGCACTCACAGTTGACCACTCACAGAGTCTCATCTAGATTGAATGAAATATTTTCCTCCAAAAGAGAAATCAGGTATTGCTGAGACTGACTCTCTCAAGGGCACACTCAGTCCAGTTTAAAAGGATGAACACATGACCAGGTTTTACGCTTTCTTCCTAGGACAGTCCTCAAAATACTATCTCAGCAAACCTCAGTTCTTCTTACTTCCTATACCACATTCAAGTTTGCTGATCCTGCACAGCACAGGCAGGCTTTATGGTGGAGTACCATGCTGAGTGGATGGCATGAGGCCATGGTGGCACATATAGGACAACAAGGACATATGCTGAAGCAGAAGAGTAGGGCCAAGGTGTAGTGGATAGACACTAAGCCAGAATTAGTCCAATCAGTTTTTAGTGTAGTCTACTCACAGAATGGTTTACATGTGATGCAAAGGAGGACACAAAAATTGGGTCACATACATTGGCCTCTGTTGGCTATCAACTCTGCTCTCTGGCACAATCCCCAAAGGCAATAAAACCACAATGTTTGGAGCCCCAATGCATTAAAGCATTTAAGATGGTCTCAAATTTAAGCATGTGCTTGAATCTCATGGTCATATGCATGTGCTTAAGGTCTTTCTTGAATCAAGTCCATAAAGTATTGTTGCATGAGGACATGAAGATTTACTTCAAAATCAAAACAAAAGACAATAAGAATAAGGATTCTTGAAGTCAGAAAAGAAACATAATTAGCTTACTGACAGACTTCACTCTTCCCCTGAACATTATTTTTTCTCTAGTACAAGAGATAATACCAGGCCAACAGGAGTCCCCTTCTTGAATAATCAGCAACAGTTATTGGTTATTTAACTGAGGCTTAATTGATTAGAGATGGGAGAAAATTATGTTTCATTTTGTTGTTGTTTTTTTAAAAAGCCCAGTTTGAGAAATAATCATGAGTAGCTAGAAACAGTCAGTAGCTGATTACTGTGCTCAGTAGTGTCCGTTTCCCATAGCTTGCCCAGCCTGCATGAAGTCTACAAATCCCCACATTCATGCTCTCAGTCCAACCTACATTTTCTTTGATCTTTTTCTTTAAAGAGAAATCTGTTGCTGGATGTTTCTTGCACATTCTGTGGGTCCACTCAGGCTCTTTGTTCATTGTGAGTACAGCCATCTTAGATGGCAAGATGTATGCAAAGAAACTGGCAACCAGGATTGACTAAGAAATGGAGATCTCATACTGAGCAAGAGTTGCTGTAGCCATTGAGTGCCTGTGAAATGAAAGCAGAACTGCTTTAGAAGGACCTCCTGCCAGTTTTGTCTGATGTCTGTTCACATTTCGTGTGGTAGCAATGCATCTGCAGTTAGTATTTTATCTGGTTTGGTCTTATTTTCCACACTGAGAAAGGCAGTTATGTTGATAGCTCAGAGAGCAGAAAAACATCCAAAAGAAACCATTGTAAAAGACAGAATAATGATTACTCTCTGTCTTCAGTGACTGCCAAGTTAACTAGTGACAAGTGCATATGCAAGATTATTGTGGGCTGGCAAATAAACTAAATGCCTGAAATACAATTGTTAAGAAAATAGTAAGAATTGGTGTGATTTCCCGTCTTCATTTCCCTTTTCTTGTACGTCTCTTCTTTGCTAGTTACCAAGGCATAAATAATATGTTGTTCTCCCTTTTAACTAATTATATGTAATTTACCCTTCCACAATTAATTGGTTTCGCCCATTCACCTTCACAGTGGTTTGCTATTTGAGTCTATGTTAGCTGTTCATGTAGGGTAGCTCACTGAATAAGCACAGATATCACAACGCTTAATGTTATATAGGACTGGAATCAATCTTCTGTGAGTTAGGTGAACAGGTCTAGACTACCTTTATGCATGCATGGAGTCCAGAAGTTTAACATCCATTGCTTCACATCATTTACCACCGCTCTTTATATCCAGAAGTGCTTAAGATTTGATACTTGTAGAACAACTTAAAATATTCATAAAATGTCTGGCTTATTTATGTTCACACTCTTCAAGAATGTTAGTGAGGCATTAGGGTCACAAAATCACAGAGTTACCTAGATCGGAAAAGACCTTTAAGATCACTGAGTCCAGTCATTAACCTACAAGTCCTTCACTAAACCCTATCCCTAAGCACTACATCTACACAACTTTTAAATACGTCCAGGGATAGGGACTTAATTACTTCCCTGGGTAGCCTGTTCCAATGCCTGATAACCGTTTCAGTAAAGAAGTTCTTCATAATATCCAATCTAAACTTCCTTTGGTGCAACAAAAGGCCATTTCCTCTTGTTCTATCACTTGTTACTTGGTTGGACAGACCAATCCCCACCTCTCTATAACTTCCTTTTAGGTAGTTGTAGAGAGTGGTAAGTTCTCCCCTGAGCCTCCTTTTCTCCAGGCTAAACAACCCCAGCTCTCTCAGCTGCTCCTCATAAGACATGTGCTCTAGACCCTTCACCAGCTTTGTTGCCCATTTTTTGGACATGCTCTTTCTTGTAGTGATGGGCCAAAAAATGAACACAGTGCTCGAGATGCAGGCTCACCAGTGCCAAGTAAGGGGTAAAATCACTTCCCCGCTCCTCCTGGACACACTATTCCTGATACAGACCAGGATGCCATTTGCCTTCTTGACCATCTGGGCACACTGCTGGCACATGTTCAACTGGATGTCAATCAACACCTCCAGGTCCTTCTCTGCTGAGCAGCTTTCCAGCCACTCCTTCCCAAGCCTGTAGCACTGCCTGGGGTTGTTGTGGCCAAAATGCAAAACCCGGCATATAGCCTTATTGACACTCACACAACTGGTCTTGGCCCATTGATCTAGTCTGTCTCAATCCCTCTGCAAAGGCTCCCTACCCTCAAGCAGATTGACACCCAGCTTGTGTTGCCTACCAAGATTTCATGTCTCGTGTTTAGGATTTGGTCACGATTCTTGGTCACTTCAATGTGGATTTGATTTTTCTCCTGTTTTATTCTTTTGAAACAATTTTAGCAATGCATCCGGAATGCAAAGTAAACTAGCCTTATGTAGAGTTTCTCTCTTTCCAGTTCCATCAAAAGACTCGTATTTCTTAAAACTCAGACCAAGATTAGCCATATTGACTGACTGGATCCAGTGCTCACAAGAGATAATGACATTACTTACAGGCTTAAAATTTAGCATGCATTTCAAAACTTTCCTGTGCATACACTGACTGATACTTGTAGTAACAAGTCATATATTTTATTATTGTGCTTACTTATTATTAATATAAGAATTTACTGGCTGAATATGCCACGAAACCAGTTTGATTTGGCATAAGGCCTTGTAAGACATGGCACAACTCCTACTCTTTTATTGTGAATAAATAAGGGACTGTGCACAGTAACCAAGGGGTGAATGTGCTTCCACTGAGATCAATGCAAAAACTTCCAAATTCCATCATCAAGGTAATCATATTATCCAGTCAAAGCAGTGGCATATTCAGTGATTAAGAATTTCACAGCCTTCCTGTAATCAAAAGATATGATGTCCTATATGACAGAATGTAGGCAACCACCACTTTCCTTCAAAATGACAGAAATACTACTCACACTACACCCATGTCAGCACCTTGTTATTAGAAGGCTGAGTTTCGTTATATTGCATTAATTTGCAAGGTAAATTCCTCTTGTTTCATACTGGAATGCTGGTGAGTTTAGAGGGTTCACAGTATGTTAAAAACTAGCATTTGAAGAAAGCAATAAATAGTATAAAGAAATGGCTGGATCAGAATGCAGCTTTTGAAGCCACAAGGAGAGTACAAGAGTTTCTATAAGCTTTCTGTGGAGTTTCTTGTTTTAGAAATTTAAATTACTCTCACAGTGTTCTGTGTTTCTATTCCAGCCTAGGGGAAAAAAGCAACAGACAAATCACCTTATCTTTTGCAAAATGTTTATAATTATTTATAATCTCCTATTCCTCTATTTCAGTTGTTGTCTGCAAGTTTAATCTTAAGCATCTGATCAACTACTTTGCTTGATCAGGGACTTACACATCACATAAGTTGAAGTTTTCCCAGTTAAATTTTTTTTTTTTTTTGGTAGGAGTTGTGATTTGTAACATTTTGACTTGAAAAACCAAGCTGATTTGCTTTCACTTGATATCAAAACATATCCATACATTTATGTCATTAAATAAACCTTGTATATATGAGTATATATAGCAATCAGATATTTAAGTCTTAGCTGAAAGAAAAAAGTAATAAAATCAAATGACACATTAAAAGCAGACATTTTAAACAATCATGATAATCATAACATTTTTATAGTTGTTATCAGAGCAGAGAAAATAAGAATCTATTTATAACTCAAATTTTGATAGGAACTGCTGCTCTTAAGAATACCTTTGTTTATACCTGTCATAGAAGATATTTAAAAAAAAAAATCATGAAATTCAAAAAGTCTTTAGCTTACTGAGTTAAATGGTTGAATATGTCAGCCTGATAGCTTATTTACCAAATTTCAGAATATTTATTTCAGAAAATGAACTGTTTGGTCAGGTTTTTTTCCATGTTCATGAGTCATAACAGCAAGTTGTCCAGCCACAATTAAGCTCAACAGATCTTTACAGTATTACAGAAAAATTCACAATTATTCAAGAAATTATATGAGAGAAATTGCTAAAATTTCTCAACATGCTATTTCTAAAAATCCATTATTACCAGATGAATTCAGTGCATGAGGCTGATGTAATCAAATGTGTATGTTAAAATCTGCTTATCTGTGTATCAGTATACCACCACTTACAGCCCTGGTTCAGGTAAAAAATACCTGAGACACAATGAGACTTAAGTACATGTTGCATTTAAACACACTCAAAAATTGGATGAATCTGGGCTTTGGTCACTAAGGTTGTTCATCTTCTCTATAGCTGACTTCTTTATTCTTCAGAGGGTAAGAACAGACACATTCCTAAAATAACTTAATGGAGATATTTATTAGGAAACATCATATTTTTAGAAACAAAGACTGTCTACTACTGTAATACCTTTTAAAAACTGTATTTTTATGTTCTTCACCCTTAAAAAGGGGTGCAATTGATCACACTGGAATAGTGGTAGGTATTGAACTTTACTATGCTCTTAAAACCATAAAAAACTTTACTGTCTTGAAATATTACACACATTTCAGACTGGAACAGCAAATTATGTTCTTAAAGTTCTCTCTGGCATTTAAAAGTTGTGTCCTCATTTTCCAAATAGGTTAAACAGCAACTGTAATGTTAAAAATAAAAAAGAAGTGTTAAAAATGACTACTTTAAGTGTAAGACGGGGACAAATTTCACAGAAAATGTGGAAAATCTTGTTTAAAATTATAGTAAACAATCAGATATTCTTCAGTGCACATAATTAGTGTGTACATTATAATTTAAAACTGAGTATTGATGACTGCTGCTGATCTTTTAAAATCTCTTACAAAATATAAATAGGATAGCCAAGAGAGGATAGCTGATAAACCATGACATAAGGTTCTCTTTTCCTTCTAATTTTTTTGTCTTTTCCTTTCCTCTCCACTTGGGCAGAAGTTTCTTCTGGCTTCTTCAAAAAAGTGCACACACAGAGACACAAATTAATCCCAAAACCATTTTTCTAAATTTCCAATGGACTTGTATTCCTGGTGTCTTTTCACGTGATCACAAGCAAGACATGCATGTGACTCCCAGAACCTAGGAAGATGCACTGAGAAATCCTTCTTCCAGTTGAAATAACTAAGGTACATCTTGTTATTTTTGTCAAGCATCAGAAGATATTCTGCCAGCTCTCTGGGGGAGAGAAAATCTTCCACATGTATGAAAGAGTCTGCTGGAATGTAATTTTCATAGTTTTCTCTGGAAGGGCCCAGTACAACTGGTACTGATCCAGCCAGAAGAGCATTGTAAAGTTTCTCAGTAATGTAATCTTTGTGGATTGAATTTTCAAAGGAAAGGTAGAATTTGCAACTGGAGATAGTTGGAATCAAGTTTTTGTCATTGACGTAGTCTCCAAAGGCTTGTCCATAGGTATGGATTTCAATGTATTTGCTAAGCTCATTGTAATACTTGACTCGAGCATGTTCAGGGTTCCAGTTACTTACAACCCAACACACCAAGTTTTCCTTACTTGGCACTTCAAATGCAAAGGAACTTGTACCAACCATCATGAAGCCATAAGGCACCTGAATATCTGAATCACGCCGGTAAGTCAGGGTCAGATTGAAGAGGTGTTCAATGCCACTCTTCTGTGGAGTGTGAGTTGGAGACTCCAAGTTCATCCAAATCCACTTCTGGAATGGTGGCCTGGCTTGCTGAGGTAAATTAGTCAGATCCCAGCTAATGTCCCTGTGATGAATGAGAACAGCATGGGATCTGTTATATAGTGAGCGGTCAATAGTCAGATGGCACCCGTGGATATTGAACATTGTTTGGCAGGATGTTAGATCAAATGTCTGACCAAATGGCCAAACCCAAATCAAAATAGTAGTTTCATTAAGATTATCAGTTCTGGAAGAAAAGAAGCTCTTCATTTTCAAAACTGAACTGGCTGATTCTATAGGACCAGAGATCCAGCTATTTGTTGGTTTGATATAAATTAGTATAAATGCCATGAAACAACCAAGGACAATGAAGATAATAAAAAATGGCCGGAAAATTCCTTTAGATGTCGATGTCATAATTTGTTCTAAGAAAAAAGGAGAGGAAGAGAAAGAGAGAAAATAACATCAAGTATTAAATTACATATATATATATCCTATTAAAACAATCAGACATCAGACCTCAGAATGGACAGAACTTCAATATTACTGAGCTGTAACCTCAGTGATTTCCTTTGAATGGAAAGAGTATGGGTTCTTGCATGCTGTTCATGACAAAGTGACGATATTTCTTCTCTTCACATTAAAAGCTAATAGACATAAATCAAAAGCAGGATTTTAATACATATCATAGTTGATATAAATCAGTATGTATCTTGAGATGTCTTTTTGCTTAGAACCTAGGCCAAGAGTTTAAGAGGCACAAAAGACTGACAAAATTACCCTTTGATTTTGTTCTTGCATCTGTTTAAGGGATAACATCCTGCAGATTTGGTCCATCCATATTTGTGTGTTTATACATATGGAGTATATAGGATTAGAGGACTGCAAAAGGAAGGGACTGAAACTTATAATTCTGTAATAAATAAGAAAGTTACAAAACTAGTCCACACTTGATTGCTACATGGAGATACACTTCTAAAATAGCTAGGGAAGGAAAGCACCAATAGAGATCAGATCAGTTCCCATACGTAGTATCACATAGTTCCACATATTTGCTTATGTTTTAATGCCACAGCCCTGTGTTAATCGTCAGCAAAGGTAGAGATATCCTGCATCTTTGCGAGGTACCATTTTTACCATGCGGAAAAAGGGGTGAGGAGTTTACATAGACTCCTTTGTCCTCTCTCTGGTTGTCTCTTCCTGAAAGAAGTGATAAATCTCTTTCCAGAACTTCTCTTCCATATGGTTCTTGTGAAACCTAGCAAAGTTAGGGGTTGCTTATTGCTAATCTTTGCTCCTCAACACAGCCCTAGAAGTCAGAGATATTCTAAAAATAAAAACAGTTAACCATGTAAAGAGCACTACGACACACAAGGAAAAAGGAGTGGAAGTTACCAAAAATAAATGTTCTGAATATATTGGCTTACTGTATAACGGTAATTCTACAGTGCATTTCAATGACTATAAATTTTTCCTGCTTTCTTTTTCTGCATATTTTTCAATTATTTGGGGGTATTATTATCTATACCAGCTAGCTCCAGAAAAACTCTTATAAAAATTCCAGCCCTAAGTACATACATAAAATATAATATATATATTATATGAATAAATAAAAACATACATTTCAAAGTAACAGCAGAAAGAGAATTTCAGGCCTTTTAAGCCAGTTTCATAGCTTGTCTCCTCTAATCTGTGAAATAAGTAGTAGTTAAATTCAGAATGAACATGGTGGAACGTGATTCAGAAGTACACTAATGCAACATAACTTTGCTGCTTTGTGAGTGTAAAAACAGGTATGTGAGCGTAGCACCACAGTTGCAAGAAAATTGTTGTCAAATTCATTGTTGAGGAAAGTAAAAAAGGAGGGAATGTCATGCTTAGCTTTACTCTGACATTATATGTTGAGGAAAAAGGAATTTGCCACAATGTCTCCACTGTTTCGGGAAGACAGATGGTCTTAATTCTGGTTTTAGTTAGTGTGATGGGTTAACCTTGGCTGGCTGGCAAACACCCCGCTGCTCTCTCACTCCCCCTCCTCAGCAGGACAGGGGGAGAAAATAAGATGAAAATCTCATGGGTTGAGGTAAGGACAGGGAGATCACTCACCAATTACTGTCACAGGCAAAACCAAACTCATCTTGGGTAAAATTAATGTAATACATTGACAGTTAAAATAGGTTTGAACAGTGAGAAACAAAGAAAAAAGTTAAAATAACACACCCCCACCCCCATTTTCTTCCCAGGCTCAACCTCCTCCTTCATTCCCAACTCCTCTACCTCATCCCTGCCACTGAGCAGTTCAGATGAAAGGGGAATGGAGGTTTGCTGTCAGTCCACAATGATTCCTCTTGGCTGCTCCTTCCTCCTTATGCTTTTCGCCTGCTCCAACATGAGTCCTTCGCATGGGAAGTCTGTTCAGGAAAAAAGCCTTTGCTCCTATGTGGTCTGTCCACGGTCTGCAGTTCCTTCAGGGCATATTTCCCTGCTCTGGTGTGGGTTTGTCAAGGACAGAGGCCCTCCCTGGACTGCCATGTAGGTAGTGCTCCACTATGGCCTTCATGGGATGCCAGAGAATCTCTGCTCTAGTGCCTGGAACATCTCCTCCCACCCTCCTTCTCTGACCCTGGAGCTCATAGGATTGTTTCACATATTTTTCTTCCCTCATTCCTCACTGCCTTACTCTTTCTTAAGTATGCTTTCCCTGAGATGCCACCACCCTGGCTGCTGGGCTCAGCCATGCCTGGCAGTGGGTCCATTGGGGCTGGTTGGAACTGTCTGTGTCCAGCATCAGGAAACTCCAGTTTCTCCTCCCAGAGGCCACCCTGCAGGCCCTACTGCCATTACCTGGGCATGAACATTCAATACAGTTATATAAAATATAGTGGTATGTTGAGTCTGATTCCTTTGTCTCAGTTCCTTTCTTTAGGACATAGTTTAAGCCTTTTCTCTCTGCTTTCAGTAAAATGATGCTGAAGGGAGTACAAGAGGATGAATTGCTGTGTCCACAGCCTTTCTCCTTATCCTTATCATTTTAAACCCCTCTGAAAGGAATATGTGGTTTTACAGCAGCATCACTCAGGGTTTTTATTGCCTATGCTGATTTTTGCTGGAAAATATGTCTAGAGGAGAGGTTCTAACCCACAAGAGCAGAAGGCTGCTTCCCTGCCTTACTACAGTGAAAGTCAGAACAGGGTCTCCAAGGAAGAAGGGATTTAGGTTTAGCAGTTCTAGGAGATGGAGCTCACGGAAAAAACATGAGGCTGATCTGATCCTCATGTAATTATCTTCTTCATTTCTGTCCTACTGAAACCAGGACACAGAATAGGTATAGGTTTTCACTGAACAGATAACGTAAGCTGAGTTTGAACAATAGTCTGGGAAAGGTATCTATTCACAGAGACTGATCATTTTCTAGGGATTGAAATGGATGAGAAATCAGAAAAGGACCTTGCCTTGTAACTTAGTCACCCTCCAGCTAAGGGCCCTTTGACACAAACCTCTCTGACAGGAATTATTTTACACTAAGCTCTCCCACTAACTAATAAAAAGCCTGACATCATCACATGGCTATTCTTGCAATGGAGGAAATGACCAGATATTATGTATTCTGTTCTCTGCTTGGAATCCTAGTGTGTCCACAGTGTTTCATTTGTGTAGAAAGCTTTTGAATTGTAGTGCCAATGTGAAGATAAACATTTGCTGTTTGTGATACCCCAAAGTACCAATACTAACATCTCACAGCAGTATACAGATGTTTACCTGTTTTATCCCTTCCAGATCTGTTTCTTTGCATCACTTTGCCACCTTATGAATTCATGTGCCTTCTCCTGATCTGGGACCACGGTTCTTAAATTTTGCCTTTCACCAAAACACTAGCCTACATCCTTTAGATTCAGAGAACTAACTGTTCATTACACAGACACATACATCCATCAGCTGTATAGGCATCGCTGGCATGTTTCACTTTGAAGCTACTGCTAATGAGATGGTGGGAAAGGGTTGTAAAAGCAAGACCCATTAAAACCTGGAATGAGAGGTGTTCAGGGAAGCAGAAGACCTGAGCAGAGTCCTAAAATTGCCATTTACATATACCCCAAGCAGCTGGACAGGATTCTGTAATGGAGTTCAGTTTTTTTATTCCATTTTGTGCTAACTCCAATAATAACCATTAAGACGTGCACTGGGAATAGCAGTAATTTTTCAAGATGAAGTGCTAAGCTCATATGCATTTGCTTCTGTGCTTCACAAGGCAGACTGAGGAACCTATGGAATGAACTAGCAAACTGCCTTCATGGCTTTGGGGATTGAGTCCTGCATGCAGTCAAGCAGCAGTACAATGAAGGCATGTGGTAAGCACCTATTGACAAATACTGTTTTCTTGAGAAGTAGCTTGTCCATACTGCTAGGAAGTACATGTTGCATTTTTTTGTTTGTCTATGAGAATTCATGGAATACTTTTTTTTTTTTACAATATTCTCCAAAATGTGGAGTCTTTTCCGAATGTATTTATTTCCTTCTCATTTGTACCCAAGATAATCATCTATCTCCTGCTGCAATTCTCACTATAAAGGTGATGCTAACGATACATTTGTTAAAAGACACTCAGACAAGTAACCTTAGCTCACCCCTCCTCTTTCATTGCTTTCCTTCTACCACAGAATCACAAATTTCCTTTTTGAGGATCCCCTCCCCCACCAATCTCTGGCATGACAGACTCTGAAAAGAAAACTTTGTCAAAGAAATGTGTTTACTGAGACTTTTGCCAACTGGAAGAATTCAATGCTTTTGATAGGTTTGTTATAAAGTACATTTCAGAGTGTTGTAGCATAGCAAGTTTTTTCTATTTTTTTTTTTTCAAGTTGAAAGCATAGTACTTCATCAGTACAAGACTATTTTTCTCTGTACAAAACTTAGCAAGGCTCCTTTTTAAGTGCAAAACTTGGCATTCCATCAGCCAACATCTCCATTTAGTAGCAACACAAACAGGGAGATAGTAACAGGGTACCAGCAACATTAACCCCAAGTACACCAGGCAAAGCTTGCAAAACTATATCTATTTTGTGAATGCATCATGTTCACTAAGAAATAAAATGGAATTGTATGGAAACTGGTTCATCATGGCTTCATTACAACAGTGACTTCTCAGTCATTCCAGAGGGGATAGACACATTTTTTTTCTGGTTATGCAACACTGCAGGAGGGAGACCAAGTAACCTTTTTGATCAATGCCTGTTTCCCTGGTACATTTTTACTCAAGTTCCTCCAGTATACCCTCAAGGTTTTGCCAGTAGTCCAAAATAAATCACTACTCATAGAGGTGTAACACTTATTGCTAGTCTAGTACTGAGATTTTATAAAGGGAAAGGACAGTATTTTAAAATTAAGCTGGAGCAAAGATTTTTGAAGTCATGGATACTGAATAATTAATAAAAAAAAAATCACTTGTTACTTTTGTTATCTTTGAATTCTTAAGTGTTCTTATGTTCATCATCATCTGGTCTCAGGATAACTCAAGAAGAAATACTTCGCAACTAGAAGATAGTCTCTGAGGATCAGTCCTTAGATCAGACTGGCCATTTCTGGCACAGAGGACTTAGCAAGATTGAGGAGCAAACATGAGGATGTGGAAGCAAGCAAAGGTGTAAGAGTTTGGCCCACAAAGAAGCTAACAGCTAGCAAGGTAGATACTCTGGGACTATTAAAAGGCTGCAGTGGGATGTGGTGGGAACTGGCAAGAATCACAAGCAAACAACTGTGATAGGTAGAAAGCAAGCTCATTTGAAATTGCTCTCATGTCCTCTGGCACACTTCACCAGCCTCTGCCATGGCATAGCTGCATTTATGCCAAGAGCTGTTTTTTCTTAGACCACACTTCCAATTAGCTGGAGCTTTTTCACTTGCAGAATTAAAAGAAAACTGATCATCTCAGGATAACCTGAGTGTAACTTCTTATCTACAAGTCACTGCTGTGTGGATGTGCCTCAAACTGCTTTTGCTTTAGCTTTCTGAGACTGAAGAATGCTTCTTTTTATTGGAATTAGCTCTCACAGCTCCTGCTTATGCCTCCTCTGTTGTAGCTAGAATGGGATTCCCCCCCCTCGACCCCTCCACTATCCAAACATGGGTTTGCTTCCACGCCCTTCTATGCCTGTCCCACAGATTTCTGAAAGCAGCCCAGTATGAAAAGGCTCAACAGAGCAGCATACAGTTAAAGGCTGAAAGCTGAATGAGCTGCTAATCTCGGACTGCATATTTTTATTCTATTGTTCACAACATTCTTTTTCTTCCCCTCTCCACCTCTTTTGTTTTGGGGTTATTTGTTCAATTCCCAAGATTCCAGTTTCGTGTATTTGCACTTTGAGAACCGTATAGAATCATTTTATTCAACAGTGTTCATTTTGATTTTGAACAGTCTTAGGAAAATTCCCTAAGAGCACTCCGAGGACAGGTAGATAGATTGCTTAGGGATGGTACTGGACCTATCACTGGAGACTGGTAAGAACAGGTTAGACAAGTGCCACTAGGCACTGAGAGATCAGATTCTGCCCTCAGGTCCTGGGGCTGGGTTAGATGACCTCACTTCATTCCTTCCAGCCTTGTGCTCAGTGATGATATTAAACACAGATTCTTGTAAAATGCACCTAATAAAAACACAAGCTGGCAGTCTAAAACTGCAAAGAATTGCTGAATAAATGAGTTAAAATTCCCTCCATCTTGAAACTTGTCTTGCAAACTGGGAAATACTGTACACAGTGAAAATGTGAAGGAAACTGAAAAATTGCATGGACGACAACAATAAAAAAGTCCTTATTGTCAAAGGATAAATGTAAAGCTTCCCATCAATTACTAGCTGGGGTGCTGCTGTTTTTTGAGAATCTCTGAATCTTGTCCCCTCAGGTCTTGCTGAGGAAAACCCTATTCTCAGCTCTCTTCTCCCAATTGCTGTGCAACACACAGCTTGCTGCTACAGCTCAGCAGCCCTCGGCCTTCCCCTGCGATTGTCATCTATACTCTCCTTCTCCTCATGGCAGTCACACACTGTCACTCTCCAGCTGCTTAGGCAACAGCTCAGCGGTTCCTTTCTGTGATCCAACTGTACAGCAAAAGGCATTAGCCAGAGACACAGCGTCTCTCACAATAACAGAGGGAAAAGGCTACAGCACTGCTGTCCATCCTGGAGTGACCTTGTCTCCACCCCCACTGTCACATATGAAACAAAAAAGAGTAAAATCCTATCAGCAAGGAACTTTTCCAGACAAACTGGCATTGCTGTCAGGACACCCCACTTCACGCTGCAGCTGCGTTCCCAGAGGGAACATGAGTGCTCTCCATTCCCTCCCTGGCACAACTGGAAAATACATGCATGCAAAGCTATCAGAAAACTCAGCAGCACTGCCAGCCTTGGTAACATGCAGAGACAGGACCTTTTTTACCTTAACTTCCACGTTGGCTTGTCCACATCGCAGCTAGTTTATGACCGATCGTGTTCTGTGAAAGGGGAGCTGGCTTTCCGTACTGTGCTAGCTACGGAAAAGGGAGATCTTCACCACGGTAGTTTAGTAGCAAACTTTATCTACCTTGCCAGGAAAATGCTTTTTATCTTCCTGAAAATAAAGCTCATCTTTGCTAAGCAGCACAAGCCAGTCTACACTTCTTTCAAAAGCCCTGAATAGGCTCTGCACCAAATGAAGCTGATCAAAGGAAATCTGCTCCAGAAGCAAGTGGTCTATTTCTCCCTTCTTTCCGTGTGGTTTGGGGACAGCAAACTGCTGCTCTCTTTGATTGTCAGAAAGGCAGAAAGAGCTCTTCAGTAGCTTTGTGGCTGGCTTGTAAAACTGCAGCCAACCAGCTGAAATATGAATAACATACCTTCACAAGCTATGTATTTGTGACAGCCATCAGGCCACCAGAAAGCCCTAGTTAACTCATGGTAACTGTGAAAATGGTGTAAACTAAGTCAAGCAGAGATGGAGCATGATGTGGCAGAAGAATCATAGTCTTTCCTGTGCGTGTGTGCTGAACTCCACATCCCAGAACCACAGCTGCTTCTGGCTGATTTCCTAGTATATAGTTCCCTAGTACAATGGAAAAACACCTCCCTACACAAAGCAGACAAATCAGCATCAGGAAAGAGCAGAGGATGTCTGTTTATAATAGTGAACTCTTACTGTAGGGGACACTACTTCTGTGGCAAAGCAAGACTTTTGGAGCTCTAAGCACCATCTGTTTGTGTAGATATGATTAGAGGCTGTGTGCAGTAGTTACACTGCTGAATCTTGCTGCAAGCTCAAAATTTTTAATTGGGATTTAATGCTGCTTTTTTGCAGATACAACTGCATATATAGGAGGATTCTGCCAGTGGCAGCGTAACTCCTGAGACAGCTCTGTAGCCTAGAAAGAAAGCCTGAGAGGCCTCTAAAAAATACCATAAAATCCTCATAATCTGATCTCTACTTAACATTTCACTTTTCTGCCTGCCTAGCACCTTTTCCTTAAGAAACTCATTATACCTCTGGGTTTGGGATCTGCACTGATGTAACAGGATTTTTTTAGGATGCAGGTCAATGTTCTTGCTTTAATTTCCAAAGTCTTAAGTGCTATGGATACTAGTTGCCAGAGAGACAACCACTGCCCTAGAGAGAAAAACAAGCAACTGAAGAGCTCAAATCAGTTGCATGCTGCTCTATGGCTGAAAGGGAGAATGACATTTAGTAATACAGTCAGAAGGAACGTGTAGAAGAGAGGTGATGATTTATAGGCCTATTGTTTTTTAAATACGTCCATATTCTTTGAAAGTATCATTTTTTATTATCATTAGTTTCTTCCTCTCACAAAGTAGAAGAATGGACATTTGTTTTAGAAATCCAGCCAACTGAATTGGATTTCTTGACTATTCTGAACAACGAAGAAACTAGGTGTTGCTTAACAGGACTCATGGTGGCCAGGAGTCCTTATCTAGGTTCTGCTAGTTGTTCTCTGGATGACTTGATCAGAGCTCCTCACTGTTTTAATTTTCTTAAAAGAGCATCAGGGATGCAGTTTTAGGTTAGAGTCTGTGTATACAGAATACAAATCCTTCATATACTAATCTACTAAATGCCAAAATTGATGCTTGAATTTTTTTTTTTTTTTAATTTTTTTTTTATTTTTATTTTTTTTTCCATCTGAGAAAACTGCAATTCAAGTAAGTGATATAGTGGAGAGCACTTGTGAGTGTAAGGACATCACCACTACATTCACGGTCAATTGGGAAAATGAAAGAATAGCACAAATCATTTTCCCATTGCGCACCAATAGCTATATTTTCAAGGTGACTTTTGTTGGTAGTGATAAACATTTTAAAGAAAGAGGCTGGTGGGTGTAAGATAGAAGGTGATTATAAAACCAGACTCTTAAATGAAGTGTTTTGTCTTCCTAGAGCGAACAAATTAGTAATTCTCTCTACAGATTAACTGAGTTTCAACACTGAAAACAAGAACAGAAGACTTTGAAGAGTCCAATCCAAGTAGCTTCTTACTTATGCACAGAAAGAAAAAGCAAGATCCATACGGAGTAAATTCAGGATCATTCCTAATGATTCTAAACATATGCACACACAAAACCAGAAACAAAAACATAATCACTCAAAACATTAAATGGCAAGACTGAAAAAATACTTTAAACAGAATCTATAATTTAGATAGCATATATTGCAAAACTAGCAAAAGTAACAGTCCCTAAACCTCTCAAACTGCACACTTCTCTGAGAAAACAAAATAGCATTCAAGAGAAAACAGTGGTTAATTTCTTGGAGTGTGTCTTTGTGTGCATAACAAAAGGAAGAGCAGAGAGCTGGAACTACTAGTATAACAAGCTGAGAAATACAAAGCCTAACAAAAAGTCACTGAAAAGACTTTCTGTAGAAAAGAAAAAAAAGAAATCCTTCAGTCAAGAAACAGCAAATACATAAGAGGAATGGGTTGAAGGAATGATAGTCTGAAAAAATCCTCCAGTAGTTAAAAAAACCTACATGTTCTAAAGTGATGTTTCTTGATGCTACTTCTGTCCACATTAACACATGGACAGAAGCCTCTGAGAGCAACACTCAGGGCTAGAATTTGGATGGGAATAAAGAACATTCTGCCAGTATATTGTACAAAGCTGATCAGTCGTTAGCGCAGAGATCATACTTTATTTGAAAAGACTCAGGCTATTTGCTATTTCTTAGCTTACTGTCTTCCTTTTACTCTTGTTAAAAAGAGAAGTTAAATATTTGCAGTGTAAGTTAAAGTAGCTCATTCTGATGTTCAATTACTGCATTTTACTTTTAATACAGCAAAAATTCCATAATGAATTAATAAAAAATTTACCACTACAGTGACAATTTAATGTACAATTACTTACTGTATCTTGGAAATATAATTTGACAAGCAGTCCTTTTTCCATTTTAAGGTTTGCAGCCCATAGTCTTTGTCTGGTACAACACTACTGTAGGTATTAAAAACAAGTATTTAAACAGGGGAACGAAAGAGTTTTCGTTTGTTCCTACTACATGAGGAAGATTTTATATAGCCATATTGCTCAAAAAGTAATTTTCTATGGAAAGGCAGCAAAGATAGCTAGGAGGGAATACAAGAAGAAAGAGAGAGAGAAAGGGAAATAAATTGTAAAAGGGTAAAACAATGGAGCTAGGTATGAGGTCAGCACCACTCTAATCCCTCTGCTTTAAGGACATTGATCTAAAGAAAAATGATGTCAGGTAAGTTGTCTCTGCAAACACTCCGTGAATCCCTGCAGTTAACACAGTTTTAGTAAATGTGGGTAGGACTAATTTGATGACTAGAATGGTTTATTAGGCTACACCAAGTCCCAAGAAGCCCCAAACCAGAAACAGGAACTACTAGCAAGGATCAGGGGAAATGCTGGTATCTAGCTCCAAAACTGCAACCCTGAAAACCTATGTTCATTTGTCTTTTAATGCTGGTCATGTTTAAACTGTCCCTGGCCCTCTGCCTTTCAGGCTCCTCTGCGCTTAACAGCCTAGTGCCAGCACATCCCCAGAAGGGGCTCATTCTTCACACGGAAGGGCCATTCAAAATCGATAAACTAGCTATTCCTCCAGCTCTCAGCCCTAAGGATGCAGATGTGCCTACAAGAGCAGACTCCTATCTTAGATGCAGTAGTAGCAGTTGCTTTTTGTTTGTCTGATTTTAAAAGAAACAACCAAAGGATGAAGTCTCTTTATGCAGCAATTAAAGCTATGACTATTAGATACAGATCCTACTTCAGTCTGAAGTGATTCAGACCTAAATATTTTACTTTCCTTAAACATTTCCTAGCTCCTAGGCAACAATGGCTGACTATTTTAAAATGTGTGAAGAACTTTAGGATTAGAGGTGAAAATTCCTTTCCTCCTTATTGGTGCCCTAGCTGCTAATCCTGACAGTACTGTTTTCCCTTGGCCTCTTTTTGTCTCTTGCCTATTAATTCCCTAATGATTTATGCCCAGAGGCACAACTGTAGCAGTAGAGGGTGGAGTCACTTTCCTTCCCTTGGCAGTTTACAGCCCTGTAAAGAGGAGGTGGCAGAGGTGGTTTGAATCTCCTTTGTTAGAAAGATCACAAAAACCACTCTGTATTTTGGGTGAATCCTCCTCTGTCTGTGTTACAAAAGGTGTAATTCCCTAATTTCTTCACAAAAGAAGGGATCTAGCTTTTCCGTGTATCACCTGATCTCAAGGGAGGATTCCAGCTCTGAATCCCAAGAACCCACTCCTTCAGAGCACTGGGTGTGCCTTGGTAAGGAATAAAGGGAAGACACATCCCAGCCCTGTTCTGGGCAGCCTCTTCTACTGACTATGCTGTGTATCTCCATCCTTAGGTGCCTAATGAATTACCTGCATTAGGTAGGTGGTCTGGGGACTCTAACGAGGCTTTTGGGCTAACAGCCAGACGTGTTAATGCTTGGCACACAACCTGGTTTCTGAGTGAAACCTTTGGTCTGCATGATCAGATATGGTCAGAAGTCATGCAAAACAAAGAATAAAATACCACAAAGTATCCCTTCCAGCCAAATTAAATGGAATTTCTGCTAGAATATATATACCATAAGTTCTCATAAAGGCAGTGAAATCAAAAGTAATAATAAAGATGTTAGGAAATCTTGATCTTGCTGACCAGCATCTTGGACTGATGAAAGACAGCACATTTTTGCCAGGGCAACTAGAGCCTGTTAGTGCCCTGAGAAGTCTCATATATGAGGCAGAGAGAAAAGTGGTAGGAGGACTTCCCTACACTTCTATGAGTTTAACCTGAGTTTAATTGAGTGGAATTTGTGTAAATTTGTTATTCACTTTCTATCTCATAGACACCTATTGCATGAGACTAATGACATTTTCCCTACTTTAATACTTCAAAATCTACAAATTAAAAGTACCATACAAGCAAAATAAAATGCTGCTTTACTAATAACAATACTTCCATTTAGTAACAATATTTTGACTTCTGAAGTGCCTTCCCTTAAAGAATCGTTTGGACATATACAAGCATTAATTCAGTTTTAATCATGGCACAGTCAGGAAATCATTACTGAAACTGCTTTATGTGGAGTAAAGGAGGGGTGGAAATCAAGTCCTAGAAAGGTAAAGTGATTTTCACAGTATAGTAAAGATTTTAACAATTTGTCAATGATGACTTCAATTTACATCAAAACAGTTGAGTCTGTGGGATAGAATATTTTCCTTCAAAGAAATCACCAGCAACTATTCATATCATATGTATTCAGATCAGATATCTCTGGCATGTATCTTGTGGGGTTTTTTTTGTGTGAAAACACATCCTAATCTACTTGACTGTATTAAGTTAGTAAAGGGAAATGGAAGATTTAATCAGATTAAAGTAAATGACCCCTTGATCTGTACAATAAGAAAAACCACAACCCTTTTTTTTTTTTTTTCAGAGCTATAGTTAAAACTCGGACAGCAAAGCTGGATTTGTTGACAGACAAGAAGTATCAGACACGAAATCTTGCTCACAGAAACACTGGAAAACTTCCTATTAATTTCAGTATGGTTAGTGTTTTGTTCTTTCAGTTGATTGCAGCAACATGTAAGAAGTGAGAAAAGGAGCTCAAAAGCTATTCCTTTGTGATTGAAGTTAACTTAGAAATGAAAAACCTAAGGCAACTCAGGAGACAGCAAGACAGATGTAAGTCAGAGCTCAGGGAATCTAAACGCTGGAACAAGTTACAAATAATAAACACTCTCCCATATACACACATATACACAGGCACACACAGCTTGTAACCTTAGGAAAGATATAATCACCTATGAAAAATATGTCTCAGTTTTCATACCTGCAACATTTTATAAATTAAATAAATGCAGTTTAAAAATATATATATCCCCCCCCCCCCATTTATGTGCTATTTGTAGCACACAATTCTTTAGATTCTCTGAAATGTTTCTTATCAATTCTGCTGTATATTTCTTTGGATGCATACCCTTACATACATCTGTTTGTATGTAGTATATACACATGCACACATATGCTTATGAATGTATAGGGAACTACTGCCCAATCTTCTGGATGTGGACAGAGGCAGCGGTCCTAATGAGATGTGCTACTGCTGCATGGCAAAGTGACAGCCAGCAGGTGCAGAAGGCAATGGAGTGACCACTACTCCCATGTTGGCAAATAAGGGGAAGAGAAACAGAGCACTGAATTCACTGAGTCACGGAGCCGAGGAGGGGTAGATGGGAAGAGGAGGTGGAAAGTGGAGACAGGGAGAATTCTATATGAGAAATAAAATAATTTTCTTTCTTAGATGGCCTAACCCTTTTATCAGAGAGGACATGAAAGAAGACATTGCTCTCAATCAGTTCCTTCAGTGAGAAGCACAGCAGCAGCAGGATGAAACCTGCAATCCTGAAGATTATTTACAGCATGAGATCCATGACACCTCTGTGTAAATATCTGGAGATGGAAAACCCACTTTAAACTTTAGGAAAAACTCAAGCAAGGAAGAGAAGGCAGTCAATGAGATTAGGATGCTGATGAAGTATGTCATGGGGGAATGAGTGGATTTACTCAAGAATCTTTCCTAATAAACAAACAAGCATTATATTGACATAGTTTTTATGAGTAGAAAGCTTTAAAGATAAAGGGTTCTTAAAATCCAATTTAGTTTTCATTTGTATTCTGCCCTTTTTGCATTTTCAGTGTCAGCAATGATTATCAGTTTCATTTTTTATTACCAGTCAGTTTCTTTCAAGTTTTCTGTGCTTTTAGGTTTAGAGTCATGAATACGACAAATATGATAATTGTTTTCAAACAGCTATTTCTAGTGGATTAATTTTAACTGCCAATACAAAGATCTAAGATTTATGTGTGTGTTTAAAAAAAAAATAAAAATTCTAAGGACATTTTACAATAAACTCTTTCAAAAGTTTTTTCCACATACTTTCTGTTTATTTTCTGAGTTATTCTCTTCAAGTTCCTATATCATGCCCAACACCTTAGCATCTGGTTTTGTTCTGAAATTATGCTCTGCAATGCCAAAAGGGAAGATTCTGTATTCATAGAAGTGGGTTTTTTGCTCTGCTCTGCATGTGTGAATGAGAGAAGGATGACCTGAGTGCACACATGCATTTTACTTCCTTAGTACTATTTAGAGCAACTGTCTGGCTGGGGAAAGTCTATCTTCATCAGAACCCAGCTTCTCTGTAGGATCTGACTGACCAGCTCCTGTTGCGGGACCTTCAGCAATAGAAAAGATTTCTTTTGCAGAGCTTTATTCATCCTGCAGACTGATTTACCACTGAAGAAATTTTGGGCAAGTCAGAGCAAGGAAAGCATTGTACAAATATATATGAAGTCGGGAGATTTTGTAACTCAAGTCTTTGGTGCTCGTTATGGGATAATCAGCACATGGCAGATAATGTGTGATTATGTAATAGATAAATACACCATACGTAATATATGTATTAACTGAATGCATTTTGCTTCCTTTGAACAAGAAGAACAAAAAATGCTTGTCTCAAACTGTTAGAAGCTAGAAATATTCATTAGAAATCTGAGGTTGAAAACCAAGCTATGAGTTGTTTTTACCTTACGTCAATCTGTTTGAATGTGTATTTGAAGTGAATTAATGATTTTATTTTTTCAGATGGTGAAGGAGTGTCAAAGCGCTTGAAGATGTAGTCGCTGGTGGCAGCTGGCAGTGAAGAGGAAAACATACACAGCATGTTACAAAGTGGATGTCCCTTTATAAAGCATGAGAATCATTTCAGGCTGCTGTAGGAGCTCTGGTTGTGCTGAAAGTCATGTTGCTGAATGCAGGTAGGGTTCATGCCACAGGACCCCCGTGTGGTCCAGTGGTTGGAGCTGAATATCCTTATGAATCACTGGAGAAGTTTTGAAACAAAGCCCCTGACTACTTTTTCTTGGAAAGGAAAATAGTTTGTGCACACCAAAATCTCTTCAAGAACTGAACCAACAGACAGTAAGAGGAGAGAAGTCAGGGAATCAATTTCAGGATTGCAGTATGGCTTTGAAGCAGGTCACAAGAATAATTAACCATGTTTAATCCTTTTCTTTTTTTTCTACCAGTTGCAACAATAAAGTATGCCAAGATGTGGTATGCTTGTCAAAGGAACAGAAATAACCTGACATTAGTTGGATGCCTAATGGTATAGTAGCACAATTAGTGTATCTGCAAGTTATTTCTGTGCTTGTTTGTAGTTCCTATTGAGCTCCCAATGACACCTGTTATTAAAAATTGATATAACAGATGAGGGGAAAGAAAAAGGTTAAGGAGCAGAGAAGGAATACTTTTAAAATTGAGTTACTTTGGATTTTTAAGAGGTGTAACTACATGTGCAGAATACTTTCTATAGATTCCAAATGATGTAACATTAAATGGAAAATACAGTTTTTCAGATACTCATGAAATACTTAGAAAATTCCTTGCAGTTTAAAGAAAGTCTTCCTGCTTTAAGCTGCTAGTTTAAATGCCAAGCAAACATTTATTTAATGTCCATGGTGTAAGAATTTAAACAGAAAGTAAAAAAATTACTTAACAGAACTTGTGTGCAATTGACAGATACTGAAATTTGACTGCACTTCTGTGTTATTTAAGATGATAACAAATGAAATGTGTGCATCTGGAAAAGCTGGTTTTGGATGGATAACCTTTACTTGCTGATGAAAGTAAAATGAAATAAATTACATTTCAGCCTCTCTGAAACTGGCACATAATGCTGAGCTGAACTGTAAGTATTTCACTAGGAGACTTCTAATAGGTTCTCAAAGATTTTTACTTTTTTTTTTTCTAAATAGAGAATAAAATATGATAATCTCCCAGGAGACTTCTGGAAAGATACTTTAAATTGTTATTTAATTGTGCAAGGAAGCAAGACAGAGTTATGCAGAGCTGATGTGTTGATAGTATGATTGCTCTAGCTAAATTTATTTTTTTTTCCATTGGGATTTTACATCACTGTTTTATTTAACTGCCACATATAAGGGAAATTACATAAAAGGGATAGTGTTCGGGCAAACGTGGCACAGAATTTAGCTTTTGAATACCTTGAGTTAAAAAACCTAATAACAATAGAAATGCTTCCACTGCTATTATTGTTTGAAATGCAGAGGAAAGTTTATTTATTTTACAAATTCCAGCAGCGTATAAGCTGTTGTTCTCTGCTAGTGGGGGACAAACTCAGATTTAGTGGACAGTAACTATAAACTATGGTGTAAATTAATTTCTTGTTTTCATTGAACAAATTGAATTAAGTGCCCTATATTTCCTAGTCTCTGTACATACATTCATACATTGGTTCTTAAATTATTTTGGATTCTGATACAGTGGGCATAAAACTATATTGTGATCTATGAAAAGTCAAGGACACTTGAGCACAAAATGCTTAGTTCTTTTTTTTTCCCCCCTTTTTTTTTTTCCCCCATTTTCAGTTTGTCAAAACAAAAGCTTATCTCAAGACTGTCAGGATTGTTAATACTTTCTCAGGGATATTTTTTGTCAGATTTTGAATAAATTTTCAGGGAATCCCATAGGTGCTTTAATACCAGCAGACCTCATCAGGGACAGATTGGTTTGAAAGATTTCAATTTTGCTGTGATAAAAATGAGAACATTTTCAACATCACAAAAATTTGCAGAGGACAAGAAATCATCATGGCTATCAATTTATGACACCCTTAATGGCTGGAAGGCTTCTCATCCTGGAAAACAGATACACACTGTCCCATGGTATCAGGATGGGATATGACAACAGCATCACCTCGTTCTCCTGAGATGTACAACTGGATTGCCTTCTGAAAGAAAGCAAGGGTTGAAGAAATACATCTCACCTCAATACAGATAGAGCCTGAGTAAGTAGTAGTTTCCATCCAGAGAAAATCCAGCAACTGTTCTCTAGCAGCAAGCACCCAGAGAAGTATCATGCTTTCCAGTGTCCCCTAAGCTTTTAGGTACCTTGAAGGATCAGCCTTAAAGAACTTGTACCTGTAACATGCACATGTACAAAGCTTCTGAGATACATTATGAAAATTTCAGTCTCCTCACTGGTCCTATACTAGTCATGTCTAAACCAGCATGATTATAGTGAGAGCTTCATGGTCTCAGTCTCAGACATCATGATTCCTACTAAGAACAGCCTTGACTCACTTTTCTTCAGCATCTGACTGTGTTTTCATCTTTACTTCATTCCTTTTTGGGGCAATGTCATACCCTTTCCATTTCTCAGAATTAGCAACAATTAGGGAAACCTGGCAGCTCCAGTAACATCCTAGCAATTTATTGAACTAAGCAAATAATAATGCCAGTATTGCTTTTCCTATCGTTTGTACTTATTTAGATTTTGCTCTTTTCTATGCCTTTGCCTGTTCTAAGGCATATCAACAGAACTTTGAGTATTCTTGATAG
Organism: Todiramphus chloris collaris; assembly: GCA_025345505.1. NCBI lineage: Eukaryota > Metazoa > Chordata > Aves > Coraciiformes > Alcedinidae > Todiramphus > Todiramphus chloris. The sequence goes on along the minus strand of JANVCC010000018.1, from coordinate 41,662,783 downwards.
AGCCCAGCATGTTAATCCAACAATAATTATTACATACATGGAAAGTGCTGGAATAAAGGCCCATGAGAATACTGGGAGAAAAGGACTTAGAAGCAATGTTTTGGTTTCTCTCCTTTTTTTTTTTTTTTCCCTTTGTTTTGTTTTTATTGTTCTAGTACTAATCCTGTGAGACAGGGGAAAGATTATCAGTCCTTAGACAACTGATATTAAAAAAAAAAATAAAATGGAAGCCTTAGGACTTTGAGAGTGTTCAGGAATGACAATTATGTCCACACTTGCCCAGAGTAAAGGTAGAAAAACAGTGGCAGTTTCTTGATCATGTTACTTGTTTGGTAAAGCCACTTTATATTTTTTATATATATATATATATATCCTACTGTGTTATTTAAAACGGGTTCAGAATTGAAGAACCATAGCTTTACTATGCTATTTACTACACAGAATTAATTCCCATGCCTAAGTGTATACTTTACTAAGGGTGCTACAGTAACTTTCATGAAGAGACATGATACAGCATGTATTACATGCCTGACATTTCCTTTAGACTTCTATCTCAATCTTAAATTCATTTCATACTAGCCTCACTCTGCTCATTATTCATCACTAGACTTATTCCTTGTTCCCCCAGCAGCAATCACTCGGAATTAAAAATGTCTGCAGGATCCAGATCATTGATGCTTTCAGGTGAAATCTTTGTCTGATTAATGAGCATGAATTAAAATCCCATGAATTTGGTTATAACACTGGTGTTTTGCATATATTTTCTGGATCTATGATTGCAGGCTTCATGTAGATTACTATGTAAATACCTCATCTGAAATAAGAGGTATTATGTTCTTCCAACTGTGTTCAGCTCTGTCTGCTTCCAAGCCCATCTGCTTCCCTGCCCTGCTTCTCAGGTCTTCTGGAAGACTCTTGATGCAGGTGACAGCACTACCACCAAATGATGCTGCTCTGAACCACCAACTCACTTTTTTGCATGTTCCTCGGTATGCCTGTTCCAGAGCCTTACTCTGGCCCTACATCCAGCCAATGCAGCTTTTGCTCTGATGTTTAGTGGGGTTCCACACTGTGCTTCACTTCTAATGCTTTTACCTTACCAACTGGGAATCACTGTTCTTCAAGTTTCCCTAATGGTTGGCCATAGTATAAATATGTCCACTAATCTGTCAAGGTGTCTATACTCCAAACTGGTCACACTATGATGCCACAAAAAGTATCATAATAAACAAAGCCACAGAATGATAGAGAATAACTAATATCAAACTGAATACAGCACACTCAAGTAATTCCTATTTTAGCTGCTGAGGAGAAAAATAAAGCAAAGCAAAGGAGGACTGGCAAATGATACAATGATGGAAATTCTTAGTTCTCTGTCTTTTAACTGTAATGTAAAAGTCTCCTAAGCAAAATAATTACAAATGGAGGGTTGAGGAGGGGTAACAGACGGACTTCTTTCTAAGGGCAAAAGGACATGGGCACATATCCCACAAATGTGGGCTTTCCCAGTCCTCAATCATCTGCACTTTGCCTTTTGTTGGGCAGCTGTGAAGGCTTTTTTCAGTTCCTGAATAATAAGTCCCACTTTCTCTGTAATAATGGTGGCAGATGTTTTCTACCGTGCATCATAAGTCCAAAGGTTTATTTCCATTGTAAATACAGAGTATGAAAACCCACTATTTGAATGTTGTCCCCACAGCTCGACTAGCACTGTGTCAATGTCATTTTACCATCTTAATTACATCAGCATTGTCCTTTGTGACTCATACTGCACATTTTCAATCAAATGTCTCTGATGAGGGAAGTAGCACTATGGCAATCAAGCAGCAGAACATCTCTAAATAATACTAGCTTGTTCAACATCCCAACTGCACTATAGAACACAGATCTGAGCAGCCAAAGATGTCCAGAAAATACACATCACTCTGAACTGCTCTGGCTTAGATAGCTATTGAGGAGCAACTAAATACGGATGGTAATTGCAAGACTTCAGTCAACCTCACAACCTTGAACTTCTTAACACTGAATGATGATAAAGAAGCAGTAAAACAGTATCATTTGCTCCTTTAACTTTTTCCTTATATGCTTGCATACATGCATATGAATTTCCAGGAAAAAATATTCTCACACCATAGACTTACTATAATTGTTTGTACCAGTTTTTATTCAATTGCATGGTAAGCCTTAGGTTCCAGGGTACCACAGCACTATGAATGCACAGAGCTTTTATGTTCCCAAGGGAATGCATTTCTAGGCTCACAGCTGTAGAGCAAAGCTTGCAAAAGGAAGCCAGTGCACCCCAAAAATTAAGAATAAAATAATTCAGTACTGATTACAAGAAATCCTATTATAGGAGTGAGGAAAAGCAGCTCCTGAGTTTCACTGTTTGTTACTTCTAATACAGCTTACAGAACTTGCTTCTTGTTCTCTTAAAGCAGAGGGCTTTTAATGTGGAAAGTTTGAACCAGTCTCAAAGAAATACGTTCTTTGAAACTGTTTTTTTTTTCCCTATGATGTCACACAGACCTGAAACATGACTGCAGACTACTTTGTGTCTGGAGCAAAATTATGATGAACACACTTGGCAGAAATGTTTCAATGGGTACTGGTTTAGCAACTGAGTAGGTCCAGAGTAGAAAAATGTTTGGCTGATATTCTCTGTATTTCAGGACACAGAGATGTGAAATGAATATGGTCTGAACTGCTGTAATTTATAACTGTCACAAGATGACTGCTATAATTTAGCAAACTTCACCATTGATTAGATGCTCCCATGATGTTTTACTGCATCTTAGGGCTATGCTAGTTAGCGTGTGCTGTGAAGTATTCTCTGCATGGGTTTGGATTTCTTTGCTTTTATTCTAAACTGATCCATCAACTGTAGTAGTGGAAAGTCCCATTCTCTGGGACTAGGACACTGGTAAAACAGACTTCCAGTTAAGCTTGTCTCTTCCCTGAGAATGATACACCATGGCTCTCTGCACAGGATTGCCATTTGGTAAAGCAAGCAATGCCTGTGGTTTGCCTGCAACTCTAAAATCACTGTCCTCACTTTTAAAACACGAAGCAAGGTGAAGAATGGATTTAGTTTGTGATAGTGCAAAAATACATAGCACTTTTATTCTGCTGGGGAAAGACATGCTGAACTGAAAAAAAAAAAAAAGGTTCAGAGCTACTTATGTTATAAATAGATAAAAGTGTCTCTTTTCTTATTTTGTTAAAAAAAGAAGTCAGGATGCTTACAGAGCTCTTGGATCTGTGAGCTATTCTTGGGCAAGAACCTCACACTCAAACATCAGAATTGTCTGCTCTGAATAGGACATTGACCTGCAGCAAGTCTTCCCAAATGCACATGTACTCCCCATTCACATTCAAGTCTCTTCCACAGATTTTCCTCTGATTCTCAATCTTAGTACTAAATCAAGGTATCAGTTTTTAACATTGCTCCCAAAGGACTGCTGACTGTTACAGCATATGTTTGTAAATGCCGGTGTCTCTAAGGAACAGTTAGACAGAGCTGTTGCCTGTAAACACAGCTCTTTTGCAGAATAACTGTGGAAAGCATAATGACTAGGCTAGTAATAAATTTTGCTATGAATGAAAGAATTATCTTATATAAATAAAATCTCCCACTAGACCAGCAGGGAGAGGTTTATCTCAGTGTAAACTTATTAACACATTTAAAATATCATTTAATCCCTTTACATAGACAAGCACACTTTAGACTACCAAAGATGAGAAGCTATGACGGTAGTTTTGACAAACACTGGAAACGAGAGCAACTTATTAGAAGGATACTCAGAGCTTCAATGTAGATGACATTATACCTCATTTGCTTGAATGGTGGGACAGGGGATGGTCATACTGGCAAGTCAGACCTTATGCCTGATTTAGTTTCCTCAAATATAAAATGGAGTTTAAGAGACTTTCCACAGTGTTCTGAAAGTATGTACAGAAATTATCATGGAAGTAAGATCAGTTCCCTTGTACCAACTGAATCCTCTGATCCTCCCAGAGTGGGATCAGTGACAGCTTTGGGCTCGCAAATCAACACAAGATACATCAGACTGGAAAACTAAAAAGTGAGCTATCAAATTACTTCCTAATATCAGTATCATGTCAAGCGCATAAAGTAGGTTGTACTGATTGCAGAAGAAAGTCTGATTTGCTCCACTGGTAGGTACATAACATTAGATTATAGCCTCAGAGTGTTTGCCTCCAAATAAGCCCAAAGTAAGCAATTTTAGTTGAGATATCATATGAGTACAATCTGTAATCTATCTGAGCTGATGAACCCACCCTTTCAGCATGACTTTGGAAAGGCTGCCTGCACACATGCCCTTAAACACAATGCAGAGCAGAGCTGGCTTGCTTCTTGAGTATAGCCAGAGCACTTATACAACATAGATCTTATGCAGTGTAGACATTGTGACAGTTCTTATGAATCATATTTCATTATCACTTCTGTTAATTTGTGCAAAAGGGAAAAAAAGGTCAGAACTTTTCTCACAGAAGGCACACACAGGTAATAATGCCCTGCATAGCACTTGTGTGTTAAGGCATTGCCATCTGAAAGTTTGTTGTGCATGTTCTTTTATGGACACCAAGCTTTTTAGGTTGGTAAAATATAACCTCTATTCTTGAATGCCTTGAAGAAGCAGTTCTTAGTCACAAGATGATATAAAGAAGGGATAGATGGAACTAATGGATAGAGAGTAACAGCAGAATAGGTAAATACACTCTGAGCTGATATGCAGTACAGCTATTATTTTTACATCGCTCCCTTTGTATATTGTATGTTTAGAGACTTTGTGAAAAGACAATCAGTAAGTTATGAAAAAGCAAATGTTAACTAAAGATATATTCATCACAGGGAAATGACCCAATCTTTCATTCCATTTTCTAAAATATAGGAGCAGATATTATCAGCCATCTCTCTTCTGTTTATTACTTTCAGAGCTGTTTCAAGTGCTTTTTATCTGGCATGGATCTAAAAAAAAAGAAACCAGTATAAAAAAATAGACTGTGGCAGTCATGCATTAGGAAGAAGAAAAAATGTATTTATGAAGATCTGCCCCATGTTAACTCTTTACTGCATGTTACTTTTGTATTATGCCTTGTGGCATGTTGCTATTAAGACACAATAATAAGCATTTTGAAAACAATTATAAAAGTTTTGTTTGTGATGGACTCTACTATGCCTGAGGCCAAAGTTACCACTACTTCCTTCCTTAGTTCTTCTCCTCTCCTCTCCTCTCCTCTCCTCTCCTCTCCTCTCCTCTCCTC
>JANVCC010000018.1:41574453-41657487 GCA_025345505.1 Todiramphus chloris collaris | reverse complement strand
TCTCCTCTCCTCTCCTCTCCTCTCCTCTCCTCTCCTCTCCTCTCCTCTCCTCTCCTCTCCTCCAGATTATTTTTCCAAATCATGATTTCTAATTCAGAGATGTCTTTTTATGACATAAAAACTACAGCGGTGATCACAGGTAACCTCTTTTTCTCTATTGTAACTTTGAAATTCTCCATTGCAAATCTGCAAGAATATGCTTTTTGTAAGCTCGTAATACTGTTCTCTAAACTTAGTCATAATGAAAATAGGGATGAGTGAATACCCTTATTTCTATTTTCTTCCAGAGTCCCTTCTATGTTGAAGCTAAGAAAGAAAGAGCTAAGAAAAAGATGTTGTGACAATCAGAAGATTAAATATTAAGAGTCAGCAAGTGTTTCCATTCATGTCTGCAGAGACTTATATATAAAACAAGCTTTTAAAATATTCTTACACAGTATTTCCTAACTATGTTTTGCATACTATTTTATAACTTTTTTTACACAGAGTATAAGCAAATCACTCTATTTTAGAATAGAAATTAAATAAATATAAGGAAATTTAGTGGAACTCCTTTAAACACAAATAAACTGTGAACTCTTACAATCTGCATTTCATAATGATACCCACATTAAAGTCCTCATTTAATGCATACTAATGGTTTTGAAAACAGGTATAATTTAAGCTATGGCTATATGTTGCACAATTCTGCAAAGTCCTAAGTTAAAACAGTAAGCTAGGTGAAATTTATTAGGGCCCTATTTGTAGAAATGTTAAGGGCACACTTTTTGAAAGCACTTACATGCCCTAGAAATACATAATTTTTTTTTTTCAAAATTTACCTAGGCATTTTAATTGGGATTTTGATCTCCTAAAATTTAGGTGTCTGTTCTTAGCTGTCTGTATAATCTACTTCTCATATTAAAGGGGAGAGAGAGAGATCTCAGTAACTAATTCAGATCATCATAGAAAACTGTCTGTGAGGGACAGTAGATGCTTATTTCTTATTTCCTTTTGGGATGTAAAGTCATTAACCTTCTTATGGAGTCACTTAGATGAAGCAAGGTCAGCTGGATTGGCAGGTGGACAATATAAGGAGCAGCTGTCTATAACAGTGTTCTGGAACTCTGCCTTTGTTTATCTGAAGTGAAAGTTACTACTGGAGCACAATGTGAATCTGACCAAAACACTGTGGTTGTGGAGCCAAACATCCTCTCTAGTGATTCATCTCAAAATACAGAAGCTGCATGTGAGAGCCTGCAGACGGTGTAAATTTCTGCTTCAAAACTTCAAACAAGACATTTTAACCACATCTTGTGACATCATCGGTGAGTACTTGCACATCATATAGATATCCTTCCCCTTTCTCCATGCTGACTAATGTGATGTTCAGGCATGCTTGTGAGGGTGATGGGGTCTGAGTATGCAGGTAGCACCGGCAGAACCCATTTTGACTAGAGAATCCTAGAAGGGTAAAGACTTTACTGACAAAAATGTGGATTCAGAGGTCTCCAGAAATGGGAAGCCTACGTGAAGCAGCTGAGAGGGTGCACTGTTTCTCAAGTGTTTAAATGTTTGAATTTAAGAACATGAAGTAGATGCCAAAGTCCTCATTGTCTTTTAGGTTTAGAATCACCGATACAACTTTAACTCTGTAGGCTCTATATGAAAATTTTCATATAGTACCTATAGGTCAAATATTTTTTTTTATATCAGAACATAAAAATTCAACTAATATGCTTGGGGAATTTTCTAAAGTTTCTGGGTATTATTATAATCAGCGATTAACATTCATACCTTCAAATTCTGCCCTCCATCCCTTATATTGCTTTTGAAAATAAGATTTTAGAAATTGTTGTGTAACATGCTTTTAAAAACTACCCTCCCATTTCTCTAGAGAAATGCTGGGGTTTTGTTGGTTCAAACAGTACCTTAATTTTCATAACTACAGGTTTTAAAAAGCCATGGAGAAGAAATAAAGAAGAAGGGGAATGCAAATGCTAGTCTTTTAGGGCTTTGATATGTTTGAAAACAGAATCCAATTAAACTGCTATATTTGCTAATCTTTGTCTTAGTAAAGTTGCTGTGGGTGTTATTGGCTGTTTATACCATGAAAACATGGAGAAACAGCATGATTATGTTCATATTTGTGCTTAGTTCTTTTTTCTATCATAATCACATGAGAAAAATGCCCAAATGTATTCAATATTAAAATCAGCGAATTGTTTTTAAAGGGGAGAAGGTAATTAACTTCATCTCTTAATGATGCTTCTAATTTAGACTATGCATGAGATGTATCATGAGTGAGAGAGATGTTGCAGAAAAAGACTGTTCTTTAGCTAAAGAACCAAACTGGGAATTAGCAGAGTTTGATTTTATTTTCACATCTTCAGCAGACTTACTGTGTGACCTTAACAAAAGTATTTAATTATTCTGCTCCACAGTTTATCTATAAAATAGAAATAATGACAGTCAACTTGCTGAGAGGTTGTGGGGATTAATTATTTAATATCTATATCTTCAGATAGAATAGATAGGATTTCAGGGTATGATGAATAATTAACATTATTTTGCTGTCACCAAGCTCTGAGATTATAGCCTGGCTATTTTGTTGTGCAAAAATCTTCAATTTTTATAGTTCTGCATCCAACAACTACCCTGCCTAGAATGTACTGAGCAACAAATGTAAAGTCCCTTTCTTGGCATTTAAATCTAATTAATGCCCAAATTACTCTCAGAAGCAGCTGAGAATGATAATGTGCAAGCTACCTTTGCTACTTGTACTTTCCGGTACTTTCAACAGAAGGGATGGTATCTTTCAGATAATGTATGTTTGCCACAATCCAATAGTTTAAAAAAAACCCAACAAATGTCACACACGGCAGGTGCTAGAGACTGAAAAAAGCCCCAAAAACATTCTGCTTCCGGTCAGTGCTGGAGAGCATGCTCACAGGCAACAGACAAGATTTGTTTTTGAAGTGATGGACTGCTGAAGCACAGATCTGGCTCACACAGCCACTGAATCTAAGTCAGCATATTACGCAAACCTCTCAAGCAGTAGTTAAAAGAAAAAAACTGCTTATATGCCCCAGAGGTGTGCCAAATGCACTTTAATTGATGTTGATGAATTGTTCAGAGAAATTAGTGTAATATTCATTATGTACAAGTACTGCCATTTTGAATTAACAAGTAATTACCAACAAATGTCTTAAAAAAATTCCTACGTAGTTTTATTCAATATACAGTGGTAAATAAATGGTCTTTTTAATTCAGATACTTTCTTGACATTATTGGCTGTACCTCATGAATTATTACTTTGAATTGGAGTGTGCTGACAGAGGTCTTAATCTTCTTAAATATCTGATGCAGGTGAGCAATTTGAACTTCCCACCTGATTTATTTGTCAACATAAACTACAGGAGGGTGGCATGTATCCTTCCTGGTACTAAAAGGAATAAGGCATTGTGTAGATGATTGCTATCCCCATGATCCTCGGATGAGTCCTGCACACCAGCCTCTGCTCCTGATAACAGGCACAGCACACAGCAAAGACCAAGTTAAGTCACAGCTCAGCTATGGTCTCTCCCTATATATGTACAAAGAAAAGTGATTTTAACTGTAGAGCTGAGGCACAGTTTGGAGAACAAAGAGCCCATGCAAGTACACTGAAGAAAAAAAGAAAAAGTAAGACTCCATTCTTTCTTAGCAAGGCATCCAACAGTTTTAGAATAGATGAGAGAGAGAGATGCAATGATTTTGTCTATGCTATTTGTCTGAGGATGATGTCACTAAAAGAGGAATCTATCAAACTCATAGCTTAATATCAACTTTTTACAAATGCATTTGATTGATGTCTTCATGAACAAAAAGTTCCCCTGTGAAAGGAAGATTAATTGCACGAGCCGTGGGAGATCAGCCACTGTGGTGTTTAAACCAGGGGTAATGGACATGAATTAGACTATGATCTTTCAATGGCGCTACAAGCAAAGACTGCACTATGTGAAAGAAGCAGTCTGTTAAGGGTTCCTGAAGCTTGAATAAACTGTCTAAATGACTTTTCCTATTTCCATACTTTCTTGTGAACTTTTTATCTGAATGTGGCAGTATAAACACAGATCATTTTAAATACCCTAACCTATATAAATGCCATATAGGAAAAGATCTTCCACCTTGGCTTTAATCTCTCATGATACATACACATATTTCTATCACCTTTGGAGTTGGAAACTTTGTTTTTGAGTAACCCTAGATGCTGCCCTGTGGTAAACAAGCATTATCACCCCTAGCTGCCCTCGGGAAGCCTGTGTTCCTTGGTCTTAATGAACAAATGAAATTACTTCTAATTCTACTACATGAAAAAGAGTAAAACCAGGAATAGCGCTGAAGAAGCTCAGTTCTTGTATTATTGCTGCTCAGGGACAGAATCATACCTTAGGCAGCAGGAAATTTTAACACAAAATTTCACTACATTTCCTCACATAGAACAGAAATGAATGGCTTGAGGGCAGCTAATACCCTCCATAGAACCTTATTCCAACTCACAGCAGCAAGAAAAGCCTGATCTGCCAATCTAAAATAAGAACAAACTTCCCCAAAAAGTTATCTCAACTGACAGAATCAAGTTTTCTGATCAGGTGGTCTGTCCCAGTCAATCATCATAAAAAAATCTTTTTTTGGCCTGACAGGATATATGAAAGCCCTGATAGAATTAAATATGTCTAGGGACATCAAGGGCAAGAAGAAAAGCTTCTATAGGTACATGGGTGATAAAGGAAGACTAAGGAAAATATGGGCCCTTTCTGGATTTGGAGGATCTGGATTTGGAGACTATCAAGGTACTCAATGACTTTTTTGTCTCAGATTTCACTGGCAAGTGCTCCAGCCATACCACCCAAGTCGCAGAGGGAAAAAGTAGAATGGAAGAATGAAGAACCACCTGCTATATGAGAAGATCAAGTTTGAGACCATCTAAGGAATCTGAAGGTGCACAAGTCCATGGGACCTGATGAGATGCATCTGTGGGTTCTGAGACAAATGGTGGATGAAGTGGTTAAGCCACTATCCATCATCTTTGAGAAGTTGTGGCAGTCTGGTGAAATTCCCACTGACTGGAAAAGTGGAAGCATAACCCCTATTTTCAAAAAGGGAAAAACAGAAAACCCAGAAAACTACAGGTCAGCCAGTCTCACTTTTGTGCCTGGCAAGATCATGGAGGAGATCCTCCTGGAAACTATGCTAGGATACATGGAAAATAAGGAGGTGATTGATGAGAGCCAACATGGCTTCACCAAGGGCAAATCGTACCTGACAAATCTGGTGGCTTGCTATGATGGGGTTACAGCTCTGGTGGATAAGGGAAGAGCAACTAATGTCATTTATAGGGACTTTTGTAAAGCATTTAACACTGTCCTACATGATGTCCTTGTCTCTAAATTGAAGAGACATGAATTTGATGGATGGACCACTCAGTGGATAAGGAATTGGCTGGATGGTTGCACTCTTTGATTAGCAGTCAATGGCTTGATGTCCAAGTGGAGACCAGTGACGAGTGGTGTCCCTCAGGGGTCAATATCGGGACTGGTGTTGTTTAACATCTTTGTCAGAGGCATGGACAGTGGGACTGAGTGAACCATCAGCAAGTTTGCTGATGACACCAAGCTGTGTGGTGCGGTTGACATGCTTAATTGAAGGGATGTCATTCAGAGAGACCCTGACAGGCTTGAGAAGTGGGCCTGTGAAAACTTCATGAGATTCAACAAGGCCAAGTGCAAGGTCCTGCACCAGTGTCAGGATCATCCCAAGCACAAATACAGGCTGGGAAGGGAATGGATTAAGGGCAGCCCTTTGGAGAAGGACTTGGGGGTGCTGGTTGACAAGAAGCTCAGCATGACTCAGCAATTTGTGTTTGCAGACCAGAAAGCCAACTTTATCTTCATCTGCATCAAAAGGAGTGTGACCAGCAGGTTGGGGGAGGTGATTCTCCCCCTCTTCTCCACTCTTATGAGAGTGCACCTGGAGTATTGTGTTCAGCTTTGGGGTGCCCAACATAAGAAGGACATGGTCCTGTCAGAGTGGGCCCAGAAGAGGGACATGAAGATGATCAGGGGGCTGGAGCACCTCTGATATGAAGACAAGCTGAGAGAGTTGGGGTTGTTCAGCTTGGAGAAGTCTCTGTGGAGACCTTGTGGCCTTCCAGTACCTAAAGGGAGCCTACAAGAAAGCGACATTTTACAAGGGCATGTAGTGATAGGACAAGGGGTAATGATTTTAAACAGAAAGAAGGTAGATTAAATTAGATATGAAGAAGAAATTTTTCACTAAGAGCATGGTGAGACACTGGAACAGGGTGCCCAGAGAGGCTATGGATGCCCCATCCCTGGAAGTGTTCAAGGACAGGTTGAATGGGGCATTGAGAAACCTGATCTAGTGGAAGGTATCCCTGTCTATGGCAGGGGCTTGGGACAAGATGATCTCTAAGGTCCCTTCCAACCCAAACTATTCTACAATTCTATGATTCTATGTAATCTGAGGATCAAAAACTCTTAGGTAAGTCTTGCCCACTTATTACTTTTTGAGAACAATATTCCAGATGTGTCGATCCCCAGTGTGGAAAAAGTCATCCTAGGGCTAAGCTCTTCTTACCCAGTAAAGAGAAAAAGGAATCCACGCATTTATGCAGAAAGGTCTAATATCATTGTAAAAAACCATTTTCATTAGCGTGGAGAAAAATCTAATGCTATCCCATGGAATATGTTAAAAAAAAACCCCAAACCCAAAATTACAAACCACTGGATTAGGACAATTTCCTATCTGCTTTAATCTCTGCTCTGTGGAATTTACATAAATATACTGTCATGAGCAGTATGTATGAAATACACTAACATCAGAAACATTCTACACTTTGTCTATAGACCAAGTTGAACTGTATAACCTGAAATGGTATAAACAGGGTGCAGGGAGTGTATATACACCTCTTGTCTGTACATGCCTTCTTTGCATTCTTTCAAAATAAAGATCTAAAGGATAGTGTTACTAGCTAGGACGTTGCAGATGATGAGGAGCTCTTTATTGGTGAACTGCCAACACCAACCCAGGATCTAAATTCCGTCATGCAAACGGGCCATGCAAACATGAAATGAAAAAAAAACCAAACCAGACAAACCAGAAAATAAAATCTGTCCACAATAAACACAGATCCAAGACGTCCTTGTCTCTAAATTGAAGAGACATGAATTTGATGGATGGACCACTCAGTGGATAAGGAATTGGCTGGATGGTTGCACTCTTTGATTAGCAGTCAATGGCTTGATGTCCAAGTGGAGACCAGTGACGAGTGGTGTCCCTCAGGGGTCAATATCGGGACTGGTGTTGTTTAACATCTTTTATGATAGTGTTGTGGCAAAGAAAATGTCAGAATAAAATAGTTAAAAAAGTAGGGAAGAAAGTTTAGTTTTTACTTATTTGGTTAAAATGTTAATTTCATCTTTAGTAACATACAAAACTATAAATAAACTTTACTGTGATGAAGAAAAACAATGTCTTTTCAGGACAGAATCATAATCTCTTCTATCAATCTCAAAGAGAATGAAACATTTGTCAGTGTGAACATACATAAATTAATAAAAAATAATATAGGGAGGAAAAAAGTAGAATTTCATATTATTGAATGACAGCTATGGACATCACAGCCACTGGCCATGACAAGTGGAAATGATGGATCTGAACCATGTAATACCAAATGTGATGAGTAAACTAACACCACAAAACAAAAATCCCCACTGTTTCTAACTAACAGGTCAAAAAATTGTGAATGCCCTTAGGAGGACAAAATGCAGATACTTCAGAACAAGCTGCCCTGGGAAGTGGTTGAATCACCATCCCTGGGTGTATTTAAAAGCTCTCTAGATATGGTGTTCAAGGATATGGTGTAGTAGTGGCCCTGGTAGAGTTAGATAATTGTTGGACTCGATGATCTTAAAGGTCTTTTCCTACTATAGCAATTCTGTGATCTTGTGATTAGACTTTTAACACATGTCAATTACATTTCTAGCCCTGAATACATATTTGCAATCTATCAGATTAATCTGTCAGATGTGATTTGAAGCAACAGAAGGAAGTAGTGCAACTAGAACACCAAAAAGGTACAGCATGGTTATCCCTTTTCTGCATGCTGCTCTGTCCAGCTTTCCCCTGTGTTTGTCACACCTCTCCAATCCAAAATCCAGCAAAATCTGTCTTATTTTATAGACTCATAGTCTTTTATTTTTTTTTCTCCTTTGAAGCCATTAAATATACCAGATGTAGTTTAGGTCTTTTCAAACTTACACAGAAGAATTTCTTGTTTTGTGAAGGTTACAAATGTGAAAAAGAATGAATTTTTATATGCTTTATGCACACTAAAAGAGTTCACTTAGCTCACAGTCATTGCCTGTGACAGTAAATGCCTCTGTGTTGCTCTTGATTAGCCTCTGTTTTTCTCCAGATTATGATAAATTCTCCTTCAACAGTGAGGTCAAAGCCTTTTGAATATTACTGCTGTGCTGCTTTGTAGAGCAAGGATTTCAATCAGGTGTTACTGCTTATGTTAGAACTGTCTGGTCCACTAAGGATACATCTAGGCCTGTGCCATATAAACAGCAGGTTTTGGAGCATGATGATCAAGCTGCATACCCTTACCTTCAAGCAGTTGAAGAGTTCTTGGGTTAAAGCATTTATTAGGTATGTGCTTATACAGCCAAAATTGTACTGTGGGAAAACATGCTAACTAAAAATTGTATTAACAGCTATTTGTTACATTAAGATTTCCCAGTGAGGGACTCTCCTGGATACTCTGAGCAGTTTCTAACAGAAAGTGCTGAAAATAGAAGCACAAAACCTCTCAACTCTCTTTTTTTCTCACCCCTGTCCTCAAACAGACTTTTCTCTCAGTGCCTCTGTTTAGTCCCTCAGGGAGATCAAAAGTCAGTATGTCTTTGTTCTCTATTGTTCCATCTCATATCACATCAGCTCTCAGTCACTCACATTCTCATCAGCTCTCAGTCTGATCTTGTCTAGGAATCATATCCATTAACTCAATGGAAACAACAGTTTACAAAGCTATCACTAGTATAATGTACATAGTACAGAGTCAAGGTCAGGTTGCTCAACATATGTGTGTGTGTTCAGGTGGTTTTGACTTTCTACCTGCAAACGAGAGCCTGGGGACTGGGTTAGCAAGCTTGATGCTCTTAGAGAGCATAAATGGAATAATTAAAGGTAAGTTTCTTCAACTGCATCTGCAAAACTGAGGCTTTTAAGATTTGCTGTTATTTTAAAGACTTTTTTTAAAAAAACCACAAATGTTAGCTAGTATGTAAAGACATAATGTTAGAGGGCATTACATTACCTCACGAATACCAAAATACACTATGAAACATATGTGGAATGGAGTAAAGTTAAGGCTGCAAATGGAGGTTGTCATTTACTGATGGCTCTAATCTATGCAATTGTATATCACCAGAAAAACTGTCACTGTTTTTTCCCCCTAATATTGCACAAAGTGGATTCAGATCATCTGGAAATCAGAAATCCCTATTTTTTTTTTTTTTTCCCAATGGAATATATTTTAGTATGAATGTCAGTAGATCAGTGGAATTTGCCTTGCACTTTTCTGTTGAGTGATGTCTTGCTTGTGTAATAGATGATAGACAGAATCTACTCTATAACTGAGTTGATTTGGGTCATGAGGGTGGCTCAAACTTCTTCAATATTTTTCAAAAACCACATGAACACAGAACCTTCTCCTTTATGAAGGTGTATGGGTTTTGCTGGCTGATGTACCACTTAGTTATAGTTTCTAAAATAGTACAGAAAGAACATACCTTTTGTCAGCTTCCTGGAGGACCCCATCAGAACAGCAATTTGATTGTAAATGCCTTATGAACATTCACATGCAGGTGGAAAATTTGCCATCAGGAGTATTTTGCCTGAGCCAAGATGCAATAAATGATTATAGCAAAAGACAAGAAGATAAGAAGAATGACAAGTTGTTGAATAAAGATGATCACATTCCAAGGTGATATGCAATGGCAAAATCACAAAGTCTGACCCTGATGTGGTAGGAAACGGGAAGAATGTACAGCTTCAGAACAGAGGCAAGCCTGCCATAATAACTGACATTACTATTTTGGCAGCTATATTTCATATAAGCAGAAGAGTGAGGATACTGGTTAAAAACCCAAGAGAGCACATAAGTGCTTTAGCAGCAATATCTGGAAAACACAATGTAAACTCCTTTGGAGGAGCAGGTGGCCACAGATGGCCTTATCATGGAAACAAAGACAACAGAAAAGGAAGAACTAAAAATCTTCTTGTACCAAGTTAAGGGATCACTGGTTTTTATGCTGTTTGGATTGTCCAAAAACTCTGCAAGTATTGCCTCATAGCAATCCAACTTAATGGTGAGAAGTGGTTGGCCATCCGAGTAAAAGAAACACAGAGTGTGGTCAAACACTAAGTCAATGTTTTCATTACTGCTTCTTAGTTTATTCCCTTTATTTCCAGTGTACTTTATAATTGTTCTTTTTAGTAAATATATCCCAGCATGGTCTTAAGTCTCTCCAAGCTGATTTCTATTTGCTCAGTGCTTGCTGAATTCCCCAAATGATTCAAATTCTTTGAATCTAATTGCATTATTTATTATCTTAGTGCTTTTTGACTAGACAATTAAGTTTGTACATATCCTCTGAGGTTTTAGTACTTGTGAGGACACTATCTTGACCACCATCATCTTCTCTTTTCCCTTCTGCAGTGTGATCACCACAATCAAGGTACCCTCACAATGACCCTTTTAATGAAGGGACTTCAGGGGTATGTCCTCTTTGAGCACTGGTGAGGAGGGAGCTATATAAAAGACATTTACACTGAACAGGTACAAGTTAAAAGGCACATATTGCCAATCCCAGTGATGCTGCTTGTATGAATTACGTCTCAATAATTGCATTGCTCCTGAGTTAAATAATTTCCTTACCCATTCTTCCATCAGTTTTCTCCATCACATCACAGGTACATTATCTAAATGCAAAATAGCCCTAAAATTGCACTAGCATACTACAATCCTTTCCCAAACTGAAAGTTTCTATCCCAGCTTACATTTCACAAATCAGCTTTTCATCCTGCAACCACTCACTTCTCTTCACTTTGAACATTAATCTCTCAGGTGAAATAATCTTAAACACCTTTTGAAATAAATCCTGCACAGGAGTTAAGTGTAATTTCTGCTGCTCTGAACTCAAACACATCTTCTATGTATTCCAGCAGGCATCAGAGTTGCCACTTTTTTTCCCTGTCTTTTCGCATTAGAATTATGCTTTTTCCTTCTGTAGTAGATTGATTATAATCAAACTCTCATGGCAATTTTTGTCATTTTTTTTTTTTTTGTAGTGAAAGGGAAAACTGGAGAATTGGAGAATACAGTGCTCAGTGTCATTTCAGAATCAGAAAAGGGTTCAGACAGCTACAGTTTAATGCTGCAATGTCTAAAACATACACACTTGGAGCCAAGTGTAATGTTTTCACTGAAAAGTGCACTGTGATACCGAGAAGTGGAACATGTGGAGTGAGATTTGCAATATAAAGTCAGGTGTCCCTCTTCCCTGCACAGGATGTCTAGAAGCCTACAAGAGGGATTTACACCTAGCAGCAAGTGAAATCTTTTGAGGCTTAAGCCATTTCAGAGCATGGTGAATCTACAACTCTATTTCTGTTACAAGTGGACATCTTAGAGTCGTAGGTAGTCACGCCTCTTAAACTAGAATAGAGACCCTGAAGCCCAGCGCCTGAACTTGGCTACCATATTGGGTGTTGACTGATCTTTGCTTCCTATGATGTGAAGGACATGTGACTGTAGAGTACAGCACCTGGAGTGAGTAGTCTAAGAGTGTCCAAGCCAACAAACAGTAATTCATTGTGGAAAGATGTTGGTGAGATTACTTTTCTTTTTCCCTCTTGATGGGAATCAGACTGCACGGTACTATCTAGAATGGGATTAGTCTCTCAAGACCCGAAAGCCCTTCTACTTTAAAGTGCTGGTAGTTGATAATTTCTTTCATGGTTTACATAGGCAAAAATATTTCCAATAACCATCTCTGTAATTTCCAGTAAAGGTCCAAATATCACTGAAAACCTGATGGACACTTAACTAGTGTTCTCTTTCAAAAAAGTACACTATACTACATAATTGTCTTCATTAAGAAATAAAATGCTTCACAACTGCTTGATCTTTTATCTCCTTTTGCTGCCTAGTTCAGCTGACATATAAAATTAAGCTATAAAAAAAAATAAAAAAAGGAAATTTATGACTAAAGTGAAAATCCTTTTTTAGTCTTTTTATAAAATAAATCTGCTGCTTCAGCCTCAGGTAGTTTCTCTTTTAGCATCATTAGGATTACTGACAGTCAATCCACATTGTTCATCAGAAAAGTTCAGAGAATCATTTACACCACAAATTCTACTCTATTACTTTTAAAAGATAAAATAACTTCCTTTACCCTTCTAGCTTAAATGGTATTCACAATCACTAAGGATTTTTTTTTTTTTTTAAATTTCTTATCCACTGGTTATCTTAATTTGACTTTTTTATTTTTGGCAGTTTTCTGCTTCTTTTCCACTGTCCCATGTTTTTGTTTTGTTTTGTTTGTTTGTTGTTGTTGCTTTTGTTTTATTTTGGTTTTGTTTTGTTTGTTTGATGTGTTTTTTCTTCTAGAAGATATCTTTTTGCTACTTCTCTTAGTCTGTAATATATTTTTCTTATGCTATTTCATATGCTTTTGTTTAACTAATTATGGTATAAATCTACTCAGTTCACAAAAAATCTGTTTAACAATACTTTCTTAACTGACTGACTTCAAGACACATAACAGATTTTAATATAGTTTGCAATATAAGGAAAACATTTTGTATAGATTAGTAACTAGAATCACTCTGTGTTTCTCCACAATTCAAAATACTATAAAGATCATAGAATCATAGAATGGTAGGTGTGGGAAGGGATATCTGGAGATCATTGAGCCCAACCCCCCCGCCAGAGCAGGAACACCTAGGGCAGGCCACAAAGGAACAGATCCAGGCAGGTTTTGAAAGTCTTCAGAGAAGGAGACTCCCCAACCTCTCTGGGCAGCCTGTTCCAGGGCTCTGTCACCCTCACAGTGAAGAAGTTTTTCCTCACGTTGAAGTGCAAATTTCTGTGTTCCAGTTCATGTCCATTGGACCTTGTCCCATGACAGGGCACCACTGAAAAGAGACTGGCCCCTTCTACTTGACACCCACCCTTCAGATATTTGTAAACATTAGTAAGATCCCCACTCAGACTTCTCCAGGCTAAACAACCATAGGTCTTTCAGCCTTTGCTCATATCCACTCCTCTAATCATCCTCGTAGTTCTCTGTTGGACTCTGTCTAGTATTTCCCTGTCCCTTGAACTGGGGACCCCAGAACTGGCCACAATACTCCAGATGTTAGTATTCCTTACTGTACGAAGTTTCTGAAGAAACTATCATTACATTAATGCCTGTTGGTGATTCTACTGAACTGTTACTCACAAGTGTAGAATTAAGCAAATGCAAAAGCATTCTACAGGCATAATTTCAAGAAAATAATAATCTTAGTGTAGCTATTTAGAGAATATTCTGGAACAACTTGGATTCAAGTGCCAGATTTATGGTTTGCAAAAGGCAAAACTAAGACACATGTACATCTTCGCACTGCATATGAGTACTAAAATTTTTGACACCTCCATCTACAATAAAAAATCATCAGCTTAGGTACCTGTAGTGTGGACAACCTCAATGTAGCCTGTCTATATAATGTATGAAAAAATAGTATGTGATTTCCTTCTGGAAGCTCTACTTGAATGAAGAGTTCGTTATCAATTCCCAAATCAAGGCTTATAAGAATATTGTCTCCAGTATGCATGTTTGTGTACTGTGTACTTTGAAGACGCTGCAGCTATGCATAGGTAAATATGATAGATCACAGAACAGGCTTAATAAAAATCAACAACAGATTTGTTTGAATAAGGATTGAATAATCAGGTTATTTACTAGCAGGCTGGCAACTATCCAAGGCTACAGGACCTTAGAGTGCAACAATACACAAATAGTGAAGACAGGCTGAGATTTATGGACAATATTATTTTAGAATTTGAGAACTGTTGTCTTCGACATATACAGCAACATTATATTTCTGCTATATTTCGGCAGTGCTACACACTGCAAGCTTGACCTGTCATGGCCCTAGAATTTTCATCTGTGTCTTCTAGGGCTATTCCCTACTCACTGCTTCCTGTTATTATTCCTTAAAACAGGGACATGTAATACACATGAGTTGGCGGTATTAGAACTAGCACAAGATAAGTGACTTTTTGCTGCATTTCTCCCTCATCCACCTAAGAAGATTAAGTGATGTAGCATACATTTTATATGCAGAAGAATTTTCATGCAGAGAATAATAAAACGCTTAAATCCATTTCTATGAAACTTTTCTTTGAAGTGAAATGGTCTTAACATTGCAAATAGGCAGTTCCAACCGGCTCATGTTTGTCCTTTTGTTAGTGTGTGCTTCACATAGAAGTGATTTATGCCACCGAAAGAATGACATAGCTAGTGCAGTCTTTAACACTTACTCAAACAAAATAGTTGTATTGCCAAAAGATACTTTCCTGTGTATATTCACGGGAATTAGAGTATTCCATCACTATGAAAACTGAAAAAGAACTTCACAGAATCACTGAATCACAGAATCGGAGTTGGAAGGGATCTTTAGAGATTATCTAGTCCAACCTCTCCCCAAAGCAGGTTTTCCTAGAGCACATTACACAGGGTCATATCCAGGCAGGTTCTGAATATCTTCAGAGAAGGAGACTCCAGAGTCTCCCTGGGCAGCCTGTTCCAGTGCTTCATCACCCTCACAGTAAAGAAGTTTTTCCTCATATTTAGATGCAACCTCCTGTGTTTCAGCTTGTGCCTGTTGCTCCTTCTCCTGTCACTGGGCACCACTGAAAAGAGGCCAGATCCATCCTCCTTGCATCCACAGACACTGATAAGGTCTCCTCTGTCTTCTCTTCTGCAGGCTAAATAGTCCCAGGTCTCTCAACCTTTCCTCATAAAAGAGATGCTCCAGTCCCCCAGTCATCTTTGTTGGGTAACTTATTGTCTACCAGGGCTCCAAGATCCTGCTCCTCAGGGCTGCTTTCCAGCAGGTCTACCCCTAACCTCTACTGATGCATGCAGTTGTTCCCTGCATTTGCCCTTGCTGAATCTCATTATGTTCCACTCTGCCCAACACGCCAGCCTGCAAAGCCCTCTGGTGGGTCAGCGACTCCTCCAAGTTTTGTATCATCAGCAAACATGCTGAGGGTACATTCTGTCCCCTCACCTAGGTCACTGATGAATATGTTACGTAAGACTGGACCCAGTATGGAGCCCTGGGGAACACTGCTGGCTACAGGCTTCTACTTGACCCTGCAACATTGGTCACAACCCTTTGAGCTCTGTCACTCAACCAGCTCTTCTTCTGCCCTACTGTCCACTCATCTAACCCACACTTCATGAGTTTCCTAATGAGGAGGTAGTCATACCACTCGAGCCTCATAATCTTCATAAACCAAGATTATCAGTTTACAACTCTGCGAGAAGTTAAGAAAAAATCAAAAATCCAACCAAAACCCAGTCTAATTTCACTAGAATCTAGTGTGTATTTTCCTACAGACTAGAGTGAGAAAATAATTTAGCTTGCCTACTAAATCCTTCCTATCTGGTACCCTTAAGGTACAGACTGAGAACTGATCAAATGGAAGAAGAGACTAAGCATGGTCAGAACCAATGCTGTGACAACCATTGCCCTATTTTCACCAAAGTTCTTAACAATAAAAAGTCTCATTTTCTTGAAAAACAGAGCTTCTCATTTTCATCAACTTTTCGTAAATGCTTTGCCTAGCTAAAAGTAGTTTGGCATGAATTTCTGTGCAATAACAATTACTAGTTCAAAAAAATCAAAAGCCATGCTGTGGTGAACAATACTTGTGTGGACGTACAACATGAAGGGTGATGGTGTCTTAAATACCACATTCTTTTTTTTTTTTTTTCCTTCAAACTTGGCCTTTTTTATATCTTTAACAAATAAAATGAGCTGCTAACAACATGGAGTTCAGATGATCATGTGATTTCCATTGCTTTCTCTAAAAACTGTTGAACAGTGCTACTGTGGCCTTTCACATCAAGTTTTGATTACAAGCAAATTTAGGCAACAACAGTAGAAAGGTGTATGCACCTGCTTGACATTTTGCATTGCACAGTGCCCCATTGATTGTAGTGAGTTAAGCTAAGCCTCTGAGAGTGTTTTTGCAGGCTCAAAGCTTAGCTGCCTTAAATTTAAACTGTTGTTTTTGTTAAGCACTCTGTCCTTTGTCCTTCCTCACATAAATAAAGTTGTAGTTCAAACTCCTACTTATTTAGTGATTAATTAAAATAAAACTCAAGCTATCTAGGCTGGATAACTGTTTTTGATAGAAAAACAGAATGACTAAAGCAGGTCAAATTTTTTGAAGGCAAAATAAAAGCAAACCAACAGGTCAAGTAGCCATAAGAAATATTAGAATGAAACAGGAAAGACAGAACAAAATTGTTTTCCTCCAGATTAAATGCCTATAAAATCCACAATGCAAAGACTGCACAGTTATTTCAACTTAGAGCATAGCATAGCTGTTTTTCAAAGCCTGAAAAAGCTCCATAGCTACACATAATATAAGTAATGGAGTACTGCACAGTGAAAAAGTATCCTTGCTTCCCTCTAACAATGTTTGAAAGTGCAGGCAACGCAACAAGATTTATGTTCCTTATATTTTAAATAAGTTGAAGGAACCTTACCACATCATTATCTTACCTCAGAGGATTTTTCTTCCTTTCATTTAGACCTACTTTGTGCATTCATAACTTATTGGTTTGCTAGGTGGAAAAGTCAGTGTCTGATTTGGGAGCTTTGTTTTACAGATACAAGGAAGAGTAGTCAAGACTTTATTCCAGGCACTCGTGAATCACTCAACCAGAGCTGTCTACAGTAGAAGTTAGACTGCTGATTAGTTAAAGGTAGAACTGAGCTTTATCGGCCGGCATAGCATCTAATAGCCTAGATATGTCCAAGAAGTCTCCAGTTTATGAAATGGCTATAATAATTTAAGGTGGATTAATCTTGTCTCTTTTTATTCCAATTAGCCTTCAACTTGATTAGTAGCTTGGAGATTATTATGCACTAGAAGGACAGTCTTTGTGCTCCTGATCCCTAGTGGCAGTAGAATACGGAAGAAAAAACTGTGGAGAAAGTTCAGTCTGCACAGTTCTGACAAGTCACATTCTCAGTTTAGCTAGGGTTTTTTTCAGAGAAATTAGTAGCTATGCTATTGAGCATGCATGAACTGAAACCTAATACAGAAAAATCCATTTCAAATGATTGAAATTTTACAAAGTGACAAGGAACTGGCAAAGAAGAGAATCTTTTACCTTAATATATCAAGTATTATCTCTGGCTATCATAAGTGACATGATCTTGAGAGTTTGGAAGCTGACTTTTAGGCCACTGCTTAAGTTTTTTTTCCTTCAGAAGACCTTATAGCAACCTTCCAGTACCTGAAGAAAGCTGGAGAAGGACTGTTTACCAAGGCATACAGCAAAAGGACAATGGGCAATGGTTTTAAACTAGAGCAGGGTAGATTTAGATTGAACATTAGGAAGAAGTTCTTTACTGTGAAGGTGGTGGAACACTGGAGCGGTTGCCCAGGGTGGAGGCCCCATCCCTGGAGACATTCAAGGTCAGGCTTGATGGGGCTCTGAGCAACCTGATCTTGTTAAAGATGTCCCTGCAGGGGGTTAGGCTAGGTGACCTTTAAATACCCCTTCCAACTCAAACCATTCTATGATAAGACATTGTCAAAAATAGTTTGTGGTGGCACTGATTGCTATTTTATTTATCAAAGATTTCTGAAATGAGTGAGAAAAGTACTTGTATTCTTTCTCAGATCGTGCCTCCTGTCCCCTGGTTTTGGTGATCTATGGTCTCTTTCAGATAGTGAATAATTTTCATAAGGTAAGACAATAAATCATAATCAGAGAAAAATACTGCAGACTGAGGCTGAATGGGAGCAGTGTGGTTTCCTGTGTCTAATGATCTTCCAGCTATGCTCCATATACTGGAACTACTTGATCATCCACAATATACTTATCCTACTGTTGTCATGTTCTATCTTCCTAGACCTGAAATTAGCAGCACTTTTTTTTCTCCAGCTTCACTACAGACTAGCAATTAAATATAACTAAAGACAATTACTTACTTTATAATTTATCTGTGTAACTGGGCTGTTTTACCATTTGTTTCAAACTGTGCATGATAATCCCTATTATCAAATACAATATGGAGGAAAATTTGTGGTGGTGTAGATGAGTTTAGTTGTGCATCTACTATTGATATTAATTGAAGTCACACAGCTTGATCCTTTTAAAGCTTGCTGGAATTTAAGTACTTACATTTTCTAAAAATTATTTAGGAAAACAAGATACTTCCAATCAACATCCATGCCAAATATTTCTCAGGATTTAGACAACTTGATGATACTCCTAGATATTTGCCCACTTCACCTCTCTCAAATGAGAATCAATTTCTCTTTTGTCAGTTTTGTACTATTGGCCAAAAAGTCTTTAGCTTTCTTTCAGGATAAAAGTGTCTTTCAAATAGTGGATCCTTTATTTTCCCCACTCACTGAGCACTTTCCAACTTTTGTGCTGAGTGAGTCAGAGGTTCTTTGGGAAAAATGGTATGTGATCATGTAATTAAAGTTTTAATATACACACTCTCAGAAGGGTAAACTGAAGACTGACAAACATCCTTGATTCTGGCATTTCCTAGATCACAGTGTTTTGGCTTTCCAACCCAAGTGACATTCTTCGACCTAGTTTTTGTGGGTGAAAAATTGATTTATGTGAGTGAACGTTTGTAGGAAGTGTGATTCAAATAAGTAAAGGAGTAGTCTGAATTAAATTAAAATATTGCACAACTACTCAAAGAAAGTGATTTCAGTGTGCATCATGTAGGCTAAGAAACTTTTCCTACTTTGCTCTCAAAATGTAGACTTGGCATCATCATCTTAGTCTGTATCTTTTTTTGCCTCTGAGGCAACTCCTCTGCTCTTTATCATAGCATGTAATTATTTATCTTCCTCCCAGGTGTATTTATCTATGGCTATCTGTGCATTCAGCTTGCAGGTTAAAAGAAATTAGTTGACTGAATTTCCAAGTTAGGCTACAGTAGATCAGTATCTCAACTTTGTAGTTCAAAGACAGGGCAATAGAAACTTAGGAGGGATTCATATATGCTGTTACTCAGTTATGCCAGTTTTTGGTAGAAATAGCCTGCTTAGTGCAATTGGTTGCATTCTGAAGTAAAAAATACATTCCCAAAATTATCTATGGAAGCTAGATACTAAGAACCACATAATCTCCCATCTCTTCTTTTAGTTCCACTGTTGGGTCTATCCTGCTTTGAGGCAATGAGACCTTTTCTGATAAGTGTTCATGTTCATGTTCAGTTCTCATCACTCACCCTGGCAGCCTGATGGATAGTAACTGAAAATAAGTTCATTAGCTATAACCAGATACCAGTAGGATGGGATTTTTTGACTGCTACTATTCTCAGATTACATTTGAGTCAGTAATTGTATTATTGAAATTAAGTGGTTAAATAAAAGGACATGGGCAATTGCACATATAAACTCAAGATACTGGGTCACAAAGAGATGACATATTTACCGTAATTTTAACACAGTGTGAAACAAGCAGCAGATATTGTCTCAGTGAACAATGCTCCATCCTTAGATCTCAGACCTGTAGATTTCTAAACAACAATACCAATAAAGACCAAGGTGCCTACCATCTGTTTTGTTTTATGAAGATTATTTGCTGCTCTTGTAATCCTGGTTTTCAGCAAATGTTCCAGAAAATTTGAGCATCAGAATAATCAGGTATGAGGCATATGACCATTATTGTGTTCTGATATGCTATAAAACGTGAAGCAGCAAGGAAACACAAAAGAGAAGTTAAAAATAGAGCACCAAACAGAATAAAATAAATGTTATTAAAGGATATTTGACTTTTTTTTTTCAATTTTCACTGAAAAATTAATAATTTTACGCATATGAAAAGGCAGTGTTAAGGTTGTGTTTTCAAACACTTAAAATGTAGAAAGTAGACTGTTGGTGAACTCCTGATCAACTGCACAGAAGTCACTGGTAGCTTTAGGAGAAACTGCACTGCCTAAGATGAGCCCAGGTGACTGTGAGAGTTGGAGCTTGTGATGAAGATAATGTCATGTGGAAAAGGGATGAGACCAAACAGTTCTAAAATAGGGAGATGGAGGGAATACATGGATGATACTTTAAATTGGAATAAATAATTGTAAAATCATTAGATTTGGAAGAATAATTGAAAACAGGTTAACATACAACATTTCTATCTCATTTTGTGAGACACTGCATAAATTTTGGCTTTACTTTATTCACTTGAGTGTCTGAGATTGTCCACTCCTCACTAAGAACTAATGCAGTGCTCTTACTGTCATCTGTTCAAAGATGCATCAGGAACAATTTCAGACTTTACAATAAAATGTCTTCTAGAAATAAAGTAATAATTAAAAACAAAAGCAACAACAAAAAAAACCCAAAAAAAAACAACCCAAAAAAACCCAAACACAAAACCAAAAGCAAGTAGGTTTAGAAAAAACATTGATCTGGTCAGTACATTCAGATTAAGAGGAACAGTATTCTGAGAAAAATAGAGAAGTAGCTGGTCTAATTTCTATACAGAGCTTTGACACAGTCTTCCCCTTTGATCACGGAGAAGACTTTAATGTGCCTGGATAGTTTGCCAGAAGTTGAACATATAAAAATGACAGAATCCCTTGGAATCTTTTTCATTGGGGCATTTTTTTATTATTGTTTTGATATTTTTTTCTTTGTAAGATTGATTTCCTCAACATTTTATTTGGGAATTTATGAAATGACAAAATCTGAAAATACTGGCCACCCCTCAAAACCTGAATGAAAAAATCTCTATTTTCTTTTTCAGTTTATTTGAGTTTTGTGAGCTGGTATTAAGTATTTAGTTACTGCCTCTAGAACCTGGACTAGAGCTAGTGCAAGACCCAGGTTAAAATGGTCATGCACAGTCAATACTGCTAACTCAGTTCTCCATCAGTATAACTATGCTTGCTCTCACAATGTTCTCCTGAATTGTAATTAACATGTTTGACCCCCCAACAAACAAAGTGTTTATTTTGAAAAGAAAAGAACAAGGCTGTGATCCATGTTGAAGGGAATATAAGATGCCAGAATTTTCAGTGTTACCACAGAAATAAGAAAACCTGTTCCAGTTCAGGATTTATGTAGATGTTTTTTGTTTTGGTAGTTAAAGCCTCTTTTCATGTTAAGATATTCATAAATAAACTCAAAGGGCTGCTTTTGAAGATGCATCATAAGAAAGAAGAAAAAAGAGACAATACCTCTCTGTACTACTCGGGGGAGGACACAGTCCTGGACACGAAGGCTTCAGAGGATACTGATGAAAACAGAGTGAGACCATGAAATGGAAGCAAAGAGATAGAGTCCTAGAGGAATTGATTTACGAAAAAGATCAAAAAGGTAAAACAAATCTATAACATAAATAGTGACTAAGGATAAAAGAGAGGAATAGAAACTGGCATGCTTTTTAAGCTTTATATGCAGGGAAATGATGCTGGAATAATATGGTGGTTTTGGGGAATGGAAGCCCTGCAAACTCATTCCAAGATGAGCTGGTGGAACAGACCAGTAAGCTGACTAAAATTAGAAAAACAATGGGAGAAAAAAAGGTAGTAATTGAATACACATTACGTAGAAATCAGGATTAGATTTTTAATTTGAAATTCAGTAGAATGTTAAAGTCAAAAGCAGAGCTAAGAGAAAGTATTGGTGGTGCTGGCTGATATAGTGGCTGGCCTCAGCCTGTATCTCCTGTCATTTTTCAGTAATGATCTCTACCATACTGGGTAAGGAAAACATAAGGATCATGTATACCTATGATATTAAGTTGCTTGTGAGGCAGAAAAGATATAAAATCTTCATTCAGTCTATATACAGTGCATGAGGCTGTGGAAAAAATTAAAGCTTGCTCACTGTAAATAGTGCCTGACTTTCTGAATTCATCTGCCATTTTTTGAACCATTGTATAAGGACAGATGAGTGACCTCAGATATACTGCCATTCAAAAAAACCCCATTGTTGACCTGAAAAGAAATACTGAAGGAATTTTCTGGTGTGTGAGTCGTTGGAAAGGTCTTAATATAAGCCTCCAAAAGTGTAGTCCTGAATTTATCATATGGATTACAGAGTTTAGCAGGCACAACTGTAGGGGGAAAAAGTAAAGTGGAAGGTATTTGCTTTTTTGTCTTTGTATGAGATGAAACTCCCTGGATACTTTAGTGAGGGAAAACCAGAGCATGTATATGAATAGACCTATCTGCCAATGAGAAGCCTGCCTCCAGGATTTCTGGCACTGACAAACTAACGAGTGGGACTTAGCATATCAGAAAAAGTGTTATTTGAAGATTCAAACAACCTTGATCCTGCTTTCAACAAAAGTCATTTAGATCCTGGCTTTTGAAGCCATATTGAGAAGCAAAGCAAAACCCAAAGTTGCACTAAATGAGCAGTGAAGAAAGGGCTCCAAAAATGTCACTTTCAATAAAAATTCACATTAGAGTGGACTAAGAATGGCTTAGACCTCATGAGGTCTCTGGTTCTGACTGTTAGGTTGACTTGTGAATGACCATTACCTACGAGGACCAGTTACACCAGCTGAGGCTGCTGCACTTCTCACAGGACACAACTCCTTCTCCAGGAGTTTCTTGTGCATGTAAAGTCATAAAGCTGTATTTCTGCCCCAGAGCATAACCTTAAAATAGTTCTTTCCATCCTGAACATTTTCACATTTAACACAAAATCTGTATGAGCTGGGTATCAGAAGCCAGATGCTTGACCAAATTTTTTTGAGAAATACTGTGTCATGTCTTCAACTGAAAATACTTTCAAAGACTTATGTCTTTAGATGACTAAAGGTGTTTCTTTGTGAGGGGTGTTTTCATAAGACTTTTGGTTTTTTGCCTTGGGGAACAAGTAAGTAAGTGTTAATGGACAGGACTGCAATTCTGAGGGACCTAAACAGACTATCATGTTATGATATGTCATGATAACTGAGCCATCAGGAAGGTTCTGAAATTCAACAACAAAAGCCAAATCTTGCACTTGGGAAGAAGACCCCATGCAATGCTATAGTCTGGGAACCGTTTGGCTGGGGAACAGCTCTACTGAAAATGACCTGGGGACCTTGGCAGACAGCAAGTTGAACATGA
The DNA here is from genome assembly GCA_025345505.1 of Todiramphus chloris collaris. NCBI lineage: Eukaryota > Metazoa > Chordata > Aves > Coraciiformes > Alcedinidae > Todiramphus > Todiramphus chloris. The sequence continues at coordinate 41,634,045 of JANVCC010000018.1, read as the reverse complement.
GTCATCAGTGTGCCCTGGCAGAGAAAAAGGTTAGCAGGATCTGGGGCTGTATGGCAGAATAGCCAGTAGGTGAGGGGAAGTGATTACCTTCAGCACTCAGATGACAAGTACATTCTGTGGCTAGGCTTTGTGTCCCCCAGTACAAGACAGACTGATATACTGGAGTTAGCTCAGTGAAGGACCACCAAGATGCACTGAGGGCTGGAGAACTTGCCCTGTGGAGAAGCTGAAGGACTGGTGCTTTTTGAGCCTGGAGAAGAGGTGCCTTTGGGGGCACTTAGCAGCTCCCCAGACCTATGAAGGGGTCATTGAGAAGACATGATCCTCTCTAGTGGCACATGGTGAGAGAACATGAGACAATGGTCATAAACTGAAAAGAGAGGTTCAAACTAGATATAAAGAGAAACTTTTTCATCATGAAGACAGCCAAGCAATAGATCAGGCTGCTGAGAGATGTTCTGCAGTCTCTATCCTTGGAGGTTTTCAAGACCAAACTGGGTACAACCCTGAGCAACCTGGCCTCACTTCAGGTCTGAGACTGCTTTGAGCAGGAGATTGGACTAGAAATGTCATAAGGTCCATTCCTGCCTGAATTTCGCTACGCTTCTTACTCAATAAATATCAAGGAATTACAAAAAGCACAGGAAGGATTATGTGAGAATATTTATGGTAAAGCAAGAAAATAAATGGTAGGTTGACTCCTGTAGACTTCATTCAGGTGAAATTGCCAGTTCAGTTGGGTCATCTTCATGGTCTAGGCAAATATAGGCTACTGAAGGATTTAAATGAGAGTACTACAGTGAACTGAAATCAGAGAGGACCACAGCTAATGATTTTATTAGAGCACTAGATTTAATAACCAAATCTCCTGAAGTGTATCATAGATTTCTTCAATAATTTCAGCAGGATTTCAGTTCCACCTTATTTAAAAAAGCAAAAGAAAGAGTAAGCTAATTTCTGATGACAGTTACACTGACTTAAGTACTTTGTTTTCCACATTTCTCTATATGCAGAGAGGAGTACATTCACTGATGTCCCATAACAGAAGCAACTATAATGTAATGATTCAGTGTGCAGTCAAGGGAAAATGAGCGGCTCTTGAAACTGATATTACTACTTTCTGGTTTACCTGTGTGATTTATAAAATCTCTAGGAAAAAAACAATCAAACAGTAATCTTATCAGAAAGAAAGAAAAAAAAAAAGGTATTTTTTTAAAATGGATTGCACCCCATCACAAGATTCAACCCATTAATTCTATGTATTATTTAATCAAGCAATACAGAGCTCTTGTTATGCTACCAAGCCATTTTAAAATGCAAGTTAATCATGCTCAAGTGACTGACAATACAGCAGCACTTTCCTCAGGCTTCATTTTGAATCTAATTTATTTAATTCAACAAGCATAGCAATGCAGCAAGCATGGTAGTCTTTTCTGGTTTAAGTAAAGATGTGTTGGGGAAGAAACTGTACATACTTCAGAAACGATAAAATTTCCATCCACAAAACTATCTCAAATAGAAGGACATCAATTTTATTCTTCAATTACCTTTGTCAAGGTTGCCAATTTTATATCTAGGCTTCACCAACAAAAAGTTGCTGATTTTTTTTTTCCTGGTTACCTTCTTTGCTGACAAAGATATTACATTTGAAATGAAAGGCACTCATGGAAAAACACCTGGAAAATCTATATTTAAAATCTGTACACTCTGTGTAAATTAACAACCATTACTATTATAAAAAAGGTACAATAAAATCAAATTTGTTATGAATTGTATTAACTCAGTGTACGAGTGGACATGATTTTAATTTGTTCACTATACTGGGTTAAGAATCTCCATACCAATAATTAATATGGTTTAAAATTAATTTTTGGGTATTCATTTTCCTTTTACCTTTTAAATACTTCTTTATTATGTGTGTTTTCCCTTTTTCTACTTTTACCTTCTGGATGTTATCCAAGTTATCTCTACATTTGAACCACACATTTCTTTTGTACTTATTCTCTAACTACCTCCTTCCTTTCCGTTCTTTGGTACAGATTTAACTCCTTTTTATTCCAGTCTACGACTTGGTATTTGTTACTCTTAAGAGGGGATATCACAGAATCTGTAATATCTGATGAGACATAATAGCATGAGAAAGATGCAACCTATTGAAAACAGGTATGGAGAAAAATTCAGTATGGGAGGGTGGCTGAGCTCAGAAGAGAACATGCAATCAGTCCTCATTGTCCCTTAGATATCAGGAGTCTAAGACGGATAGATGGAACATCTGCATGATGAAAGATCAGCACAGAGTGGCTGTTGTGATGGCCTTGTTCAAGACAAACAGAAGGAAGGCAATGTCACATTATAACAAAAAACATACATATATAGTATGAACCATCATTGCTATTATATTTCCTTTCTTTGTATTTCTGTTTTCAGAGCTAGAAAATCTCTAATATTCCTGTCTGTATATTTTGATATCAGAATTGATCTCTTTTTAAACAATGTTTTGGTTATCAACTGCATGCTTTCACCACAGGCTACATAATTAACAGATTATTGTGACTGTTCTGAAATAATAAGTAACATGCAAATTAAATTGTCTGTGGAGGATGTTAAAAATTTCTAATTATGGAATTCATCCCCTTGGAATACAAAAACATTAATGTAAACAAGAGAACTGCTTAACTTTCATTCTTAGAACATGGCTGTAATTATGTAAAAGTCATACACAAAAAGCTTATCAAACTATTTAGTACAGCTAACCATTCTATGATTCTGTATTTCAGTCTTCTGATGAAGCAGCTACTAACTATACAAAATCACCTGTGTTGTAAAGTGACAAAAAGTATCATTTTTCATAAGCAGAAATTAATTTCATATCACATTAAAGATGGTGACATCTATTTTTTCAAAGTTCAGTAGTTTCCAAACTATATCCTAAGGTATTAGGATTAAAAAAAAAAAATTATCAAGCAATTAAGGATGAATCATCATCACAAGTAATGAGGCTATTTTGGCTGCATAATATAAACATTTGCTAGGATTCAAGACAGGAAAAACTGATTTTTACTGGGAAATGAAAAGAAAAAGATACTTTTCATGACAACCTGAAGTACTTACACATCATACACAAGTTATTACAGAAATAACGTGTGCTTTCTAATGAAAATATTAAACCAAGTTAGTGGAAAATAGGTTGTATTGGTCTGTATAACTCACTGTGTGTGATTTCTGTCTCGGATTGATGGCTGTTAACATAGTGATCTGCTGTGATTTTAAAACATGGAGTGTCTTCTTCCATGTTTGATATTACGGCACAAAGGTTTGAATCTTCATTTTTGCCAGTTTAACAAAGTGGCCACATCCTACTGCCATGGGTATAATATAAACCCCTAGGTCTGATGAGTTATATTAAGCAGACTTCCCAAGAGAATCTGGGAAGTAGAATAAGACGGCAAGTACACGCCTGAAAGAAAGAAATACTGCCCATTACAGTTATACTGTGTAGGCCATATGATACTGAAATTTCACAACAGGAATGTAATTTGGTTTTAAAAATGAATGAAATGGGTGAGTGTGGGATAACATACCATGAACAGAAAGCTTTTTAAATAGGAAATGCTCACAATAATGAGGAAGTTCCAGATCAGAATGGAGAAACACAACATAACTCTACAGAGAAGTCTGCAAATAACTGCCCTGTGCAGCAGACAATCAAATATGCTGTTTGACTCTTGTTTTTAAGATCCCCAACAACCATCTTTTTTCATGCATGAATATTTTATGAACATCTTTTTAAAGGAGGAAGATGCGACATCAATGTCTGCCATCATATACAAATTATCCCAGACTCCAAACAGCTTCTTTGCTTTCAGTGCTTGTGTACAAGGTTTTGATATTCTGCCATGAGCTGCAGCTTATGTGACAATCCAAAAGACCTCAGTTTCCTTTTCTTCCCATGTGTTTCTTCCCTCATACTCACTAGGGAAAGCACAAACTTTTGACTATGCAGGGGAGGAAGGGACAGGTCCTCTCCTGCTGACTAAGAGAGATTTTGCAAGAGCCATCCCACTGGTAGTTCATGATAACAAAAAGTTGGCAGAGGAAGAAAAGACATGTTTACTGTGTCACTCAATACACACTTTACTGAAAGGAAAATAATCTCTTAAAATTATATTCCTGACACATTTTGGAGTATATGTCGGCACAGATATTTTAATTTTGTGATTCTGAAAAAGGAAAAACCTTCATGACATGAAGCAGTGCTTCAAAAGCAATTTCACATTTTGAATCAGCTTCTTGGAGTTTGATGCTAACATTTTCACCATGTTCCCTGAAGTGCCACAATAGGTGTCTTCATTTGCAAGGTCACATGCCATTTCCCAGATAATATGCTAGTATATCTCCAGCTCCGGACAGATGATCTTGTAATTGTAATTTATTTTGGTTTTAGTTCCTCCATTTTCAGTTCATAAAAACATTTCATAATTCTAAATACATTTTATATTTAATTAAATTTTTTACAGTTTATACTGATCATGCTTTTGTGTGATTTTCCCTTTGTTCATATGCATGTTTTTGTAATTGTCACTGTGTACATCTATTGCACCATTAGTAGAAAATGTTTCTCTTTTGCAGATAAATACCTATCTGACTTGTAATCTATTTCATAACTTTTTTTTTTGTGTAATTCAAAGTATAAGTGCTTTGTGTTTATTTGCTGTCTATTGTCTAAACTGAAAACAGTAGATGAGATTTTTTCTGAGTACTGAGTATGTCTTTGAAATATTATTAAATGACGCAACGAATGATAAGTATTTAAAAATATATACTTAGTGCCATATTTATAATTAGAGTAAAACAAATATAAGGGAAAATGAACATTTTTTGTCTTTGCAAGTTGTCATAAATTTGTGTTTCAAGTTTCAGAAAACTAATTAATGCTGCACTTTAATGATGCTCATTATGATAAAATACTTGTGCTGAAACACAAGGATCCTTGTGCAAAGAAAAATATGCTGAAGTATTCTGCGTACAATGTAATGAATATGTGAATAAGGAATGAGGGAAGAAGGATAACAGGATCAGACCGCTGTCACAACTTGGCTAATGTTCGGCAGGATAGATCCAAGTCAAGATTATTTATTATGCTATCTAGATAAATGGATAAAACATATATAAGTAGATAAACAACTGATGAGATTCTTGTGAGCATCCCAGAATAACAGGCTATTCAGAAGGGATTTAAAGAAAGGGTAGAAGATGTAGTCTTTTCTAGAACAATGTATAAGAAGAACATAAAGGAAAGAAAGGAACAGAGTCCTGTGTTCATTCAGGTCCCGAACCTGAACCTGTGAATGAAAACAAGCATCCTTATACTCATATGGGTCCTGCAATCACCTTTGCTTTGTTGCTAATCTGGATGAAGTTATTTGGCTTTTCAGCGAATCCCAGGTGGAAAACCAATGCTCTGTTCCCTGTCCCAGCCCTTCAGAGTATGGAGATATGAAGGGTAGGTCTAACTTGTGCACCTGCCTAAAACTTTAGTTCCACAAAGTAAGTTTAATTGAAACAACATGGATAAAGAATTAATGAACACATTTTCGTTTGTTCAAAAGGTCCAAAAGACAATTTCGTCTTTAACTCTGGTTCTGGGCCATAACATGGCACAGGGACTAAGCAATTTACTAAGCACTTAATTATTGAATGCATATTTTCTCAAGTGCCTAGCTAATGAGGTTAGCAAAAACATGAAAAGTAATAACTAGAAAGACATTCAACACAGGCTGAGTTTTATGAAATTAATGTCAGGGCCTTAGCCAATTTGTATGTGAGTTGTGCCTGTCTATATTGCTTTTGCAGTTCCAACTGGAAAATATAGGCTTCCTTTTTCCCCTTTGAACTTCTCTGAACCCTCTAGACTTTTCATTATGTTTTTAAGCAGTGGTGTGGTAATTCTGGCAAGTCTTGTTTTTTTTCCCTTTTTACTGAATGACACAAGATATAATCAAACATGACCATCTCAGGATTGTTCTCGCTGTATTACATCTCGTGTAACCACTCACAGCTCTGCTAGGTTGGTGTAAAAACCTACAACATCAGAACCATGTTGGTCTATGTCTGTTCTGGAGTTACTTTGCACTGATAAACACATATACTGATAAAGGTAAGGGGAAAGAGAAGACAGAATCAGACCTGCTCAATTCAGGCAGAGTTTAATTTTGGATCATAACTGAACTCCTGTAAATTATCATCCAAATAAGCTAAGTGCCTAACATTCAGTATGCCTATTAAATTCTGTTTTGTGGTTGAAATTGCAGAAACTGATTCCATTTTGCTTGCAATGCAAAATATATGTTTCTAACTTGATAGAAATAAATTCCCTTTCAGTGTTGATTATTGGAAATTATGTTTGACTTGTTGTCAAATAGGCTTACTTAACCATTCAAAAAGCCTGGCAATTTTCATTCTGTACCAGGAGGAAAAATCTTGAGCAGCAAAAGGGGTGGGCAGGGAGGGAAGTACATTAGCTGAACATGCCGAAGGGTAACCAACAGAGAAAGAAACCATTCACCCTTTAAAATTAAATCTCACTGTGTGTGCTGTGTTTTCTGTATTCAGGGCTGTTCTTTTTGCTGTTCTTGAAGTTCTCTTCCAGTCCACAGCCAACAATTATTAGTGCAACTGATCTGGATTAATTTACACCATATTTCAGAGCATGTATTTTGACAAATGAGGGTTTTATTCAAATAATTCATATCAACATGTAATTATCAATCACAACTTTCTCCTGGAATATTACCAGTAGATTTCAAATAAACTGGCTGCCTGAGAAATAAATATAATTTAAGTTCTAAATAAATATAATATAAGTCTATTTCTGTGAAACTTTGAAATCAATAATTCTGGTGCTGTGGAATACTCTAGTTCTGTGAGCATGATGTAAATTAAGTTACTGCCTCGACTGATGTGATAAAATGCATTATGTATTATTTCATCCCAGTATCATTGAAATCTTTGGCCTGTTCTGGAATGTAACTCAAAACCACCTCATTTTTCCCCAATTACTAACTGATACAGCCTACAGATTTGCTTTCTGGAGAGTCTAAGGCAAAACTTCATCTGCTTCAGTAGTGCAAGGTAAATTCTATCAGTCTTAAAGTAATAAATTTGTTTAAGAACATCAGTTTCTGAATTGATATCTTTTATACTTAAGATAAATTCTCTGTAGATGTGTACTGATAAAAGACATGCATATGAAATGAATATGTGTACTGGTAAGTGTATATTTTAAATATGAAGATGGGATTGGAGTTTGTCAGATACTAGGATGTGTCCATAATTCTCTACTGCTTTGAAGCCATCAGCTCTGTGTGAATATAAATTCCACGATCTTCTGATTGGGAAGTATCAGAGCTAAAGCTGATGAAGATGTGAAAATTCATAAGGATCCATGTCTATGCTACTCCTGACAAAACATGTCTATTTACTAGGGCTCCTAAATACACTACATTTATCTATAAGACTTCAAAGGGACAAAGACTTCAGCTTTGCCAGAAGGAGGCAGAATCTGGAGAATGAACGTGGTAGTACTATTTACTTGGTGGAGATGATCTATAGTGAAAAACGTGTACAAGTAAACCCAACCACTAGTTTTTTAAATCTCATGCAAATTTAGGGAAGGAATGTGGAGAATCTCCTGAAGTGGAGGGGAAGAGGTTTTCTTTCATAACCACAATATTGGCTGGCAACCTAGGGAGTTTAAGTTCGGTTCTGAGATGTCTAGACTGGAACTAGATTGTAGACTGTAGATCCATGTAGATCTGCTCTAGATCTAGATCTAAACTGTAAAAAGACTTCACTACAAAGAGTAGAACAGGGTTTAGAAACAACCTGGCATAGTTTTTTTGATGTCTAAATTACTATCCTCATCAAACTTCCCCCTTTATGCCAAGCGTGATGTCTATGATCTGGGATGCATCTGTGAGCCAGCCTGGGTCAGCTGGCCTGGCTGACTCCAAACTGACTCCAAACATGAAGATCATGGCAAGCCTATGATTCAGCAAAACCAGGACATATGGTCAGTTGAAATGTTTCTGTGTGTTTTGCCAGACCCTGAACCACGTTTCGACATTTGTCAGCATCAGAGAAAATCAAGCCAGGGAACATGTTAAAAACTGAGAAGTGCACGATGGTGCTAGTGTCTTGCTTGCTTAACTACTGGTGATGTAGCCTTAGTGTCCACTTCCCTTCAATTCAGGGTTATTATTTTTAGAAGTTTCTCAAAATGTAAATATTCCCTCTAAATAGAAAAGGGCATGAAATCATCTCAGGATACTTCAGTACAGTCACATCTGAATCCCTGAGTACAAAGGCACTGCCAACAAAGCATATGAAGCAGGAGAGAAGAATGGCTGTGTTCATTTTGACCACAGTAAGGTCAGTACCAAGAAAGGCCTTAGCATAGTTTTTGACAGCTGTTATAGACAAATCTCTGGCAAGTCATCAAACGCTCATGTGACTCATCTCTCTCCTTTATTTAGAGGCCTTAGTATGATGCTTTCAATAGCAGAGAACATCCCTAGGTGTTTTTATTCTACTGATCTGCAGTGCTAGTTATTCAGGCAGTCAGCTAAACTGATGCCACTGCTTTGACACTTCCTGTTCTGGAGATTGCTTGTTGGAGCTGAAAACCTCTATGTGATGCAGAAGTGAGCTGCAGACATACCCTTCCTACTGTTGGTTGAAATAGCACTGTGACACAGATGGCTACCCTACAGCGCTATATAGTGTATAAGGATGCATATGTTGTTTTCTCCTTTGAATATCAGTGTCTTCATAACCAAATATTCAGGACTAAAAGTCCTATAGTATGGTTTAAGCTGATGCTACTTCTTGGGTTTACAGTGAGACAATGTGTTCTAATTAGTCTTTTAGGTACTACTTTTAGATGTATGACTACAACCAAAGCTGGTTTCTAAACATGGGCATCATAACATATTCAAATTATTGACCTTACATGCATTTTCATTGCACAACTTTTTAAGTATTTCCTTTCTACAAAGTAATCTCACCTGTGATTATATTTTCCTGACAATTTTTTTTCAAGATGAATTTATGTTTTTACACATTTATCAGGTTTCACAAGGTTCAGGTTTTAAATTTCTCCCTTGATAACGACAGTTATGAATATGTATTTTTGTTTCTATTCTTTCTCTCAAATGCTAACTAAACTTACAATTACCAACACAACTTAGAGAAAATATTGGATAATTCATTAGATAATGCACTTCTGCTTATTCTTTTAAGTTAGTCCTTAAGAATTTGAACTACATGGCTTCATAATCTACCAGGACAAGGAACATTTTTATACAGCTTTTTCATGACTCTTTTCTTTTCTTTTGCAATAAGAAAGAATAAAGTTTCAAGATTAAATGAAGGCAAAACAATTCTGACCAACTTTTCACAGAGTTCTATGAATTCTTTTGGTGTGAGATGAGGCAGGTGAGTTACACCTTTCTTCATCAGTTTAATGGCATGTCACTCTATGTAGATAGTAACAGGATAGATTCAAACAATACTTTGCAATCGTTGTAAGAAGACCTATCATTTTGTACTATAGCTAAGTATATTATTAAGAATCATTTAATCTACACATCACTGATACAATGCCACAGAGTAAGACTGTTGCATTTTACTTGCACTTCTACAAATCAGGTCTGAATTGTCATCTTTTTTAAGACTGATGGGATTTTGGTCTGATTGTTACAATAGTACATCATGGTAAGAATGTAATTTAAAGTAATTCCCATGCATGTACAAAATCCTTTTATGCAGCTGCTTCAGAATTTCTTTGGGGGGGGGGGGGGGAATACAAAACATGAAAGGATGTCAACTCAGATGGGTAGCCCATGTACTTCATTTCTGAAACAGAGTTTTTGAATTATATTGGGCCAGAAACAATCTTCCCCATCTAGCAATTTGTTGTCACAGAGAGGTATGAGATACCCCCTTGGGATCCTGGAATTATATATATATATATATATATATAAAATAAAATACATCTTCGACTAGCATCTTGTGACAGTGTTCTGCACTTAATTGAAGAAATTTATACGCATCATGAAAACAAAATGAAGGTTCCTCACAAGTAGCATCCAGAACTTACTCATATTTTTAAAACACATACTTTCCTTAAATTCCATGTAATACATAATTTTGCTGAGAAAAATTGTTTTGGAGTAAATGTCTCAAAGGAAATTCAGTCTTTTCTCACTACACAGCCTATGGTATGTAGAATAGATAGAGAAGACAAGAGAATTTATTAGTATTCCACTGACCTTTTAAACAGACTGCATGGAAATCCTGAAGGGTAATTTACAGCTAAATTAATTAAGATAGCACATAATATACAAGGTCAGACTGTGGTCTTTACAGAATTTTTCTGTCTGAACAAGACATTAATTCTTAGTGTTAGTCTTTTACAAAAATGGTACTTCTTTGTGTCCTGAGGCATGCAGAAGATTTAGGAAAGCAAAGAATAATGAATCGCAAAAGCTCATTGATTCCAACCTCAAAATAAAATAAAAATTAAGAATAATTTAAAAAATTTAGGGTTTTTTTGAGAAGCTTTTTGTATCATGTAGCATGGAAAGGAGATCATATGGAACTCATGACTGTGAGACTGCTGAGTTCTGTCATTCAATAAGAAATCTGTTTTTCTATTTTTTCAGACATATTTTCCTTAAATCATAAATACACTCAAATTATATTAAAATACCAGTCCTATTTGAGTACTTGTGTCTATTTCCATGAAATGAAATGACTTCTTAATGGAACTCATTACATTCTATGCAGGAGAGTGCAAATTATAAAATACTCAATTTGAATCTAAAAATGGTAAGCAAAGGGTGGGTAGATACGGTCATTTTTTTTTCCCTTATGAGTATTGGAAGTCTCCATAGGTTGGTATTGACTGAATAGATCTATCAGATCACATGGTGTGTCCTTTTCCATTTGACCATAAGTAATCATTACTTTTTTCCATGGTTGCAGTCCTGCAACAGTCATTGATCACTTCATAGATTTTAAGCCCAGAAGAGAACACTACAGGCTCTTAGCCTGACCTGCAATGTGACACAGGCAGTAATACCTCACACAATAACATCTACATGAAGTCCAATAATTTATGATTGAATACAGTGCACATTTTAGGAAGAAAACAATATTGATTCTAAAGTATTATATGATGGACAGTAAGTCTACTACTTTCTTTCATAAATTGACCTAATGGCTACTTTCTCTCACTGACAGAAATGTGTCTCGTATTTCCACTTTGAATGTACCTGTTTATAAACTGTAGGGAGTGGTTTTTGTTGTGTTTACAAATAACATGGCAAACATTAGCCCTGTCCTACAGCATATTCTTATTTTATTATTATGTTATAGGTCAGTCTCTCTACTTTTCCCCTAAAGGAGAATTACTTCCTCAGATATTTCCTTGTGAAGGAGATTTTGAGCCCCATGATTCATTCTTTTGAGTAGCAGGGCTAGAAGATGAGTTTTTCAGCCCACTCATTGGAACCCTGAACTATAGATCTTTGATGTATAGAGACAATATAAACTTTTGAGTCTTGTTTGGTACTTAGCTCTATACACACAAATAATTTAACCCAATATCTGTTCTAATGATCTTATGAATTTAACTGCAGACCTTGCAAATTCTTGTCTTAATAGGGAAAGAGCACCTGCAGACTGGCAAATGGGATGGAATTCACAGATAGCTGAGTATGAAGAAAACAGAATATATGAAAATTACATAGTCCAAAGAGGTTTCCTTACCAGTTTGAGCTGTCCAACAGGTTGCAGAAACAGAGATTCCTAAGACAGAAGTTAGAGAGTACAAAAATATGTACTATTTTCTGAACCATAATACCTAATGAACTGGCACTGGCAACATCATTCTAACAGAATCTTATCTTTGTCTGTATATAACATTGTGAGAAATGTGAGATATTTTTTATATATATTATTTAATATATGCTTTAAAAACTGTGGCTTGCTTTTGTTGGTGGTGGTGGTGGTGGGGTTTTTTCTTGTTTGTGTTTGGTTTGGGGGTTTTTTCGTTGTTTTTGGTTGGTGTTTGTTTTTTTTTTTTGTGGGTTTTGTTTGGTTTTGGTTTAGGTTTTTGGTTTGATTTTGGTTTTGGTTTTATATTACTAGGTGCTAGAAACTAGGTCTAAACTGGAAATGTTCTTAGCAACTCCTCAGATAAAGGCACTGGCTAATTTTCTGTCCTCACACTCTCCTCAAATATATTGTATCATATTTCACAAGGGTAAACAAATTCTTTATTCTAGATTTGGAAATTACTATCTAGATTTTGAGGAATCTTGTACTGAGTAAAGCTTTCTCTCTTCTTTCAGAGCAATCCAATTTCCATTTTATGCCACTGTTCTCAAGCACCTCAAAACCAAATGAGACATGCTGGATTTTCTGAGTTGTTCTAATGCCATAACTTAGATTTCACAAAAAGCAGTGGGAGCCTTATCAATTGTTTGAATGGAAGACAAAATGGCAAACTTGAAACAAATTATAACCATAACTAATCAGCTTTTGTGTCTATGCTAGCTTTGCCAAGTTGAGTTGTACTGAGGAGCCAACCTAGAACTGGCAGGATGCTGCAGTTGCCATCCAATCTGTCAGAAGCCCTTCTTTTTTGAAAGCAATACCACACTTTTATCACTTGAAACCTCTCCAGTTCATTTGCTGTCAGAGCTGATAGTGTTCAAACACTTGGTGAGGAAAACAGTCCTGTGCTTACAAAGGATTTGTTTAGTCTTATTTTAGCAGTATAAAGACATCTAATCTAAGCAGTAATTCATGTAAACTTCTACAGTCAATAGAGGGACGTGGTAAATCACATGTGACTAACCTGACTGCCTTCTATAGTCAGGTGAAGGGATCAGTGGACAAGGGGAGAACACTAAGATGTCATTAGCATGGGTTTTAGCAAGGCTTTGGACTGTCCACGCTGTTACTGCACCTAGTTAGGACATTATGATCTCTTTGGGCAGAAAAATGTATGTCGAGAAAGATGGCTGGAGAATTAGTCTGAGGATGGCATTTAATAGGTGATACTCTATTTGAAGGCCACTAACAAGTGGTCATCACAGGGGTCTAAATCGGGATATGTCCTCTTTTAACATTTTATCTGTGACCTGGAGGAGGCAATGGGGTACACTCTCATCGAGTTTGCAGATGGTACTAAACTGAGAGCACAGGTCAGTTCAGTTGAAAGCAGGGCTGCCGTCCAGAGGTACCTAGACAGGCTAGGGGAATGGGCCAGCAGGAACCTTTGAAATTCAGTGAAAATGTTAAGGTCTGAACCTGGGAAGGAAGAACCCCTATGATGGTATAGACTGAAGGCTGACTGACTAAGGAGTAGCATTGTGGAAAAGGACCTGGGGATCATGGAAGGCAGATGAATGTGAGACAGCAGAGTGCCCTGACAGCAAAGGCCAACTGAATTGGAAGCTGTATTAACAGGGTGGCAACCAGGAGATCAACAGAAGTTATTACCCTCCTTTACTCAATATGTAATAGACAGTATCTAGAAATAGAGTCCACTTTTGAGGCTTTTTCTTCTGCTCCTCTCATCCCCCACCCCCCAGTCCAGGAAAGGCATCAATAACCTGGAGAGAGTCCAGCAGAGGCCACAAGATGCTCAGGGAGCTGGAGCACTTGCCCAGTGAGGAGAGGTTGAGGGAGATCAGCTGGAGAAGAGCCAGCTTTGTCAGCACTGAACAGTAGCCCACTAGTAGCCCATTAGGTCATTGAGAAGGTGGAGCTAGTCTCTTCACAGTGAGGAATAATGGAAGGAAGAGAGACAATGGACATAGACTGAAACAAGAGAGGTTTAGACTAGATATAAGGACAAACGTTTTCTGCTGAGGACAGCCAGATAGTTGGAATGGGTTTCCTGGAAAGGTTGTGCTGTCTCCACCCGTGGAAGTTTTCCAGACCCAACTGGATAAAGCCCTGAGAAAGAGCAGATTAGGCTGGAGATGTTCTGAGGCCCCTTCCATCCTTAATTATCCTAATATTTTATCTCTTTCTAAGAGCTAAGTGCCCTCACAAGGTGCTTAAACTGTTATGGAATGAGCCTTGCTTGGGTTAAGATGCCTCATTTTTAAGGTGCTGATGTTAAATAGGAATGGAAAGTAAATGCAGCTAACAAACTGACTGAGTGATAATACCAGTCATAGAAAAGGACTTTTAAATGGCAAGCCACTTCTCCAAACTCACCCTTATAATATCAGACAAAAGTCTTTTCCCTTGAAGAAGCTTTTTTTTCTGTAAATTCCTATCATAGGTATTTATACATCTTCTTTACCCACACATTCACATGTACTCTAACAATGAAGCAGCAGTATCAACACTTCCCCCTAGTTTCTGAACTGTATTTATGGCTATTTTACTTACCTCAGTGAGCAGGAGGTTACTTTAACTCCCTGTCTATGGATGGGCACGTGAGACCCAAAAGGACTTTGCTCTCCTTGTTTTTAAGCTACTTCTATAGGCACTGGACTATCTTTTGTCTTTATCAGATGAAAATCATCATCCTACATAAGTCTAATCAGATGAAAAACTCAAAGACCAAGGGGCTGATGGTTACGCTTTATTCAAACAGTGCCTATTTCTCCCAAATCTTATATGCTATAGCTTCCAAAGCAGTACTTGGCTTCAGGTCCAATGCTCTTACATTTGTCTCCAACTATCATTTGGCTTTTAGTCCCTTACATCTATGACCTAACAATTCATGAATAGCACAGCAGGTAAATTACAAATGCAGTGTCCTTTGGTGTCAAGAAAAAAAAGTCTTAAGCAACAGCAATGTCAAGAATAGTTTCAAGGAATATAAATAAAGTTATTGTCTGGAGTACAGATGTGAGATGATGAGATGAACTCAACAAGGGGAACTTAAGAGTCTGAAGGGAAACCTCACAGACTAGGATAAATTATGTATGTTTTAATTCTTAGATGGGTATTTTCCTGTATTAAAATGTAGGATAAATAGATATAAGATGGAAATAGCCTTGAAGATCACTGTAAAGAGGCTAGCAGGAAGTGGCAGGAACAGACATGCAGCCTACCTGTTCCTCTTTACTCTCTGAAATGAGTGGTGTCTATGAAAAATACAAAAATTTTGTTGAAAAAATATGGACTTTTTGTTCATAAGAATAGAAAAAAAAAAGGTGATATGTGTCTTAAGCCCCTTATCTCCATTCTTTCCCTCCAGCAACGAGGAAATTAGTGAACTTAATTTATAAATAATGAGTGAACCTTTAATTTATATGGTTCTACTATATATATATATATACTAACATATTAACAAAACTTCGAAGAACTCTGTTCTTTCTTGTTTTTAACCTCCCAGTCATGCCGTCTGGACCTGTGCAATAGCTGCTTAAATCATTCATTTCCTTTTTAAGCTGACCTTGGGTTGATTTCTTCACATTGCACATACCTGATTAAATTCAGTGGCAATTATTTTTAGACATTCTAACATATTCTCAATCTTTCTTCCTGCACTTGCTGGAAATCTAATTCTAAAATAAATTTGCACATGTAACATTTTTGCTATTTGCTTTGCGTGTATGATTATATTTGCACCACTGTGCAGGCACCTTCAGCGTGCTCAAAATGGGTATGAAGATCTGCCTGTAAATATATTCACAAAGGTAATTTTGGCAACATCTTTCAAATGTACAGGAAATTATGAAACAAGGGCAAATACACATTCTTCAAAATCAGACCTGTAGTAATACATACGTTCCAACAGATTAATGTCTCAAGTCATGTAATGCATAAAATACCATCTCAGTCATGTATTCTATGTTGGAAATTCCTTGAATCTTTGCCATATGCTGAAGCAATCACAATTCAGTAGGCCTGTTGAATTACTGAATAAAACTCAAACGGCATGCTGGCATTTTGTCTCAATATCTTGATTTTGTATTGTCATTTATACTCAGAAGTTATTATAAATTAATTAAAAGACCATCTGAAACCCCTCAGGTAATTTTCAATCACAAGGAGAACCTCCCTTGTAGTGATACTGCTGTCCCTGTCACTCTGTGAAGATATTTTAATCAGACACATTAATTTTACTTCACTAAAGTGAAAGGGAGAAATATATGACTATGGTCTGTGCCTACTGTCAGCAATGCATAAATCTACTGGCATAAGTAGGATACATAGGGTGTAAGTCAATGGCACAAACCCAGTATATTATTTCACTTGAAGTATAGCAGCCTATAACAAAGCAGAAACACATTCTGTGTAGGCTGCCATGTGTAAGAAAGCCAAGATGCAGAAGGATTTATTTGACACCTTTGGCAATTAATATACATATGTGCTATGATAGCTCATGGGAGCCGTTGGCAACAGTACTCTCTAAAATAGCAGTTTAGCTGAGATGCTCAAGGATTTCTGGAAACTCACTGATGACAAAAGATGTTTGTCTGAAAGCTGCTTCTTTCTCCACCTCTCTCTCCCATTCTTTCTCCTTGAGGTTCTTGACATGTAACATAGTTCATGAGCTGTCATACCGCTGGATGGACTAGAATATGATTCTCCTCCTTCTAAAGATTTCTCTTGTTTTGGTTTTGTGCAAGTGAGGCAACCATCACTTTTCCTTCTCCAGGTATTTTACTCCCAGATGCCAAATATATTCTGCTTAATGAAAACATTGTTCATGGGATGGGTTTTTACTGCTTTCCTGCTCATGTTGACTTCTCTGTATTAATAAGTAGCCATTGCAGCAGGTGCTTGAGCCTTATTTAATCAAGGTTCTAACTGATTAACAGTGGCTTTTTAAGATGTTATTGTATATTGTATAATATTATATATATATGAACTGACCTACTGCTGGCTGTACTTGCTAACAAAAGTGAAAGTGCATTGTCTTCTAAAGTGGCACAGTTCACAACCTATGACATGAGCATGAAAGCATCCATTTCAGTTTAGGATATTATGCTGAGCCACAGGGTGTCAAGACCAAGAGGATAATATACATTTACTTTTGTTACTGTGGCAGAAAATAAACCTGGAGCAAATAAATAAGCATGGTAATTTCTTAAAATATGTCACCAGAAATCAGGAGATCTCACTAATCACAGCCACCTGAATTCTTCCTTCTGAATCTTCAATTTTTCACAGGTTTAGCTAGAAGAATGAATTTTTTTTTTTTTTTTAGGAGTGGATCTTCTGGAATGGAGAATCACAAGGAATGGCTAGCAGCTTGCAAACTCAGGTGGCAAGAATATATGTTTTCATTAGAGCTGGTCTGTAGTTCAGTGGAAGCTTTTCATATCTTTGCAGTAAGTCATCTTTAGATATTCATAATAAATTATAATTCTTATTGCTGAATCCCGATTCCCTGGCATGAATGTTTAAATCTATAATCTTGGTGAGATGAAAGTAAAGCAAAAAATGACAAAAAGAATCTCAGTTCACTTACATGCTTTGTGGTCTTCTACTCTTATCTTCACAATTTTATTTTAGGGCAAAAATGCCAATGTTTCCTGTTGCCCAAGTGAAAATGTTTGTGACAGTTAAGTGTTAGTGAACTGCTCTATCAGTACTGACTTGGGATTTTTTTTATTTTTTTTTTTTTATGTTACAGTGCTGAAACCCTGCAGAAGCAGTGCAGATAATGGAGAGCAAATGAGAAGGAGGCTCACTTTTTGAAAGCTGATCAAATCAATGAACTCTAAGAGAATTTAGTGGTTTTAGGAAGGTATATAACTTTCAAGCATGGATCCAATGATTGCAGTTCTGGTCCTAGGCTTTGATATCATCTTTGAGGTAGGTGTAGATGTTTCTAAGGTCAAAGTGTGGCAGATAGCAAGTTGCTTTAGGGCTGTTTCTGAGGCTGAATTCCACGCTCCCTCAAAATGTAACATATTGTACTGTATACTGGACATGCAAAGCCATGCCAATTTTTCTCTAAATAGCCTTTAACCACTGGTTTTTAAAATAAAAATGTCAATTCAACACAGGAACATTGCACTGTGATCTAAGTGTTTAAAATTCATCTTGAGAGGAATGTGTTAAAGATTCAAAAATAAAGTAATATAGAATAAAGTAAATATCACATATCTAGACATCTACAAGCTAAAACATCTATAAATAACATTGTTTTGGAATTTTTCCCTACTTACTTAAAAGAAATAAATTAAATTCTGCATAATATCTTGGTTTGGGTCTCAAAGCAAACACAAATCAGATCAGCCAAAAGAAATACCCAATTATGAAGAATGATGGTAATAGTGCCTGTCTCAACATTCCTAAAAATCTTCTCAGCAAGTTCTATAACCAGATTTAACACAGCAGGAGTTTTTGCACTTCCAGTTTTTGACTGGTCAAACGAAGTTGTAACTTGTGGAATATAAAACTGTTTTATCCTTTATTAAAGACACGGAGAGGCACTGCAACATGCAACCACTCCACCATAAATAGAAGAAAAACAGAAATTACTGTCTAATAACTATGACACATCACAGGGAGAAGTGCTTTAAATTTGGGCCTGGACTGTGAGCATCCCAAGCTTCTAGTTAAGTCTAATTTTGTTTCCCTCAAACAAAGAGGAAATCAATACTTAAAATAACAGCTAGAACCACAACAACAGAGTATCACCATTTCTGTGATCATGCACCAGAGCATTTCCACATATCTCTGGCAAATAGCTGAGTAGATATAACATATACTGCTAATACATTTTTGCACAAGATACCCTGGAGACTGACAAAGAAAATGAACAAAGGCAAAGGACAGAGAAGACAACATATGGAGAGAAAAGAAAGAACAGAGGACACATAGGACCACAAAGAAAGTAAGGAGCAGAACTGGAGATGGAAAGAGAGAAAGGAAGGAGATGGAGGGAGAATGATTATGTGTTAGAAACAGGGAAGCTTTTAATAATGCTAGTCCCTGAGCTTGAATTTATTCTTTCTTTCTGCTGATAGGGGATTTAAAAGAATGACCTCACATGGAGAAGGATCATTCAATTTTTTTCAAGGAAATTTTATAACTTTAATTATAATTTGCACAATCTAATAGATATATATGGCACTGTGTAAAACAAACAGATTACAGATTCTATCTTTAGTATATATGGAATTGCAGATGAAAATACAGAAAATTAAGCTTGGGACATCATAAATAAGCCCACACTTAATGTCTTCCATGGAGTGACTTTTCTTTCAGTGGAGCTGAAAACATTCATATGAGCCTATTGTTTACCAGTGCAAAGTCATATAGTTCTAGATAAACAATCACACAGAACATGTAGTGCCTAACTAATAATGCATGGTACTGCTTTGGATGCTATTCTAGTAGCTTTGGAAGCAGCATTGAAAGCAAGCATCATTATAGGGCTCACAAGCTATTTAGAGGGATACCAACCTACTGACACTGTTTAATTTTAAGAAAGGAAACTGCTCAAACCGCCCAATTGGGAATTCAGTTAATTATATCTTGTGGAAGTCAAACAGATAAGAACAACTTTTCTTTATAAAAGCCTGAATAATTTTTCACTATTTACTCACAAAACACAGTGCTGGAAGAAGGCAGCATTTCCAGGCGAAGTCAGTTCAAATACACTTTATTCTTCCAGGGACCAGTGATGCTCCCATTATCAGTGAGAGAAATTAATTTTTAAGAGGTAGTTTAATGGCCTCAATTACTCAGAGGAACTGATAGCATAATATGATGCTGGTAGAACACCACTCCTGCTAAAGGAAAGTTACTTTTAAAGGTTAATGGCATATCATTTACAATAAATTTCTTTTCCTGACTGTAGCAAAATGTGCTGAACTCTCCCAATGCTCAGAATAAAACGCACACTGATTCACAATTATTTTTCCAGGTCTTGAAATTCCTTCATCACTTCACTCCTAGAACTTCTGCTCTAATGTGACATGCTGGGAAAGCTACATTAGTGAATCATATTAGCTACAGCAGTACTTCAAATACAGTCTGAGGTTATAGTCTTAAGTAAGGAAGTATTGGGTCATTTAAAAAATACATTTTGTTGCTCTGTCACTTTTAGAATCATATTTTTTTTAAAAAAGGAAAACATTATGCCTTTTCATTCTTAAATGTACTTTCTGACAGTGAAAGAATCCAACTGAAAAAGAATGTCTTTTATACTTGGGGCCAATTTTAGCATCTGCACTTAAATTTAGTTAGTAGATTAATGTCCCTCCAATTGGATCTCATTTACATCCACTTCAGTTCTTGCATTTAGATCATCATTCTCCTTAACAAATCAATAAATAATTCATCTCTCTAGGGAATAAACAAACCAAAGTCCACTGGACTTCTGAGAGATATGTTTGAACTTTCTAAGTAATACTGGGAGTCTTTCAACAATTATTGTGCAAAGTTTGTACAAAATCATGCTCTTAATAAGACCACCTTGCGGTTACATTGACATCTCTTATTCATTTTGCCATTTCTCAACTGTTTATTTTGGTAAACAAGAATGAGACATTATTGCTCAATTTTCTTCAGTTTGAGTGAAGGCTCTTTTACTTGCACCAGCCAATTATCATTATTTATTCACAACACATACCAAATTGGGCTGGGTGCCTAAGAGAGTCCTTCTCAGAGCTGTGAGAGCATTGGTGGACCTGGCTAGTCCCCAGGACTCCATTTTAGCACCCTCTAGAAATACTGCAGGGTCTCCAGCCCTGTTCCTGAACAGCTATTTGGATCTCCTGGCTTGTCCTTAGCCCTGGATTGTTACCTCGAGTTTGGCTGCTATTCATCTGCCTGCCAGTGAGGCCTGTTGCCTGGCTTGTCTCAGCTGGTTTGAGTGCTGTGGAGCTGCACCCCATCACCCCCATGCTGGTCTGTGCAGCACCCTGGCAGTGAGCTCAGGCCTCCTTGAGCCCTGAGCAGGCTACCACAGGCACTGGCCCACATGGTGGTCCCATAACTCCTGCTGTGCTCCAGACTCCAACTCTGCACCCAGAGCTGCCCTTGCCCCACACCACCTCCAACACTTCCACACTGACTGAGCAAGGTTATGATGATTTCTCCATCAGATGCAGTAAATACTCCCTGTTTTACCCAGGGGAGAAGAGATATCTGTTCCCCAGAACCATTCACTCCTGGATCTCAGGCAAGTCCCATAAACTGGGTCACCTCCTGTATGAAGCCAATGGCTGCCTGTGACTGACCCACAAAACGTTACACCGTAAGAAGGCTCAGAAGAGATGGATATAGATGGTGTGCTCACAGTGCTCAGAGAAGAGAATAGAAAGTGAACAGTTATTGTAAAGGAAGATGAACTTGAGCAGGAGAGTTGGAATAAGTGTTCTCAAGAGGTCCCTTCCAATCTAAACAATTCACTGACTCTACAAGAGACAATTCAAAGGTGTGCTGCAAAGCCAAAGAGAGCAGTAAAACCAGAACTTGCAAAGGAGCAAGAGAAGTCCAAAGCTCTTTACCTTGGCCTACAGTTTTTACAAAGCCTCATTCTCAGAATTTGCACTTTTAATGTAAATAATGTATAAAAATAAAAAGTGATATAACACAAAAGATAAGCCTAGAATTTGTGAATCAATTCATGCATTAAAACCGAGAAATAAAACATTTTACCTTCTCATAGCTGAAATTACTGCTTTTCGAAGAGAAGCATTAATTCTGTGGTGCTTGATTAAATCCCAGAACCACTAAAGTCTATGGAAGGTTTTCCACTGACAGGCAGAGTATTGCATAATTTAGTCTCTAGTAAAAGCACAAATGGTGAAATTCCTATAGTGCACCTGTAAATATTTTAAGGAAATCATTCCTCCCATTCCCCTCCATTTTTAAGTTGTCTTACTAGTGTATGCATCTTTCTTGATGGAGAGTACGCATGCTGATATACTCTGTCTTCTCTGTAGCCTCAGGAAAGCTCTAGCTTACTCTGTACAAACTCCTGTGTCATCACTACAGCACTGTTATCACCACAGTACTGAGTAATCTACTGAACATGCAGCCTAGAGACTTCACCAGTGAAATAAAGCACTGCAGCTGCATGATCCACCTGGATTCTTCCTCATACCATAGCAACAACTCTGACAACACTCCTCAACCACTCAACAAAGTCAAATGAGCAGAAACAAATGGACATTGGAGATCCCACATAAAACTATGCATTTCTGATATATGAAACACAGGTAGGTCTCTAAACTGTGAAGTCAAAAATTAGGTCTGTATCCCCAGCGCGCTGCAGAGTGTACAGGAATGTTTAGAGAAACATGCTTGATTGCATGTTGCAGATTTGTGTGCACAGCCCTGGTGTCCAGTTCTGGGAATGGCTCATGATGTTTTTTTGTTCCTACATACTATGGCAACAAGATGCTGAACAACTTCCATTGACATTAATGAAACCCATGTCAGAAGTTAAAATCTATTAAAGATGGCACCACATGAGAAAGTGTTAGGAAAACTAGAAAACTGAGATTGGATTCACTTTCTGCAAGATGTGACATGTTTCAACTTTCACCACTGCCTGGCTGAAAAAAGGAATTGTGACAGAGCTGACTTGCGTCTAAGCAATTTGAAAATCCCACTCCAGGGCTTAAGCAGTGATGAGGAAAAAAAAAAAAAAAAGGCAAATAAATGAAGAAAAAAGTAATAAAAAATAAAAAAAAAAATCTAGAAAACCTATCTCTGTTATAAAATCCAGTTACTGCAAACCTGCATTTTCCAGCACAAACTTCACCATTATGCAAGAAAGGGAGGTGCTGATCTCCCTGATATCCAGTGATAGGACATGTCGGAATGGTTCAAAGATATGCCAGAGGAAGTTTAAACTGGACACTGGGAAAGAATTTATTTACTGAGAGGGTGGTTAAACACTGGAACAGGCTTCCTAGAAAGGTGGTTTGTGTCCCAAGACTGTCAGTGTTTAAGAGGTATCTGGACAATACTCTTAACATGCTTCAGTTTGATCAGTCCTGAACTGGTCAGGCAGTTGGATGAGATGATGATGCTGTAGGTCCCTTGCAACTGAAACAGTACATTCTATTCTAACAAAGCAGTGATTACAAACTACAGACTGAAAGTGACTGACTGTAGATACAAGCTTTCAAACAGAGACGGAAGCCTCACCTGTGCAGCAGCAAGTATTTCCAAGGCTTTCTGCTGAGCACAGAAGTAACTTCTGTTTTCCTTCAGTTTAGCTTCCACTGGCTACTCTCTGTTCCTAGGGGGACTGTGTCTATGTGCTGCAGTAGTTAACTGCTCCCACCTCAGTCCCTATGGAAATAGAAATAAAACTGAGATGATACTAAAAGGTTGCTAGGAAACAGCCAGATGATGATGATGATAAGGCCAGTATCTTGGTCTCCCTTTTTCAGGATATATCTATACTGTTGGTCACTCAAGATTGCCTTTGACAATTTACAAATCTCAGGTGCTGATAAGGAAAATAAAAATATTGCAAAATTCAGGAATGCTTTCTGTACCTCTACTTAGACAAATACAACACTGTCTTTCTTGCAAAATTTTGCTGCCCTCCTCATCTGTGCATGGAAGTACTCTTAAAATTCATTCTAACTTCATCTGATTAAGAATGCAATAGATGATTTGACAAGTTATATAGTACATTTATTATGCTTTATATATCTCTTTATAGCGTACTTACAATGAATATTTCACTGTCTTCCAGTAGGGCATTAAGCAATGTGACTAATGCTTGTTACATGTTTATTCTTTCATTCCTCTCCCCAGGGGAAGATGTGTCTACTGTGCAATGTTTTGTTTTACAACATATAATTCTTGTCTGACTGTTTGTCTAGTTGTTTATTCTACAGAAGGAAAGGTTAAGAAAATTCAATTTGCACTTGGAAAGGAAGGTGGCACTCAAACTTGTGGCGGTCTTTGCCTCCTGGAGAAGTCGATTTCTCAGACTTAGACTAGCCCCAGCAAAAGCACTGTTTTCTATTTAAGAAGATTTACCATCTTTGCAAAGGTTTGCCAGTAGAACAAAATCGTCAATCACTGCTTTCATTCTGGGATGTCAGTTAAGATACCCTGGGCCCTGGCCACAAAAAGACTCAGAAAAACAATCAAACTTTAAATACAATTCAGTAGCTGACGAGACTGGAAATAACACTCTGCAAACTACAGCAGCTGCTTGTCAGCTGGAAGAGTTCAAAATTCCCCACAGCTCATCATTTTCCTACCAGAAAGACTGTTCCTCTTGCCACACGACATTGCTGTGACCTGCAAAGGTACTGCAAGCAGGAAGTTATTTTTATTAAAAGTGGTTTTCTGATTGCATATGCTTTGGGAATAATGCTTATTTGTGCAGGAGCTTCTGAATATAAAAACCAGAAGGATTAGCAGCATCTAGACCCCCCCCTAGGAAAACCAGACTCCTAGAGAAAATAATACCTGTAAAGGAAAAGAAAGGAATTGTGGCCCTGCTTGTTTTGATATGCTGTCAAAGTAGAAAACCTTTGAAAGACATACCTTGTCTAAATCAGATTTTTTATTAATTATTCAATACAATGTAGATTTATTTAATAATGCCATGAATGAAAAGCCATTATATTCTGATTTTAAGCCTTTGCTCTGCTAAATTTGTAGCGAGCTACAGGAAATTTTTTTAAAAGGAAGGTGTAAAAGAGTTATTGATTCCAACTTTATTTTACATGTACTCTATAAATAGAATTTTCTCATAAAATTATTCATTTTTTATGGTTTTTTTATACTTTAGTTGTATTACTGTCATTACTGTGTGTTCCATTCTTCAGAGAATATAGTTTCTCAGAGCAACAGCATGTCTTTCCCAGTAATGTGCATTATTGTAAAGATCCCTGAAGGTATGGCATAACTTCTAGAGATCAGCTTTGCAGCAATCGGGACCATGTGTGCAGCCTAGAACATCTGGAATGGCCATGAGGCTTAGGATTTGCGTATTGGTGATACTGAAAATAAAGGTTTTGAGCAGATGTTAGAAAACTCAGGAAAAAAGGCTACCTGCTTGCAGCAATGAGTAGATCAGTGGTTTTTTGTTAATACATGTCACTTATTTATCTTCTTTTTCTTGTGGCAAACATTCTCATGTATTATTCTTTGCAACTTGTAATAATATTTAAAATGCAGAAGAGAGTAATGGATCAAACCTTTTATTTTACAAGTATTTTCCAGGCAAGAAAATGATGACTATTCTAATAGACTAACTTTTTTTTTTTTTCTTCTCTGTTCCTTTATATTTTAAGATATATTAATTACAGTTTGTCAAAACTGTATCTGAAATACCTGCTCTTCTGAAATTATATAAAAATAAATCTTTTGTCTACTATACTCTACTACAGAAAAAAACCCCAACAAACGTGTTCTCTTTTTATGTTCTGTGTTTAAAAACAAAACATCACTAGGATATAAGTAGGCAGATAAACATTCCTTATTGCACCTTCTTGTACCATGAAATATCATTTGATCTCTCCAATACTGAATTTTTTGTGAAGTCACCAGCAACTTACAAGTAAATCAAACAAGGGTAAGAAATCTTACCCTGATCCTGTTGGTAGCAGTAAGTGATCTGTCATTTACTACAGCAGAGTGGATGGGTCCCATGGTTTAATTAAACAATGTTGCTGTGGGCTATAGGATTGAACAGAAGCGTTGAAAAGAGTTTACTGCAACTTCAGTGTTACAGAATTTGCTGCTGAAAAGCAAACTGCAAAAATGGATACTTGGGAGAAAATAAAGGAGGAAAATTCAAAATTACTCTAACTTCAAAAATAAATCTACTGGAAATATGGAATTCTACTGCTGTTCTTGTCCTTAAATGATTATTTTCTCTGATATTCCTTTATACTTAAATGCATTATTAGCTGGAAAAATAAAAATAAGTTTATTTTAGTTTTCTCCTATTTCTTAGATGATTCATATCAGTTCTAGCAACGTCAGTCTCAGAGGACTAATCCCAGAAAAAAACATAGCTGTACTGGGGTCCGTTTTATAACATTCACCTTCAAAAGTTTCCTCATAATAGAGGGTTTTGAAACATCTATATAACATCTGACACCGCTTCATTTTCCCTTTGTAGGGACTTGAAAACTGGAATTGATGATCACCTAAAACTCCTGTGTTTATTTGTCTATCATCTTTGGGTTGGATTCTTTCCATGGGAAATTTGCATCATATTTTTCCCAGTTTAAAAAACAATTAATGATTTTTTTTCCTGTTCGTATCAGGCAATTTTTCTATCTCAGGAAATCAAGTTCTCCCTGGTTAAGTTGTGTCATCCTATCCACCACCCCCACCCCCCCCCATTTTGTAATCTGGTAGAAACTGAAATCCCTCTTATTTAGGTAAAATTTATTCAGTCAGGAAAAGTATGTGAAAAGCCTTACTATGACTATCTGAAGAGGAAAAGTTAAGAGGGCTAATAAAGATGAGAGAGGGCTTGTGGTTACTTTTTATAAATATCACAGTAAAAACAAGAGATAAAAGAAATACTTAAAGTGAAGGATGATAGACATATTGATAATTTAGTTAATGACCTCTACTAAGTACTTATCATATCCTTAATTCAAGCAGGAAAAATACTTTTCTGTTAATTGAGTATCCAAGCTTCTTCTGATTTCATCTGGGAATCTGGCTATAACTTCAGATATGAGTAATGAACTCTTGCTCTAAAAAAGGTCTTGCAAGGACTCAGTCCAATATTATTAATTATACCATATTTTCTGTTTTATTTTGTTATGAAGTTTATAAATAAAAAGTTGTACTATTCTTTCTGCATATGTGTCTTGCTCCTTTCCTCTACATATTTCTCAACATTAAAATGAGATTCTACCTTTCTGAAGGAGGTTATGGGTATATGTTACTCACTCAGAAAATTAAAATGTATGCCATAATCAAGTACTATGAAGGTATTTTTCAAATCAAATGGAAACCATATACAATGGCATAGCCACGATATGCTACAAACAACAAACTCCTGTAAGTATTTTCAGAGTGCAAACTCCTAGAATGACATTAGCTATGAAAAGCAGTAAAATAAAATATCAGACATTGTGCTGTTTTTTTAAATTATCCAGTTTTCACGCATTTTAATGGCGATGCAACTATTTGTGCATATGATTATATTCATCATTACATGCGGTGGCAATTGATATAACTGAGATGTTAGTGGAACATTTATTCATCAACTAATAATGTCTCAGTTTAAAACCTGCACACAAACTAAATGGGACGATTACTGTCAAGAGTTATAACGACAGGGACTAAATCTGTAACAGCTACTACCTGTAAGAAACAGTAATAAAAAGCAGTCATCAGCACTGGCACAGTACATGGTGACTGCATCCTAATTTAGTATTTGCTCTGCAAATCTCCTATGGTGTGTATGGACTTCAGTTTCAATAACAAAGGGTATGGACACAATTTTAGATTGTTGGCTAACAGCCTGCCAACTCTTTTTTGGGTTCAGCTTCATCAAAGCATTGCTGTTCCTTGCATGTGCTTCAAAGTGCTACAGAAAATGATTTACCCCTGCAGCCCAGAACTGGAGTCAGACCTGCAGTCACTGCCTCAGAAATCATGTCACCATTATTAACCCTTGCGAGAATGTCACCCATCATCAGTGGACTAGGATTCACTATTATTTCTGGTTTGGAATTTACAAGGATTTGATGGCCTAGATAAACTGAAAACAGTAACATCAGAAGTAGGCAGTCAATATGACCACAATCTGAGGGATTAGAAAAAACATGAAAGAGCATACAAGCTACAGCATGTAAAGCAGAGAGAGGAAGAACTGACAAAGAGGAAGGACAGAGCAGAAGTAATTAATTTAATGGAAAAATGGGATGGAAGGAGAATTCCAGAAAGTTAGAAATCAGTAATTACCATTAGAATAAAAACGATCTGTATCTGGAAGACACTGTTGATGAGTTCAGCAGGAACTGATGAAATATATTTAATTGATGAAAATAGAACCCTGAAAAAAACTTGAAATCAGAGTATATGAACCACTTAAGCTTTCTTTGTCTTGAGAATGAAGGAAAATTATGGGAGGAAGTGAACTTGAACTTGAATTTTGAAGAAGAAAAATGATCAGCTCTGTATGAACAGTCAAGTGAACTCTATCTTCAAAACCAGTTTATACAGAGGACAGCCCATACAAAGCTTGATCTGTGAAGCTCAAGCCTAAATCTAAAACACCTCAAGAGAAAACAGTGTGAATTATCTACAAACTATTGTTCCATACTGTCCTAGTTGTTATTATTATTATTATTGGAAAAAGGCAGGCAGATGAAATAACCTGCTTCATTTATAACAGTCAATTTTGGGTGTAGGGCTTTGTGAAAGCTATGTAAAGTCAAATGTAATAAAGGATCACTGCTTAGAGCCTGGAAAGCTGGGAAGTAGAGCAAGCATCAAGTTTCTAAATATCCTCATTAAGCAGGAAATACAAATACAACTAAATTACCTAAATTTATGTACCAATTACAATCAGTGTTTGCATGTTTACCTGCCTTTCCTCAAAGGCTTAGCCACCTCTTTTTATGCACCCAATTACACAGACAATTGCTATTATTAGACAAGCAGTACAGATGTAACTGTCAGAAAAATCATCTTGTAAAACTTAGAAGGAGAAAAAGATTGTTGGGAAGTGGTATAGTTTTTACATTAGACCTCAGACAACAGGCTCTGCAGGTTTTGAAGAGTACCTGTTGTCTCCCGCATCTGAAGTGGAATTCAGGTTCTTCTAAAAATGAAAACTTACTCCATTGAAATCCCCTTGCTCCCTGTCTCTCTAGCAGAAAAGCAGGACCTTCAGAAACATTCTGATGGAAAAGTCATGGAAAACTGAGTAATAAAGGTGCCATTTTTTTCTGTTAACATTTTTTGATCTTTATGCTGTAATCAAGCAGGACTATAATTTTAAACCTAAAAATATATGCTAATCACAAAAAGTCTGGCAATATAGTAGAGAGATATTTATGAATAGGATTATATCTTATAACATTTTGCATAAGATGTGATTGCTTCTATTTCCAGTGAATTTGGGATGAATTCTATGACGTATGGAAAAGGAGAAATTCAGGGCATTTTGTAGAGGATGGAATTTTGCTAAAGGAAACAGTTTATTTGATCTTTTTATATTTATTAGATTAACTTCGCAGTCATATTGGTTTATTTGAAGAGCTCTCTTCACAAAAAGATGATGTACAACAGTGTTTCCATCTGTTCGGAAAATCAGAGCAATTGTAATTTGGGTCAAAGATGCCTTATTCAGCTTATATTGTACTTGGTAGCAAGGGGAGTGTGCTGAAAAGCATCACAAGAGGCTAAAGGAAAAAGCTGCTACGCATTAACTTGAAGAACAGACATGACGTATTAATGAGCACTTGAAAAGTAATAAAAGCATAGAAGTGGAAATAATTTGTGGCATTTTCATATTTTGTCTTTGTTCTTCGGAAAAGAGCAACAAAAGAGGGACTTCTCTGAGTCATTGTGTTGGTTTTCTGGCCACTTCCAATCAAAATAAGATATTTATTCGGTAGCAGTAAATAAGACACATATCAGCTGTCTAGATCACTTTCCCTGCTTATTCTCTTCCCAATGCTAGTTTAACTTGTTTCTTTCTTCACTGTCAACAGATATTCACACACTTCTCCATGTCATATGTTCTTCTGTGCTATATTTCCTGTTGTATCATGAACTTTACAGTGAAAATACATTACGATCCCAGAGAAGGAGAAAGCAGCCAAAGAAAGCAGCCTAGTCAATAATACAGCAAGTCAAGATAAAGCCACCTATTCTCTTTGATTTCCTCATGTAGAAAGCCATGGAGGAGTAAGAAATGAGAAGTCTTAACGAGGAATGATGAGTCTGATGTTATCAGTATGTGTGCCTTTCTGTCTCAAATCCTCCCCCTTATCATTCCCTGATAAATTCCTATTCAATATTCCAATTTTATTCTTGCTCTAAAAAGTTCTAATTACCAGCAGAGAAATCTCTGCCTCCCTGGTGATGTAGAACCAAATTCCCATTTTTGTGTTGAACATGCCTTAAGATGTGTTTTGACCTTGTCCTTCTCCAGTCTGGGCACAGCACAGGCTTTCAAGATTTGGAAGCACAGAGCTATGCCAGGCCTACTTGTGAAAAGGCAAAAACCACATCTTAGAATGAGGTAAGTATTACCAGTCACTTGATAGTCACTTTACTTACCCTAACTACAAACCTCCAGTCCCAGGAGACATGCTTTACATTAATCATCCTACATTATGCAGCCATCGTTTATAAAGATGATGAAAGTTGTGGCCTTTGTGAGGTTGTTATTGACAAGTCTCACTGTGCCTCAGTGATGAATAGCTCTTAGTTTTTGCCTCCCACGCCTGTTTCTAGGCACACAAAACAATATTTAACCTTTGGTGTATGCCATAGATTCAGCGATGATTTTCTGTTAATTATACACTGTTAGTATTTGTAGGAATGCCCCTTTTTATTGGGTTTGAATATCTTTGCTTAAGCATGCTTTATATAGCAATTATTGAATTTATCTGCAAACTAGCCATAATTCAGTTTCTCTCCTTTCTGTGTTTATATAAAATACTATTAATGGCTTCTTTAGGTAAACAGAAAAATGTGTAAAATGTATAATTAGCTAGAAATGTTTCTGTAGAATAACTAGTTTTGATTATTCCTGCTTTTCCCACACATATTTCAATCTATTTTCAGCTCTTTTCTCATAGGCACAAGGGATTCTGCACTATAATAGCTTCTTTCCTATCCTCAAAGGAAATAAAACTGATAACACCCTTTTCTATTAAGCAAGCAGTGAAGTCAGTGTGCTGACAAGATGTTAATTTTTTTTTAGTTTTCTCATTTCCTTTTTTTAATACTACTGCATTTTTGATAATTGGCCTTTTGCGCATGTGTTTGTAGTTTGAAAACCAGACTACAATTGTGTTGTTGCTTATTTTCCCAGTTTAAAATATTTTTCAATTCATCCATTAATACTTCAAACAGTTATTTATATATTTTTCACATAGGATTATTATTCACTTACGTTTTATTAATTTCAAAAGGTTATGCTGTGTTAATTCTTCAAAGTAATATGAAATCATTCAATTACATCCTTAAACGTAGCTTTTTCTTGTTTTGGAGGAAAGCCAGTTTCCCACCCTTTGCTCTCTCCTTTACTGTCCCTGACCACTAATTCCAGTAGTCATGAAAAGAGTTTTTCTTTTGTGACTGCTTCAACATTGAGTGCTCCTCTCTTGTTAAAAAAGTCAAGCATTTTCTACTAAAAATTAAACTGACATTTTTATTATACTGCTGATTCTGCTGAGTGAGAAGACCTCAGACAAAGGGAGTTTGTATAAGGGCACTATTCACAGGAGGCACTTCGTTTCTTGGGAATGGGAAAAGCTTTACCTAGTGACAACTAAGGGCAGCAAAACAGAACAAAACTGAATGCAGTAACAGCGCTTCAGATTTCCCAAGATGAAAACAAGAGTGATCAGTTACAGGCTCTACCATTGACCCTTTAAAGGTAGGAGATAATAAAGCTGACTATCAAACAATAAAAGAAGGTGGGTCAGGCTGGATGGTATTTCCTCTTCTTAGCTTTCAATGCTATGATCATTAAAAAGATACAGAAAAAAAGAAGACTGAAATGTCTTAATGTCAGGAAAGACATTAGTATTGTTTCCTGCTAGTAAGAACATCAGCAAGACTCAAGTTGGGATAAAAAAAAAATTACATGTCTTTTCTAGTAACTCAAGTCTTAAAAATTACTATTTTGTCTAATTTGGTATCCAAACACAGCCCCCGCGTTAAGCTAATTTGGCTGCTCATTTTGGATTAAAAAGAAACAATTCTCTATCTGCTATATTTGGCTTTTAATAGAATTATTAAAATTCTTCTAATTCAGAAGCTATTTTCATTATTTATTAATTCGTTTGTCCAGCTTTAGTCCTATGTTGCAAGGAGCCAAAGGATAAAATCTCATGGGGTCAAACATGATCCCTTTTGATGCAGTGAAAAACTCAGTAACTGAAGTTACTAAGCAGGCATTCTTTATTTTGTGGCACTAGACACACAGGGGATCACTCCTCAAAAAGTACGTACCTATACAAGCTAGGTACATAGTTTATACGTGGGCTAAACATACACATTCATTATACTTCTTAGAAAGGGCAGTCTTATGATAATGGGTTCCTGGAATTCATTTACGTAGTCTGAGCATGCGTAATAAAATTAGGGTTAGGGTCTTTTCTCTCCTTGGTTGTGTTTCATGACCTCTGGTGGTCATTTACTTCATCTTCCCTTCTTCATCACCATGTTCTTTTAGTGACCTAAACCCTAAAATCCTTATTCTTGCCATGAAACCAGTTCTTGTCTGTTCAGCATGCTCGGGTGCCTTGAGATGTCTTGCTGTCCTGTTCCTGAAGATAATCACTATCTACAAGGTTATGAATTTCACAGTATGTCTGTACTATACAAATACCTATTTATTTTTGTTGCTTGTTCAAACATTAGTAAAACTGCACCAGACATCCCATCTCTTGCCTTCACTTTGTTTGGGAATTTCCCTCCTATGCCCCTTTCTTCAGCTAGTCTAACATTTTCCTAGTGCCCACAACCAGGATACAAGAATTGGTATCAGCTACTTCCTGTCTGACAATGATCATCCCTAAAGCAAAGCATAAACAAATTCTAATAGATTCCATAGATTCTTTAGAGAAAGACTATCTCTTCCCCTTTCTTTATCTGTGCAATTTAAGTTCCACTCACTATTAATGTCATCAAATTGAAAAAACACAAGATTTGTAGGGGTTTTTTTTATGTAATATAATACTTCAGTAACAGTTTAGCATAGAATCTGAAAATCTGGTTAGTTCCCTTAGTAAAGTGATGTCTTTACCTTCAGGAGTTTGCCAAATTAATTTTGAATTTATTATGTACTTTTTCTTTCAATAAATTTGAATATACAAGATTTCTTAGATTTTCTGGAACAGAGACATAAATTGAGTCCTGTGATGGAACCCCTGAATTTGGAAGGTCTTTCTAGACCCACAACCAGGCTTCACACACTGCAGGTCCCTACAGAAGTTTGGTGTGGAGTTTTTAGCTCATCAGACTGTACATGCATAGAATACTGCCTTCACTGTAAGCTGGCACTGATCTATAGGCATAGACACGGAGCATGGGCATCTATCTGGAAATTATATCTGGTCCCATCGCCTGTCAGTGCCCACTTCCTTGTTTTCCTGAAGAACAACCTACTTTTAGCATAAAACAGATTCAATTTTTTTCCCATGGAAAAAGAGAAACAAGCAATATATATACAGTGAGATAACTAGCATCCATTCACAGAATCACAAAATTGCTCAGGTTGGAAAAGACCTTCAAGATCATCGAGTCCCACCTCAACCTAACCCTACTACTCTAACTCTAACAACCCACTGCTAAACCATGTCCAAGAGAACCACATCCAAATGATTTTTAAACATATTCAGGGATGGTGACTCAACTGCTTCCCTGGGCAGCCTGTTCCAGTGCTTAACAACCCTAAATTGTTCATTGTTTAATATTTGAAATAAGTACATATTTGGAAGGAACAAATGAGACTATCCTGTAGGTTACGATGCCCTTCTCAGAAGTGGGAAGGGCAAAGGGAAAGTGAATTTCCCTCTTAGAATAAGGTACCCTGAGTAAATCTGCCACAAATGACATGGACATGATCACTTTTGCTGCCAGTCACATTGGTTTTCTTTTTCCCCCAAGAAAAGTCCAGCTTAGCCTTTTCAATGACTTAATATGGACTACCCTCAGAAGGAGATTTTGGCTGGAATCTAGGGGACATTCGCACTTGTATACTTCAGAAACCAGGCCATATAAGCTAGGTATGTGGCACCTATCTCTTAATAAACCATTTATCCCTTAGAATTTATGCTGATTGGTTTATTTATAGATCTACATTCTTACTAATTTTAAGGATAATTTCTACTTCTTTAACTGGAAACACATTTAGAAATTATTTTGGTCATTCAACTATTGTGTTTTCAACAATTTATCTGCAGTGGCTGTTGCAGTCTTCAATATTTTTTTTCCTTCTCTCTCTTTGCTAAGTATAAAATGGTTGTATTTAAATTTTTCCATCTTTAATTGTTTTCTTCAAGACCCTTCTCTGAACGAACATTCTCGCTCTGTTATATGCTGCCATTATTTCTAGTCTGTAAAAAACTATCTTTTTATCCCTACATCTTAGCACAACATTGGAATATCATTAAATCACCTACTTTAAATGATAAGTTCACTGTAATTTCTTACTGATAAAAGTCTCTAATCATAAAGAGACAAATCCTCTTGGACATAAAGCTGTCATTCACTAACCAAGTTCCTCTCAATCTTCTTAAAAATCAGACAAACCAGACCTTCCTTGGGCTGGGATCACAAGCAAATGCCACCTCCCTGAGAAAATGGTAGAGGAGACACGTTCGTAATCATTCAATCACAGTAAAATTTCAGGACTCTGGGTTAAACTACAGAGATCTGAAAAATAAAGAAGTCACATCTTAAAGTTGTTGTTCTTTGCTACAAATTATGTTCCTTGCAAAAAAAGTGCCCTACAAAAGGCCCCCACAAAAACTATTCACACCAGATGAAGAGTCAGAAAACTTCTTTTAATCATGGAAGCTGTATTTGCTTTTCTTCTGTGCCAGTCAGTGGAGTTTAAAGGTCTTGGAAAACAGCATGTGTGAATAGCAGCACAAGCTATCTCCAATCAAAAGGAACCCTGTAGGAACCTGTGTTCTTTTTTTAATGATGCTATTTGTATAAATAAGAAAGTTCTAAAGTTGGAGTTAAAAAATTGATTCTTAATCTTTAGTGTAATAATTTTATCTAGAAAACAGACATACTGCCTTTAGTATCACAGCAAGAGTTTTTTTGTACTACCTCCAAAAATATGCACTGAACTGAGTTTAATTACTTTATTAAATAAATAAAAATTGTTCTGTAAAGACATAGTAAGAATCAAAGCCCGAATGAATTTAAAGTGCTGATAAAAAATAGATTATGCTGACCATACCCAAACAATTTTCTAAAATTAGCATTAAAGATCTAATTATATGCATGCAAAGTTTCACATTATTTAAAGTAAATATATCTCTAATCAGCATAATTCAGTTTAATTTAGCACTCACTATGCATCTATATGAAGAAAAAAAATACTTTTTTTATCCAGTGAGCACATCTTGACATGGTAATAAAACTAATCTTAATTTCCAAGGACTAAAATTTATCACTTTTACCAAGACTTGGTAAATTCTGGAGAATGGACTGATAACTATACTATGGCTGTAATACACAGAAATCAAATTATATTGGAGGCAACGGTTAAGTCCCCTTAAATAGTGTATAACAAAGATGTCAGTTGTGGAATATTTTGGTTAGGAATTTGAGGATGGGATTACTTTTGAGTTTGTGAAAAAATACATGTCCTTATTTAGAAAATAGTTTAGAAAGTGATTATATTCAATGGGTGTGAACAGTAGATGATCAGGATTTCTTGGAGGACAGGTGATACAGGGACCTTTCCACTCTCTTTGAAACCAGGTATATACAGCAGGGTTGGTTCTGCGATCCCTGTAAAGAAGCAGATCTATTACTGAGACCTTCCAAGACTATTTTGGGAGCCTGGCATGGTGTTAGTGAAGGACTCCGAAGTTAAAACATCTCCCTTCATTTCTGTCTTGAGTTTCTCATGACAGCTCTCCAGCTGAGGGCTGTCTGCAGAGAAGCCCTGAGGGCACCCAGGGGAGCTGTGCAGGCTGCTGTGGGCTGATGTGACCCAGCATTACCAGCTTCAAAACAGCAGGGAGAAGCAAAGCTTCAGGACAATAAGGATTGTTTCTCTCTCTGGATGCTCTAACACATCTGTGATGCTCTGACCTTCCACAAGGCAACTGGATCACACAAAGCAAGGAGAATGACGCTGTGAAAGTATTTTATAGAGGCCTGGCATTTATTCTATGTGTTTACAAGTCTCTCTAAACAGAAGACTACTAAAATGAAATAACAGAAAATGTGCAAATCAAATTATGCTTCATTTGATACTGTTTGCCAATGTCTGGCAATGATGTTAACTCTAAACCACAGCTAGCATTCAAGACGATAAAATCTTTCAAAATACATATTGACACTGAATATTCTCTCAGTTACTCATGAGTCTGAAATCCAGCATCAGTCTTCTTAATCTCTTCCAGTGGCATTTTATAAGAATTGGCTCACAGAAGGATGAAAACTCAATAACTCTTCAAGGAGTTTCTCGGATTTCTACCAGAAGTAAAAGGGTGAAATCTATCTAAAAATTTCTATTTACCTGCAGTCAGTCAATCACCCTTCAAGAGATATAATAGGAAAAGAGTATAGTAATCCTCAAGTCATGTAGAGGATACACTCTTGGGCTACAAACTAGTTATGTACCACATTAAATTAATTTAGGTTTCTTCTATGCCAGAAGAAAAAAACCCAAACAAACAAAAAAAAGAGAGCCTGTGAACCAGACTCCCTTTTAATAAGACAAACAAAAAACCAAAAACACATAAAAAATCAAACCCAGTGTGACCTAAAATTCAATAATCTGAATAAAATGCAACAAACCAAAGTTCTCCTGAAAGTATTAGAAAGAAACAAATTCCTGTATTTCATATTGCCATGAAATCACTGATTTATTTAAGTCTTTCATAGAATCATAGAATCATAGTCATGAAGGTTGGAAAAGACCACTAAGATCACTGAGACCAACAATCTAGCCAACAATATCATGACCACTAAACATGTCCTGAAGTGCCATGTCTACATGGTTTTTTTTAACAAACTTCAGGGATGGAGCCACCACCACCTCCCCAGGCAGCCTCACCACTCTTTCAGTAGAGAATTTTTTTTAATACCTAATCTAAACCTCCTCTGGCTCAGCTTAAGCCCATTTCCTCTTGTCCTATAACTAGTTACATGAAATACCATGGTTTAGATTGTAGTATGGGAATAAAATTCAAAATTAAAATTATTATTGCTTGTGGGTATTATTACCAGGAAAAAATATGAAAATGTCATTAGTTTCTAAAAATATAAAGTAGATAATATATTTAATCTGTTATAGCACAGTGTTGATAATAAATTCAGGATATACAGATGCTTAGGGAATGACAAGTTCCAAAAACAGTAAAAAAGCCCATAAAGCTAAAACTCAGATACAATCCATTGTGATTAAATGATAAAAGAAATTACTTAGTAAACATGAAGTGTAAGTGACAGAAATGATACAATCTTTTTTTCTTAGGCAAAACTCACACAAGTGGGAAATCATCAGATACACCAGATATTAAACAATATCTTCTCTGTCCATATGGAGGGCTCAGAATGAATGTTGGCAGTACACTGCCAAGGACTTGAGTATTTTCCAAGTGAAACTGATAGTCAGAGGAACAATTTTCAGTAAGTGGCATGTGTTCATGTGCAGACCTTCAGCTCTTTATAATACTGATTTAGTTCTCAAAAGTGCAGTAGAAAACTGTATACCTCCAGTATTTTTCTCCCTTCCACTATTTTTGTTACAGTTGAGCGCCCAGTGATTCAGATCCCTTTCTCCCTTTATTTTCTTAAGTTATAATTTAAACCTGCATCCACTTATGCTTATCAAAACTTCCAGCAACTTCTGCAAAAGCAAAATAGAAAATACAGGTGAAAATACTTGATCATCTGGGAACATACAGTAGAATAAATACAATGAATGAAGCAGTAATATATAAAGAGAAAGACCTAATAAGCAAGTAAAATATGCAGAAAATCAAAGGCCTAGTGTCAACTATTATGTTTGTCAGAAAAAGCAGCTGCTCTGGGAAAGCTGCAGCTTATGGCAGCACATCATAATGAGTCAGCATCACCAGTTCCCCACACCCTATCCCATAAAGGAAAGATACAGAGACTAACCAAAGATTCAAGTGTAAGGCTTAACTTTAGGTGTGAAGCAAGATGAGCAGTCAAGGGGAGTACAATTTTGCAAAAGATTATAATTATAGCATTAGAGGTTTCTGTGCTGATTAGTCACCCTGATTTATATTCCTACTGGTGAATAGTCACTCTGCTGCCAGTAGTACTACCTGCCTAAGTATATGATGATCAAAGTAGGGGAGGTAAATTGGAATTAAGATTCAACAAGGTTATGATAGTTCAAGTTCTATCTCAAAAAGATAATTTCTTAACAGTTCTCCCATGAAAACTATTGTTAGAAGTGGAGTAGTTTTATTCGTTCTATTCCTACTGGCCTTGCATTTTTATCACAAGAAGTAAAACTTCTATAAGCCAAAAAGATGCCTTTATTTCTGCATAATGTCATAGTTCTCCAAAGGGGTGAAAAGAAAAATTTATGTGGAGATGTGTCAAATTGTATAAAGAGTATGTGTAAAGTAGAAAAGTCTCTTACTCGTTCTTGAAGCAAACATTTATCCAGTTTCGGTGGTTCCACTCAAAATCAGTCACTCTCCAGGCTCCAGCTTAACTGCCCCAGTGGTACTGACTATGTTGTAGAATTGCCAAAAAAGTTCAAAAATGGTAGCTCAAGCCATATGAGACTATAAGATGTGTTCAAAACCCATGTAATTGAAAAATAAAGATACATGGTTGCTTTTACAGTAGGCTTTACTTTTTTGTGGTGTTCTTTTCCTTTTTTTTTTGGTTGTTTGGTTTTTTGGTGTTTGGTTTCTTTTTGTGTTTTGTTTTGTTTCTTTTTGTTATGGGATGTATTTTGAAGCTATCATCTACATTCATCTAGAAACCTAGGACTTGGAAACTCATCATTCTGTATCATCCTCTGGTTACACATAAGATTAACTTGATTAACTTCCACCTACCCTCATCACCCTGTTAGTTGAAAGTTCTAACTTCTGTGATCCACGAGTTCAATTGCTCACATTGGTATGCGCTCATATAACATGCTCATATTTTGTTTCAGGCTAAAACATCTAGTCTAACCTAAATACTTTAAATAGTATCTGTTTGCTAAAGGAACTGAGAAGACAGTAATATTTAGTAGGCTTATAAGCTGAAAGCATTTTGCATCAAAAATACACTGTGTATGTCCTTAGCTTTCTCTTTTTCTCTGTCTAATGGCATCTGATATTTCCATGCAATGCTCTAATTTTCAAACTTGGAGGATTGAGAGAAAAAATTCATAACATAACATATTAAAATAATGAGATTAGGTATCACCCACCCTTAAAATTATGCAATGTATTTATAAGAGTGAAGTGAATGTAAAGATAGCCAACTTTCTACTCCAAGACAGAGCTGGATCTCAAACCTGCTGTCTCCATGCTCTTCTCCTGCAGCAAAGGCAAGTTACATAAACAGAAAAAATTCAAATACTCATGCTGTCCTGTCATGGGAAGGAGAACTCATGATTCAGTCTGAGACGATTCACTCCCAACTCATCTTTGCTGAGAATAACAGTGACAAAATTAGTTGAGCCCTATGTTTAATTGATTTAGGATTTCCTTATACATAGGTCTTAATTTCACAAAATAGAAGGACTTTTAGGTGAAACAAAATAAAGCAGTCCTGGTGAAAAAGAATAGTACACCAAAACAAGGAGCAGTCTCCATCCCAATGTAAAAGACATTTCCTTTGGCAAAGATAAATTTGATTCTACCCCGTTAAAATACTTCCTCTTACAAAAACAGTATGTAGCACTAATATTACAGGGACTAATTTAATTTACACCTATTAAACTGGCAAAATGATAAATGCACAGAAAGTCAGACTTGCTTTGCAGGCTTTCAGAGAAGACTGTAGCCTTGCAGTTCTAAAAAGAAGTATAGAGCCATAGAATCATTAAGGTTGGAAATGACCTACAAGATCATCAAGTCCAACTGCCTACTAAATATTATCAGGAACACTAAACCATGTCTGAAGTCCCTGAGCAGCCTGTTCCAATGCCTAACCACTCTCTCAGTAAAAAAATTTTCCCAATATCCAACCTAAACCTCCCCTGGAACAATTTAAGCTCATTTCCTCTTGTCCTATCATTAGTCACCTGGAAGATGAAACCAACACCCACTTCACTACAACCTCCTCTCAGTTAGTTGTAGAGAGTGGTAAGGTCTCCTCTCAGCCTCCTCTTCTCCAGACTCAGGCGCTTCTCATAAGACGTGTTCTCCAGATGACTCACCAGCTTTGTTGCCCTTCTCCGGACTCTCTCCATCAACTCAGTGTCTTTTTTATACTGTGGCTCCCAAAATTGAACATAGTACTCAAGCTGTGGCCTCACCAGTGCCGAGTACAGGGGCATAATCACTTCCTTCCTCCTGATGGACACACCATTTTTGATACAGACCAGGATGCCATTGGCCTTCTTGGCCACCTGAGCACACTGCTGACTCATATTCAGCCAACTGTCCACTAGCACCTTTTCTTTTCTGCCAAGCAGCTTTCCAGCCACTCTTTCCCAAGCCTGTAGTGTTGCCTGGAGTTGTTGTGACCCAAGTGAAGGACCTGGCACTTGGCCTTGTTATACCTCATCCCATTGACTTCATCCCATTGACCCAGCCTGTCCAGATCCCTCTGCAAAGCCTTCTTACCTTCAAGCAGATTGACACTCCTGCTCAACTTGGTGTCATCTGCAAACTTGCTTAGGGTACACTCGATCCCGTCATCCAGATCATCAATAAAGATATTAAATAAAACTGGCCCCCAAACCGCTAATGACTGGTCGCCAACTGGATTTTTCTCCATTTGCCACAACTCTCTGGGCTCAGCCATCCAGCCAGTTGTTAACCCAGCAAAGAGTACACTCATCCAAGCCACGATCTGCCAACTTCTCCAGCAGAATGCTGTGGGAGAGCCAGTGTCAAAGGCCTTACTGAAGTCCAGGTAGACAACATCCACAGCCTTCCTTTCATTCACTAGGCAGCTCACATGGTCCTAGGACATCAGGTTCATTAAGCAGGATCTTCTTTTCCTGAACCCATGATGGCTGGGCCTGATCCTTTGGTATTGATATGTCATGAATAGCTTCAGAAAATTTTCTTTGGAATAGTGCTTTGAACATTTATTTGTGAAATTTAGGTTGTGTATCCTTTCATTGTAGCAGTAATTAATGCTATGCAGTCATCTATTAGTATTCATCTTGTATTAATTCACAGAAAATAATGAACGGACCTTCCTGTAATTAAATTAAGTTGCATTACTACTACTCCTCCAGAATGAGTATCAAGATATTCTCACTTTTTCTCTGATCAGAATATGCCTTAATATAGATGTGCATACATACAGAAATGGCAGGACAATAGAACGATTGAGCTGCTTCTCAAGAGAGCACATATTCTGTAACAGAAAATGGCTTGTACAAGATGTCTCTAAGCTTGCTGAATTTTCATGATGATTTGCTCAAAAGCAAGTAAGAAACTGGAAGAAATTAGTAAACTGGAAGAAACTTGCTAAATATATAGACTATTCTACTGGTTTATTTGCTATAAACAAAATTAATGTAAGTTCAGGTACTGTGTCAGTGAATTAAGACGGTTTCAGCAGTGTTTCTTAACTGAGTGTGCAGTGTTGCATGAACACAGCTGTGCTGCTCCTGGCCGAACAATGGCTTCTGTGCTGCCAGCTCAAATATCTCTGTACCATACTCCTCAGCTTTCCCAAAAGCAGGAAGAGCACAGCAAGCTCATCTGGCTCCTATCCTAGTCTCTGTACACAGCCCAAGTCAACCACAGGTGATTACACTGGAAACTGAAAGTCTTATATAAATATAGTTTATAGTCTTAAACAATACTGTCATATTTTTTTTAAAGTTATTTATTTATGTATATATAAAGTTTATTATTTATATTCTCCCTGGTACTCACTGAAGCTCCTTTGTAGCCCTACATAGAACCTCTCCTATATAGGGGGAGGGAATCTAAGAGAGAGGTCCAGAAAGCACAATGAATTGGCTTTTGGAGATGTCTTTCTCTCTCCTAACTACAGAGAGAGCCTTGAAGCTTAGCTTAGGTTTTGGTGGCTAAAGTTATGTGAGAGGAAAACCACCCATGTGTATGTTTTGAACATCTCCAGGCTCACAACCTTGGATCCATTATAGTGTCACAAGTAGGATCATGACACTGCGTGATTGCCAAACCTGTACTTAAAAAAGTTAGGTGGCTTCATATGAAAGGTTAGGCTGTCTTTTAAATTAGTTAAATACTTCATAATCAGAGACACGTTTGTAGATTTACTCACTGCCTTTAAAGAAAACTGAGGGAATCTAAACCACAAATATTTAAAGTTGGCTTTCCCAGGCGTATTAATGTACAACTGATCAGCAGCTGAGGATTTGACTCTAACAGGAAACAACGACCAGTCTGGCACATCTATGCTTCAGAAAGAAAAGCTAGCCTTTCCAGAACTCAGAAAGAGATATAAACCCAGGAATAATTTGGAAGATTAACATACTGTGGAACAGATATTTTCTAGTCACTGGACTGTAAGTCTAGGAAGAATCCAAGTCAAAATTGGTCTATCAAAGAATTGCAAGCTACTTGTCCAAAAGGAATTATACATGCAGCTATGAAACTACGCATTATAATTAGAAAACTAATCTTTTCCAGCTTGTTACTATTGACATACATTTTTTGCATGAAAACTCTTTTCTTTGGGTTGGAGGAGTACATATAATGTTAATATGGACAGGCAGCTTACTGCCTGCCTACCACCAACAGATTTGCAGCCACTGACAAAATGATTATCTGGAAAACTCTAATGTTCTTGTCCACGTACTCCTTCTTCAGAAAGGTTTCAGTCTAAACAGGGAGTAATACATTTCAAAGGTTGGTTCTCTTCCATTATCTGTACCAGAGAAGACATAAACATCAGGGCTTTCATTGAAATCATATCTACGATTTGATAATGGCTTAAATGAGCATTAGTAAGTATGAACACCTAATTCAACTTGAATAAATCAGATTTTTAAGAACTTCAGTAAAGCTTTTCTGGTGCTACATAAACCTATGTAAGGGTTTGCTTTGTAAAATAAGATGTGAAAGATGGATTAGATTAAGTTGAATTATCATGTTAGTACATAGTTTCATTCAAGGATACAGAAGCAAACATGATAAAAGTCTCTGCCACAAAGACTTAAAAATGATAAATAGGAAGTGTGACAAAGGACTTGTAAAGTAAAGATATTTTTGAGTAAACAGTCTGTCAAATGTGAGTATCTATGGGAAAGTGATAGATATTCACTTTCATTCAAAGTGTTAATTCCCTGAACTAACACATTCTTCTACTTCCTTGGACATTAACTTATACCTTTACCACAGACTTGAATATCTTCTAACAACTAACGGAGACAAAGTGGTGAAACAATGTGGGAAAGCTATATTATTACTCTATTATCTCTTAAGTGAAAGGACAGAGATCTTCAGTTTCCCAGGCTGGATACTAAGCACTTTCCATAAAACATTAATTTTGCTCAAGGTTTCCATTATTAGTACCTCTCTGTATTTCTAAAGGCTCCTAAGCATTGCTCTTAAATGCTTTGAAACGAAGTAAAAAGTCTATTAAGGGATTTAGTTGCCATTTTGTACAATGCTAAGTTGAGCATTCAGACACCAACACTTTCCAGGCCTCATGAAACTGCAGCCCAGTATGTCCAAGCTCCTGGTGCTCACACACCAGGTTCCCTAAACACTGACCTTACCAAGGTTTTTGGAGTGTGAACTTGCTTGCAAGAGGCAACAGTCTCACTCTGCAGAGAGAGACAATACATTTTCTGAGAACATGCTTGCCAGAGCAGATGTCACATGCATGGGAAAAAGAAAAAAAAGAGAAAAGAAAAAAAGGAAAAAAAAAAGGGGGGGAAAACAAAACCAAAAACAAACAAACAAACAAAAGGTGGGAAGCAAGACTTTCTGAAAAGGCAGTAAATGAAATTCTCTCCTGGGAATCAGACAACCCCAATTCATCTGATCTATAGAGAGTATTAGATTTGAGACAATGTGGCTCCCAGGAGGTTCCCATTAACCAGAAAGCACTTGTTATTTGGCAAGACAACTTTTTCATTTTCTCCTCTAGGAACTGTTGAGCTTGCTATTAAATATTTGTTCAGCCAAATAGCAAGCAAGCGACTCCACAGTCCAATGTTAGTCCACTCTTCCGTGAAGAAAGGGAGTCAGGTTTAAGTTCCTCCTCCATTAGCTATTTAATCAATTATCTAAATTGGCAAAGTTTCAAGAGGAGAAAGTCACTAACTTCATCCCAAAATAACCATTCAGTCAGCAGTTAGGGCACATTTCTCACCTGAAAGTGTCTGTGAGTGAAATTTTATCTCCAACTCAGAAGTACGGGTATGTTTTTAAAAGGTCATCCACCTAAATGGTAAGTGTTCTAATTACTGGATATTTGGGCATCATTTAACAGCATGTTCTAATTATTTTGGAGAAAAGGCAGGCCTAGCTTATATGCTTACTTTCAGGGGTGGTAGGCACTTCCCAAGTGCCGAAAAGAGATGCCTTTAAGGTGTAAGTTGTACATGTATTACTCCACCATATTTTCTTGAAGTTATATCCCTCCT
Source organism: Todiramphus chloris collaris (assembly GCA_025345505.1). Taxonomy (NCBI): domain Eukaryota; kingdom Metazoa; phylum Chordata; class Aves; order Coraciiformes; family Alcedinidae; genus Todiramphus; species Todiramphus chloris. The sequence goes on along the minus strand of JANVCC010000018.1, from coordinate 41,589,401 downwards.
TCTGCTTGCTGACTTCTCTGAATCCCACCCTTATTTTTCTATCTCCTATGTTTTGCATGGGAAGCCTAACTCACGGGAGAGAACAAATCTTTATAAATAGTACCTGTCAGTTAGACATTGCAATGCTTGACAGTTGCATCCAAAAAGAAGTTTGGGTACCAAGAGGCAGAGCAATTGATTACATCACTTTTGGTGTCTTGTCTCCACATTAGACGAAGCATCCATATTTAAGTGTTTATGAGCTGGACATCATCCCCCAGGAAGGTAAGCGGTACAGACTGGGTGGTGGGAGACCTGCACGTAGAGCAGAGAGCTATGTAAAGTCGTGACATTGAACAAACAGTTTGACAGATAGGGGAATGCTAATCATAAAGTCTGTTTTAAATTTCACCCAGTCAGAAGGTAAGCACCCTTATTAGGATTTGAAGGATGTGTATCTATCTGTCCAGGCTTCAGATTTTGTTAGCAGAGCAGATAAAACTTTTTTTTTTTTTTTTCTTTTTAGAAACTGGAACGAAGACAAGAAGAAACGGAATAGTTTTTATTTTAAAATAAAATAAAAGACATGTGCTGGTGCTCCCCTAATAACACTGTTTTTAGATCTGTTGTTCAAAATGTTGGCAGTGTGGGTTCAATTTTGCTGATTCCCTGCTCTGGCTGTGGCACTGCAACCTGCTACACCCAGAGACTGTTCTGAGATGAAACACTGGTCACAGCTGTAGGAACCTTGTTGCTATATGGTCAGAATGGGGGAATTAAATATTTCTTTGTCCACACAGAAGAGGTGAATATATCTTTAGCCTAGTGCCTAACAGAGCTGCCCAAGGAAAGGGTATGTGGTACTTAGTTCATGAACTGGCATGATGAAAGATTTACACATCCTTGAACTTGTTCAGTCTTCAGAAAACTTAAGGTTCTTCTAGGGGCACACACAAATAAAAAAATTAAGACTTAACACCGAGTTAGGGATGGACAACTCCAGGGCAAGGTGATCGTGGAGTTTGCTATTCAGAATCTAGGAGACAGACATTTGACTGGGAGAAGTAACATCGGTTTGCAGTGAAGTAACATGGGTTTGCAGTGAATCCCACTTACCATGCATTGATTTGGTTTGCAAAGCATTGTTGGTGCGCACGGATTAGATTTGTTTTGAAGCAAAGTAAACTGGAAGCTCTGCTTACAGTCTATACCAAATGTACTATAACCTGCAGTGGGGACAAGACTATCTGAACTAATTAGCCCTTTGAACAGCCTCAGACTACATGCAGGGTAATAACATTTGGTCCAAGACGCCGAACTATATCCATTCCATGGTAAAACACACTGATCACATATCTTAAATATAAGGACTGCAGCTGCTTTGATCTACCCGTCTGCTCATATTGTGCTGAATTACTTGCTAATACAGACAAATACATCCCAGTCACATTTCTGCTGCCTAAAAAAAACCCTTAATGTATCTAGCTGTAAGTCTCTGTGTGGATTTTGCTCTCAATCATCACAGCTGTTAGTGAAAATTTCAAATTCTCTCTTTTTTTTCCTAGGGCAAATAAAATAACTTTTCAATATTTAAGTAAGAAGTGACAATTTGGGAAAAAATGCAAAAGAAAAGATGGAAATTAAGAACTGAAATAAAACGAATCTGAAGACTAAAAGAAACAAAGGCAGGAAAGTGTCACACAAGTTATGGAAAGATCAGGAATGACTAAGAGAGAACAGACTAAAAAGAAAAATAGGTAGTAATAAAGCAGGAGGAAATATATGTTGAAGCAATACTTTGCAGAAAGCTTAAAAAGTATACTTATCAGCAGATAGTGTAGTTTACTATCTATACTGATCAGTGACTATCCTCTCAAGCCTATACCAGCCTATTCTCATTGCTGCTGAAATAGCCTGTGATTATCACATATTACTTTCTCTTTATGGCATCAAAAGTGTTCTCCATATTTTGGGGAAAAATCTGTCCTAAAGCAATTTTGTACTGTATGAGGAAGCATGGCTGGAGGCGGGAACTGGGAACCTAGTGCCTTCCCTTCCATATCTAGCTGTGCATCTCTGACCTTCAGAGAGGCATAATTCTAGAGTCATTTTTGATACTTACCTGAAAACTACAGATAATCCATAACCATTACACAGCATTAAGCACTTACAAAAATGGGGCACAAACAGCAAAATGACTTTTTCTATAACAAGCCAGTGAAAGGAACAAATATTATCCGCATAGTAATGTGAGCAGAAAGAATTACAAATTAGGCCAATCCAACGAAGTTCAAGAAAAGCGATAAATTGATAAATCCACCACAGGAAATTGCTCTGTGAAGGGAGGAGGTGGAAGCTGACTTTCAGGGATGAGGATTTTAACCCAGTAGAGTGCCTGAGGAGCTCAGCTGATGTTGTGGACCATGAGGAATAGGAGTATATATCCATGTATCTGCATCTCTCTCTATATATGCATATTCCTATATTAGTGTATATATATCCTTAAAAATTATATAGTTAAAATACAGTGATTCTGCTCATCAGACTATTCTATACCTTAATACAGAAAGCTGCAGGTTTCCCCCGTAGCATTCAATGGGATATCATAATCTTTCCTGGAGATCTAGAACTGCATGACATTTTTTCAGAGGAGAATAGAAGACAATTTGACATTTTTACATCAAGACATCTCTTGGAAATGTGCAAATTTCAAGAAAAACTTGTTTAGAAAAAGTGAGAAAGGTATATTTTTGAGGTTTCTATTCTGAAATAGCTTTCCACTGCAGTGTTTTTTATCAAAAAAAAAAAAAAAATTGTTTTATCATAATCAGTGTTCTAAAGTTATCTACAACTAGCTTGTCTTACAGGCAGAATTACTAATTGAAAAGAAAAAAACAAAACCAAAACTTCTTAATCTGTAGAAAGGTTCAACTTCTGGTTTTGTTCTTTTTAGAGTAGAAAACTTCTGAAACTGTAAAATTTCCCATAAACAAAATGATATTTTCCTATGATTGAGTGCTTCATTACTAACTATGCAACAGACTCATAACATTTTTTCCCCTGTGTATTTTAGGTATTAAGGAAAACAGGATTTGTTCCTCAGTGATGTTGCATAATATGGTCACAAAATCATTTGTGGCCAATCCCAGGCAAAATTACAGACTGGGCACAGAGTGGATTGAGAGTAGCCCTGAAGAGAACTTGGGGTGTTGATTGATGAGAAGCTCAACAAGAGCTGGCAGTGCGCTCATGCGGCTCAGAAGGCCAACCATATCCTAGGATGCGTCAAGAGGAGTGTGGCCAGCAGATAAGAGAGGTGATTCTCCCCCTTTGGTCTGCTCTTGTGAGAGCCCACCTTGAATATTGCATCCAGTTTTGGTGTCCCTACCATAAGAGGGACATAGATCTGTTGAAACGAGTCCAGAGGAGGGCCACAAAGATGCTCCAGGGGCTAGAGCACCTCTGCTATGAGGATAGGCTGAGGGAGCTGGGATTGTTCAGCCTGGTGAAGAGAATAATCCTGGAGGACCTTATAACTGCCTTCTAATACCTGAAGGGTTTCTACAGGAAGGCTGGAGAGGGACTCTTCACAAGAGTATCCAACAATAGGACAAGGGTAAATGGTTTTACAGTGTGGGAAAATAGGTTAAATTGGATCTTAGGAAAAAGTTCTTCAGTACAAGGGTGGTGAGACTCTGGAACAGATTGCTCTGGGGCGTTGTGGATGCCCCCTCCCTGGAGGTGTTCAAGGCCAGGTTGAATGAGGCATTGATAGCTGAGAGGTGTTCCTGCCCATGGCAGGGAGGTTGGATTAGATGATCTCTAAGGTCCTTTCCAGCCTAAACCATTCTATGATTCTGTGATTCTAAGACTGGCATTTGTCTCCACATTTTGTAATCACATCTTATAAATGTGAAAAAAAAGGTGACTGCTGGTAACTTTGGTTACCCACTGCTCCAGTTCATTGGTTTTAGTCAAGTACTTCTTTCCTTCTACTGAACTGACTCATTCATACTGGAATTTATACATGCACACATGCACTCCAAACATTTTCCTATTTATTTCATTGATTGCATGAAAATAATTTACTCACAAGAGCATGCTGGATATTATCAACTGTAAAAATTCCCAGACCCAAGTTTCATGGAAGTGCTGCCGTGTTCCACTCCAATGTGCAATCAGTTTGGAATTCCTTCCCATCAACTTGTTATTCAACGCTTAAATTTCTCTTGTCTGGAAAGATCTAAAAAACAGATGTAATTATTGTTGCCAATGGTGTGGGGGTTTTCTGTTGTTGTTATGAGTACGTTAACAATAGGGATGCTCTCATCTGCTTGCACTTGCCTGCCCTAGGATACCTGTGGAAAGAAGGCTCTTCATCTCAGCTGGGCCTTAAGGAAACACACTTTATCTACCTATGTTGATTCTAACTGACAAAATATTTTGAATGTTATTTTGAAATCTTCTCATTGCTTCCTCCTTAAATATTCTTTAGTTAGAATCTCAAATACTATCATCTTGCTCAAGTGGCATGAGGGACAGTGCTGAAGGTCAGCAGATCAGGCAGACATGTACAGAGTATCCAGGCACAGCAAAGTCAAATAAAGTGGAATTTCATCTATGTCCCCCAAGAGGCTTTGCTCGGGAGGCAGCTAGTTTGTCATTCCTGTGCTCCCCATGCATGCTGTGCAGCAAGGGTGGCTGGTAAGCAGCTTTAGGGGAGGTGTGAAGATCGTCCTGGATGTGAAGTTCAGTTTCTTCCCTGAGCTCCTCCCTTGCAACTCTATTATCAGTGCTAATAATTAATGTAGGACATCAGTTGTTTCATAGTGTAGGTGGTTGAGGCAGATGTTGTCTGGGGCAAGCATTCTCACTTAAAATTCTCCTAACTATTGCAAGTTCTAGAATTAGCAAATCTGTTATGCTCCACAATGCTGTTTGTTGGATATTATTGCATTCTTTCTCCATTCAGCTTATGTCTGCTAGTTGCAAGGAACTAATTATCATTTGTGTCAGAGCAAGCTTCTTTTGTTATACTTAAACATTGGCCTTTAAACTATGGGTATTTAGAACTGCTGACTAATAGTCTTAAACAATTAGTTTGTGAAAATCTTTTATTACCACCTTAAATAAATCGTAAAATTGGTATAGCCTAGGCTGATAGCCTTGGCTGTTTAGATGATAAATTTTATTCCAAACATAACAATACTGGCAATAATAATTGCTTGTTTGCTTTCTAAGTGTAGTTGGATGTCCTCCCGTTCCATTTAAATACAATACTCAGCAGTAGTGACTATAAAATATTTCCCATTTCAAATCCTTAATTTCAAAAGTTTACGATTTTCCATTTTTCAAATTAAATTAAGGATTTCCTACTACTGACCCATAGTAATGCCACTTCTAATTTCAAAGCATGAATTCACAGAATAGAATCATAGAATCATTAAGGTGGAAAAAGACCTCTAAGATTATCAAGTCCAACCATCAACCCAACGTTATCATGGCCACTAAACCATGATCTGAAGTGCTATGTCTACATATTTTTTGAACACCTCCAGGGATGGTGACTCCATTACTTGCCTGGGCAGCCTGTTCCAATGCCTCACCACTCTTTCAGTATAGATATTTTTCCTAATATCCAAGCTAAATCTCACCTGGTGCAACTTCAGCCCATTTCCTCTCATTCTATTGCTAGTTACTTGGGATACCAACACCCAGAATCAGAGAATGGTAGGTGTATGAAGGGACCCCTGGAGATCATTGAGTCCAAACCCCTGCCAAAGCAAATCAACTATGCTAAACGAAGGGATAAATACACAAAGGGTTTTCAAATCCACTTTTCATACTGGCATTCAACATATGCTTTGAGTCTAACCACACAATGGAATTTTAGGTCCCAGTCTTATGCGATTGTCATAGTTTTCTGTCAATATTTCAAATGTGATTCAGCTATTGAATTCACTTTTGTGGGGAAAACAAACCAAACCAAACAAACAAACAAAGAAACAAACAAACAAAAAACAAACACCCAAAAAACCCCAACCCTGACATTTTCCATATTAAAAAAAAAAAAAAAAAGTTTGCAGCTCTGAAAGCTGTTGCAGATTTCTGTGAGTTAAAATTAAAATAAAGTGCACCTCACTACAACCTCCTTTCAGGTAGTTGTAGGGAGCAATAATGTCTCCTCTCAGCCTCCTGTTCTCCAGGCCAAACAATCCCAGTTCCATCAGCCAGTCCTCATAAAACACGTTCTCCAGGCCCCTCACCAGCTTTTTTTCTTTTCTGTTATTTCTGTTGAAAAATATTTTTGATGGACGATTCCAAATCAAGTTCTACTAGCAGTTCTACTGTCTCTCTCTAAGCCAAGACTCACACTGCTTTGATGAAGAATAGCGAGAACTTAATTCTGATAGAATTACTTGTCACGTAAGTAACCTGATGAACACAATCAGCCAATTTATTGGAATAAACACATTCCTAAGGTTCTGCACATACACAATTTCAGGATTGATGCCTTCATTTAGCACAACATTCATTTTGAGGAAGGTCTGTCTTCTTCTGTAGTTTAAGCCACTGAAGAAACTTCACTGAAATCTGTTCTGTCAGAATATGCAGTTCCAGTGAAATCACAATGCTCCACAAAATTGAACTAATTTTGCTGAAACCTTGGTTTGAATGAAAAGCCTCAAAAAAAGAAAAACATTCAAATTGTTTCTGATATGTTGGGATGTGTATTACAATATATTACATTTCAGTCTATGCAAAACAATTTGGGGAAGAAACTTTGGTTTTTGTGGACTTCTAAATGTGTCTCTTTCATTTCAAAAAGAGATATTTGTAATTTCAAAAACCTATGAAATGTCACCCTGATAAGTAGAGAAAACTGGATTTGTTGCTTTATGAGCCTGCTTCACCCCACGGTGTCTGGCACAGTCTACTTGCGACCTGCATCCATCTGTCCTTGCTTAGTAATCCACCCTGGGTACTCCTGTTGGTACCTGACTTCCTAAAATATGGTGACTCATCTGAAGAAAGTCTTTGAACATACAGGGAGTTAATGCTGCTTAATTATTTACAAGGTATTTAAAAATATTTTGACCTCCTACCCAGTGTCTCCATCTGGGTTGAAAAAAAAAGGGTGAAAAAAGCTTTAGGAGGACCTGTGGGGAAATGTAAAGACAAAAATGTAAACAAGATGCTTAGTGAGCATCACTCCCTTAACCAGTAAAGCATACTAATCAACAGTTAAATATAAGCATTATAAAAAAATTGATACCATTTATTTTTGCTAATGACAAATAAGTTGGCATCTGTAATTTTTTTCATATTTGTAATTCATGCATTTTAACATGAAAAAAATGATGACTAATGTTTTAATATTAGGTAGATGTTTTGGGATGGAAGTTGATACACAATTAAAGTCCAGAAAATATTTTCTAGGATTGTTTTATTAGGTAAATAAAATAATAATAAAGGTGCTAGATAAATACAAAATTTACATTCCACATGAATTTTTAGTATCCAGTTGGTGCCTTCCATTAGTTTAGTAGCTTTACTTATACAGTAGGTTTAGAATGTCGTATAAAACAATTGCAATAGTTTTATGTTGATTTTTTTTACAAAAAAAGAGTAGTAGGCTTAATTTATACAAAATAAGCCATTATACACAAAAATCCATTCTAAATAACAATTTTTTATTTGTTATTTATTTCCTTTGTTTTCTGACATTTTCTGCTGCTGACTGGCAAATATTAGAGAAGAAAAAAACAACACCCCAAACATTACTATTGGAATGTTTTAATTTAGCTAGGTATGGGAGTGCATCGTTAAATCCTTGTCTACTGTCTGATCAAAAATGTAGGATTATGTGGTAATGAAATACAAATAAGTATGAAGCTCTTTGCTCATGGGTTGTATTTCAGATTCTATATTCCAGAACCAAATATCTGACAACGTGGAATTAACAAAATTAAAATTAAATATTTTTTAAAATTGTAAAAACTTTTTAAAAAACAAAATAAAAATATTTATGTGTTGTTCATTCATTTCTCTCTGCTCCAGTTTGTGAAATCCAAACACATATTTCCAGTAAGATATCCTTGAAGGACTAAGTATCTCAGGGGACCGGTAATCACATTTTCAGAGACTTTCACCTCTAGTTCACTGATTCAAATACAGCCAACACGCAGTAGTGACGGAAAATCATTGCGATTTGAAAGCTGGTTTGTGGCCTGTGTGAAATGAACTGGTTATTTCACTCCATTTCTTAAAGGATCTTGAAAACACACTTGGCACTTCTGAAAGCATCAGATGCTGAGAATACTGAGCTCCTCACAGGTTCCGGCCAGGTCCCTGCAGAGCCACAACCAGTGCAGGTGTCTTTGAGGATAGCAGAGGCTGAGGCTAACAGAATCCCATTCCAGGCAAATTTCCGCAGTACGTTGATCACTTGGAGTAAAGAGGCCCTTAGCCACCTAGAGGAGCTTGCTGGGCAAAGATTTTCTCCATGTCAAGTACCCAGCCAAGCTGGGCTGAAACGGCAGCTCAGTGTGGGGTCACTGCATTGCACTGCTGCTTTCTGTGCTTCACTGGGGCTGGGTAAAACCAGTTTCATTTTCCATTTCTGCCAATCTGGTACTTTTGATTAGCATTCAATATACTTTTTAAGGGGAAAATGAGCAGAAAGACACCACAGAAATGACTATGGTTTTTGAGGACTAAAATATCTCAGTCTCCTTTGTCACACAGAGGTATATACCTAGTTACCAATAGTCAAAAAAATTGTCCTTTGTCAAGATTGTACCTACCATATCCTAGAAAACCTATCTGACAATATTTTTTCTCGTTAGCTATAAATTATCACAGTTCTACATTTGCCAGTGAAGGCTTTAAATTGTCTCCTTTACGATTTCATTTCCTTTACGATAGGGACTTTTCTTCACAAGAGGTATTTCTCTTTTTAAGAATATATACTCATAATTTTTTCTGAATATTTAATATGTTTTATCAGGAGCTTCCTCAGAGGAAAGAAAGAAAAGTCTATCTTCATTAACCTCTAAATATAAAGTGGGGAAATTAAAACATTAGGATGTCATGTCAGTTATATACATTGTCTCCTATGATGTCACAATTGATTTTCTTTTTTTATGACTTTGACAGCATCATATTAAAAATTTGATTGCATAGTGACAGTACAGGCTTTGAATTATTCAGCTTATGAGTGCACTCTTACAGGGAGACTATTTTGTATTTCTTGCCATTTCTGAAAAAAATGACATTTAAAAAAAAAGGAAAGAGAAAATGATTGCTAATAACTAATTAATAATGCAAGCTTGGCAAAGGTAACCTCATTTTAATAGAATATCGCACAAATTAAAACCAGATTAAATATAACATGCAGCGTATTTCAAAAGTCACTTGAAACATAATTCTCAGGATGACATTTTGGCCCCAGTGAAATCAATGGCAAGACTCCAATTCAGTTTCGGTGGAGCCAGAACTTCCTCCTAACTGAAGAAAACCTGTATATTTCCAGTCTAGTTTTAGTAACGCTCCATCAGAATTCTTGTGATACTTAATCAAATCAGCTTTACCCAGCCCTTCTCCTAGAAGCTATTAATGCTTACTGAAGTCAATGGGGCTTTTTCTGTTTGACTCCCCTAAGGGAGTCAAAGCCTTAAAGTTGGAACCTCTTGGGTAATTTTTGCCATAGTCTTTCAGTGTTTATTCTGTGTATTTTCCTATGATAACTGGGTTCTGCCAACTTTTGGGAGTTTTTTTGTTCCATTTTACCTCTGTCTAATGTGAAATAAGTGCAATCTGTTGGTTCACTTGTACCAAATAACTTCAGCTGTAACCCTTTTCAGAGTGACCAAATTTGTCTTTTCTCCATTACAATTTAAGGTTATTTTTAAATCACTAAGGATATTTTTAAATCACTGAAGTTGGAAACATCTGCTCTCCAGCTTGATTAAATTCATCTAGTCCTTTCATATCAAAACCATAAAACAAATAATGCCATTTTAAGAAACATGCTATTCCCACAACCTAAAATGCCATTTTAGTGGTACCAGATATGAAGATATCATTCAAAGCCAAGCCCTTTGTCCAGTAACTATGACTATTATTTATCCAGTTGGTCACAATAAAACTGCCCCTAGCTATACATAACTTATTCTTTCTCACAAGAACTATCTCAGCTGAGTTCTCTGGGCAGGTTAGAACTACAGTCTTGAGCACAGCTTGGAGGGGTAAAATGTGGCATATCCCACACAAGACACAAAATAAATTTTCCAGCTATAGCAATGGGGAAAAATACAAATGATCTTTTCACATCCTGGGTCCTCAAAAATGGTTAGCAGAGATGTCTTTGATTCTGCTCACAGCAGTGCCTGGGGAGAATCTCATACTGATTTAGCTGTGATCAAAATCATGACCAGTTATACCAAGAAATGTGCTTGTATCCCCTCAGAAATATCTGAGGTTTATTCAAGAGTTCAGTTTGTCATTAAAGATAAATATTTTGCTGTTCTTCCTGTCTCTTCCAACGTCTCTCTATTCCAACTTGAAGATGACAAGAGTGCTTGTTTTCATTATAAACAATGAAAATTAGTTATGGATCACTTACACTATGTTATTTTAGTTTACCTGTGTAACCTGAATGTAGTCTGTTTCAACTCATGAATCATCCTGGGACAGTATTTTTTCATTCTTAAATGAACAGTTACACACTCATGTTGCTTTCCTGCTGATAAGCCAAACTTATTTCAAAACGTACAATTGGAAACAAGATATCACAATTCAATAACGTTTCATCCTGCTATATCAGTATCAGTCTGCAAATATTCTGCCGGAAATAAAAATGTGGAAGCTTCCAGGACAAAATCCTTCTGTTCTTATCATTTACTGCTCAACCACTACTCAAGCAAACTCCAGTTGAAGACTAGAAATGGTATCTATACAAGCACAGAGTAAAAACTGCAAGATAATATAGCCTTCTACCAATGTCATGTGGTTTTAACATCCATCCTCAGCAAAGGCTTCACAGTTTTAACACTGTTTCCAAAAAACACTACTAGCTAAACTGAAATCAGAGTCAGAGTTCCCAACTATTTGTGGTTTGACAGGCTGACCATTAGAGATGACAGAGAAACTTATTTCCATAACAACCTTTAAATCTTATTGTTTCAGATTGCCACTGGCCGTGGCAGTTAAGATGCTATTGAAACCTTTCTGATGAGTCTCACACAGATTTTCTCTGTATCACAAGAAGAAAACTTAACATCCTGTAAACTGTGTAGAAAAGCTAAGTCTACAGAATTACAAGGTTTCCTTTCCTGTAAATATATGCAGAAAAGCTTGAACTCCTTTGCCCAGTGTAATGCAGAACTAAGTAGTCCTCTGTGAGAAAGAATGATAGGAAAAAGTATGTGTGGAAGACATAAAAAAACCCACAATGCAAAACCAAGCAAAAATGCCAACAAAAATTAACAAAAAGAAGGAAATGTGAAAAGAAAAAAAGAAAAAGAAAAAAAAAAGATGTTTTCCCCCAGCCTCCTTCACCTCCTTCAGTCTTAAGTGTTATCACAGCACCAGCTTCTGGAGAAAGGACTGAGGATTTATTGTGAATCTTACATTCGTACTTGTTGGCTATTTAGGAAAGAGGCAAGAGGTTGCTCTTTTTTCCTTTTTTTTTTTTTTTTTTTTTTTTTTTTTTTAATGCAGTTTCCAGGTCTTTAACATTACTGAACCAGAGATGCTAAATAAAAGAAGGGGGAAGCGCTGCTGCCATAACAACCTTTCCACAGGGAACTATTGGGATACAGACAGTTACTACACTACCTACAACGAACCGTGTGCATCATAACACAAACCCCAGAAAATCCTTTTCAGCCACAGCATCATTTGCACTCTCGGCTCTGAGCAGCGAAAGCAAAACAAGCATAGACTTCTTCTCCGCCAACCCCCCCCAAAAAAGCTTCATTTAATTATTTATTTATTTCAGGGCTAGGGGGAGAGTGTCAGAAAAGTCCATCTGAGCGCTGAGTCCTGCCCGCAGCCACCCTCCGTCTCCCCGCGGGAAGGGCCGCGCTCCGCTGCACCCGGCGGCACCGGGAGGGGGACCGGGACCCTTCCCCCTCCTCCCAGGGGGCTACTCCTGGGAAGCAGCCAACTCTGCTAAGCCGGGTCCACCCCACCTTCAAATGGTCCCTTGCAAAAGTTAGGGCTCTGGCCCCGTCCCCGAGTCGCCACGGGCAAGAGGGGGGGTGCTGCGGACGGCGGAGGGTCAGGGCCCCGGCTGGGGAGCGGGGTTGTCGGGGTGTCCGTGTGTGCGTCTGTGCGGGTGCGAGCCCCCCGTGGGAATGGGCAGCGATGCCCGCGAGGGTCAGCAGGGAGGGAGCCCCTTCCCCCGCAGTCTGCCCCCCCGCCCCTCCCCCGGAGCCTCGGGGACACCCCTGCTGCCCCGCAGACCTTCCACCCTCGTGGGGATGGCGCAAGCCCGGGTCCGGGACCCTCCGTTCCCCCGAGGGCGGGGGCAGGCGGGAGTGCGGTACCTCCCCCGGTGACCTCCCTACTCCCCGAGCGCTCACCCCCCCGGGTCGCTCCGGGATGGGAGGCGCGGGGGAAGGAAGGGAAAGATGCACGGCAGGTGCTTTTTGGGGTGGGGGGGGGGGCAGGGCCCAGTGACTCACCCGTCCGAGGCGGGGGCTGCGGGTAGCGCGGCGGCGGCGCTGCCCCCGGGGCGCGGGGGGCGGCGGGGCAGGAGCAGCAGCGGGCGCGGGAGCAGGGGGGAGCGGCGGGGCCCGGGCTACTCCTGGGCGCGCTCTCGCTGCCCATCCCCGGCGCTGCCGCCGCCGCCGCCGGAGGAGGATGCGAGAGAGAGTCAGCCCCGGGCGCGGGCACGCGCAGCAGCGGAGCGGGGAGGGACACGGGGAGCGGCGCGGAGGCGCGCAGCGCAGGGGGAGCATCTGGGAAGCGCGGGCGCTCGCTCCTGCAGCCCTCCGTCCCTCATTTTCTCCTTCTTCCATCTATTCTCCTTCCATCCCTCATCCCTCTATCCCACATCCTCCCATCCCTACATCCTTTACTCCTCCATCTTTTTATCCGTCCATCCCTCACCCCTCCACCCGTTATCCCTCCATCCCTCATCCATCCATCCATCCATCCATCCCGCCATTTCTCCGTCCCTCTGCTCCCACGGACCCGCAGCCACGGTCCCCCCGCAGTAGCCGCCCCCCCTCCCCCCCCCGCCTTCCTCCGCAGGGTGGCCCTGGAGCTCCCCAGGGCCGCGGCAGGGGCGCAGGCAGCGCCGGTAGGCGCGGGCGCGCTACTACCCCGCCGGCGCGTCCCCGCGGCACCCACCCCTCACCCCCTGGTAAGGGCGACTTGCTCCTCTGAAGGGCAGGAGGTCCCTAGCCCCGCTTCCTCGCTCCTCCCCAGCCCCGAGGGGAAAAGCGCTGCTAGCGCTTGCCTATCCTGCTCTTCTTTTTTTTCATTCTGGTTTTTTTTTTTTTCCCCCCCCCCCCGCAGGAAGAAACAAAACCGTGCTGTGGTAGGGAAAAAAGGCGGCAAACGTGAAGAAAACATATAGACTACGATAATTATTGACGGTATGAGAAATAAACCATACACTGGAGTAGTTCTTAAAAGCAGCCTTTCAAGCCAGCTCCCAAAATGTAAAGGGCTTCCCAGATGCTTATCTTAGGATCAAGAGTAATTATTAAAAAAAAAAAAAAAAAAAAAGAAAGAAGAGCTTAAAGTGCATTGTGTAAACAGGAGACCTGTAAATCAAGTATGTCAAATAAACAGGCACACCAAAAGCTGCATATCAACTCTTTATCCTTGCTCTGAACTCTCCCTGCATTATATAATGTTGATAAACTGCTGCGAGTATGTTTGGGGAAAAGATACAGCAATGATGAGAACATAGCACTATTTATTAGAGTACGTTAGTAGTCTTACCTGTCAAGTAGTTGTTTCAGAGGTTCATCTGCGTGTTTCTCATCAACCCTCCAAGTAAACAATTTCCTAGATGCTCAATGCAGACATATGATTCTCTGGTATCAGTGTCTCTGTCCTAGACGTTTCCGAATGGCTTGTGGATTATTAACTTACTATGCTCTTCTGCTCTGCATTGTACCAAGAGCAGTGCAGGTATCAACAGCTCCCACTTGTGAAGCCGGGGAAGAGAGAGATTGGGTAGATTTACACGTAGCTCCACATTTCAAACTGCTGATTTGCTGTAAGGGCTACAGTCACTTGGAAAATTGGTCTGGTCTTCTAACAGATTTATTCCAAACAAGAGGCCTCACCCAAAGTTCACTAAAGACATTATGAATATTTATATAAACATGGTGGGAATTGGTTCAAGCCACTGTGAGCTCACTGCTAGAATGAAGGTATTTCTGAGTGCTACAATTCTAGTAAGAGCTAGTACATACACCCCAGGGAAAAGAAAAATTACTGAGATGTGCATCTTTTTCATAGAACTGTTGAGATTCAAAGACCTGCTTCTGCTCCGCTGCAGCTATTGGCAAAAATATATACTAAAAGGCAGGTTACAGACCCCTGCTAGAGAATGTCCTCTGGTCTCTGTAGGCTCAACCAAGCCACCAAATAGAGTAGGCAAGGGGAGGGATAGAGCGGACACAGTAAAATTATTAGGTCAAATTTGGGACATCTGTAAAGCCAGTAGAAGCTGGATGTTTCCTTTTGAGCTGTTGCTGCTCACAAGAAAATTCTCAACAAATGAGTCTTTCAGTGTTTTTCTGTTCTCCGGTCTCAGTCCTGAGATTAGATCTGAGCACCTTACACTTGAAGATTTTTCTTCTTTCTTCTGTACTCACTGTTTCCCCAATACCTCTTCTGCCTTCTGCAGCAATGGCTCTAGGCTATGAAGAGAGCTGGAAACAGTAAAGAAGAGAAGGGAAGGGAAGGGAAGGGAAGGGAAGGGAAGGGAAGGGAAGGGA
>JANVCC010000018.1:41316796-41574443 GCA_025345505.1 Todiramphus chloris collaris | reverse complement strand
AAGGGAAGGGAAGGGAAGGGAAGGGAAGGGAAGGGAAGGGAAGGGAAACTGAGCAGTGGGAAAGATTTGGTCTCTGCTTGGGTAATGACACCTTTGAGCAAGAACTTATCTAGCATGAGTGGCACAGAAACTGGCTTGTATTATTTAACATAGTACAGGCGTTTAGTATATTTAATGCAGTTTCTAATATAATCAAGTTTTTCTGTTCCTTTCTTGCTCTGTGGTTGTTAATGAATGGCTCCAGTAGGGACAACTGACCCCAGTGTAATAGTAGTCTGGTAGTTAGAATGATTCCTAAGAAATGGGAGACTGAGTGTTAACATTTTTTTCTCTGAAATTCAGAATAGGAAATGAACGGCTGAAGTCCTGTCTGTTCTCAGATGAATGACTTTAGCTCTCTCCTAGCTTTGACTACAAATTTAGTGTGCATCAAAGCAAGCACATACATGCCCACAGAATTTTTTTTTCACCAAAATTATTTTGTTGAAAATTTTTTCAGTAAATTACAGGGCTCACCTCAGATTTTTGTATGCTCTTTATGTATAGGTAAAAACATTTCTGTTTATGTCAAGAATTTATCATTTTTTCTGGCCTTAAATTATAGCAGCATTTTGTTTATGAAGAATGCAAACATTAACCCTTACATTTCCAAGTCATTGTAGTGAACTGTTTGTTCTCAGGTTTGGGCTTTTATATCCTCTATAAAGCCTTCGTGTGAGAGCAGTAAACATTTTTTTTTTCTCATTGGAGAGAAAATGTAAGCCTTTTGTGATTATACCATTGATACATAAATTGGCTTTGCAAAATCTGGCCACCTTAGACTGGAAATATACTTATGTTGTTTTCTGAAGGTGACAAAATATTTTCTGAGAGCACAGTATACTGTACAATAAAAGGTTTAATTTACATAATGAAAAATCTGTAGATATTAAAAGATGTTTTAAAAGTAAAGAAATGTAGATAGAGACTGATTTATTTTTTTTATAACCAGTATATTGTAAAGGTCAAAAGAAACAAAACAAAATCACAAAAATAAATCAAAATGAAACAATCCCCTCCCCAGTCGCAAAAGTACATGTTCATTGAAATCACATAAAAAAAAAAGATGAGGATTTACTTTTGACCTAAGATGGTCTTAACATTTATGTGAGACATATTTTTAAAGTAAGACCATTTAAGCACTTATATGCAGTACTGAAATGTGTTCTCTTCCACTGATGTTGTTTCCATAAAGTTAGTCCCACCAGTGTTTTCAGGGGCAGGACTTCTCTTTTCAGCCAGATTCATTTTGGAGCACCCAGAACCCATGTCCATGGGAGTCCCATGTGCATTTTCCTATTTGTAATTGATTGTTGGCTTGGGGGTTAACTGCATCATTTAAAAATCTATCATCCTTTGGCTTACTGTTCTTGACATTCGTTAATTATGGCTTGCCTTAAACTTGGCCCTGATTCTACAGCTGGATTGACTAATGCCAGTACCTGGTGCTGTGCAATCATCCTCATTGACCTTGATAAGTGCAGCAGCTCATTGCAGTTTGCAGGGTTGTGGGACCAGAAGTAGGATCCTAGATCTGGGCAGGAACGGTAATGTACAATAAGAGCTGAACCCCGACTGAGGCTTTGAAGGTTACTAAAATAATAAATAACACAAAATATTACTAATAATTCTGTATTCTAATAACTGTATGTTTTCAGTTTTTGCTTTACAGCAGGTTGAATGTGTTTAACCATATTTGAGTGGCTTGTGTCTCCATTCTAGGCACATTTATAGCATCTGCTAATGCCTTTACTTTAGAGAAAATAAAATCACTTATTAAAATATTAAATGTCTTATCTATAGAAATGTATCTAGAGGGCTTTACCATAGCTTGTATTTATTCACATAATATTTTTTTTTCCTCCATATTAAGGAAAAAAAATATTAAGTGAGATTAAGTAACCTATGGTAAACTAGGGTGGCTTTTGTTCTGGGCTTTGTGTGTGTGTGTGTGTGTGTGTATGGTGCCATTTGTACTGAGTAAGGCTCTTTGATAAACAGCAGTTTCACATTATACAAGACAATCAGATTTAAAATTTAAAATTAAATGGCTTTGTACTATGGCTTATGGGACTGACTCTGAAAAAGTGTTTTACCCTAACAGGCCAAGACAAAGCAAAGACTTGACTCATGATTCCGAACTGGTCTGGAGTATCACTATCTATAAAGAGGCATGTTTTGCTGCATCCAAGCCTCAGTCTCCACTGAGCACAAGGAATGCCTGTGAAAAGTACAATTTCTCTAGTTAAGACTTTCTGTCATGAATTTCTTAACAAATTTGTCTTCTCATATCAAACTCAAAGAACTTTAAAGGTAAGTATATGTCAGTTGATGGAAAAGGAAACAAAGTGTGAGAGAAGAAATGAAATACAGTTGCCTCTTTTCCATTACAGGAACAATTTAGGAGAGGGAAGATATAATCTGAAAATTAACATATAGGTTCCGGTATAACTTTATTCCTATTTTAATCAAATGTAAACAGGACAGATAATCACAGAATCATAGAATGGTTTGGGTCATAAGGTACCTAAAAGGTCATCTAGTTCCAACCCCTCTGCTGTGGATAGGAAAACCTTCCACTAGATCAGATTGCTCAAAGCCTCATTCAACCTGTCCTGGAACACTTCAAGGGATGGGGTACCCACAACTTCTCTGGGAAACCTGAGTTCAAATAATTGAACTAGAGAACTTCAATATACTTAGAGATTCTCATAATACACAGTAAATCTTTACAATTCTACTATCCAAGGAGATTCTTGAGTAAATAATAATGACTTTGGCCTCTTGCATAAATGAAGATGGATGTACTGAGAAAAATCTAATTATGGATTTCTTCTGCCTTGACTCTTATCTTGTGCTCCAGTATTATATAGTTGATACTTCATATATATATATATATATATTCCAGCAGTGGTACACTAAAATGAAGCTTACTGCATGAAAAAAGGAGCATCAACACACCGACTTATTAGTTTCTTTAATAATTCAATATTAAATCTGGTGATTTTGGAAATAAAGCATGTCACAATTTCTCCAAACATTATTTAGTAGTACCAAGTCAATACAGCAACACTGCAAAATCTAGTCTGCTCTGTGTATCTTTTACAGAATTGATCACTAAGGGCCATGTCTTCACTAGGAATGATTTAAAGGTGTTGTACCTTTAAATGGTACAACCTACAGCAGTGTACCATAACAGTACCTCATTTCTAGTAAAAATGCAGCTTGTCTTGTGAAAGTTATAGATGGTATGTTTTATCTGATTACCTCTGAGTTAAGCTTAACAGCTAAACAAGTTCAATAGCTAAAAGCTCTGTTTGTTGGGGATTGTCTTTGTTGTTTGGTTTGGTTTGGTTTGGGTTTTTTTTTATGCAAATGGGCTTATAACAGAAGCTTCTGGAAGATATTTTCATATCAGTGGCTCACAGAGCTATGCCAGCAAAAGTCTACAATGTAGGCATAGCTTAATTTCAGACTGATATGGACAGTAGAATATTGGAAACGTTATTGAGTGCATTACTGGAAGAAAATATCCGAGGTCCCAGCTTGCCTGGCAATTTTTACTTCTAACATTGAAGGGAATAGAAATACATCCTTTCCATGTTAGAGCCCAGTATGCTTGGGCATAGCCTACAGTTATAAAAATGAACATGATTTCTGTTTGAAACATATTTCTGTATATACACGATTGAACTAGTGGAGACAAGAAAAGTATTAAACTCCATAGTAAACCTTTTTACAGTATCCTTGCAAAGACACATTAAGCTTTAAAAGTCTTTTCACCCATGTGAGAGTTAGTCCTCTCTTCTCTCTGGGTGTTTTTCTTCAATATCCATTACAACTCTTAATGATTAATTATAGATCTGTCTCTTTGTTTTGGGCTCTCTAACATTCCTGGCTTCATTCACTTGCCTGGAATGACCATAAGCTGTTTGGAGTCACAAATCATCTCTTTGTTCTCACATTTTACAGTATGTAGGACAACAGAGTCATGGTCCACCAGTATGGTTCCAAATAACAACTAGTAATAATGATAATGTATCGTCTCCAAATCCTCTATTCACATAGACTAGACATCTAGGAGAAGTGAAAAGCCTCAAACTCCTTTGATGTTAGAAAAATATGCAACAGAGTGGGAAGCAGACATGAATAGTTTGTGTACGCAGACAAGCCAAAGTTAGCAGCCTACGGAGGGATTTGAGAAGCTGCCTTTGTGCTGATGGCAGATGTGGTGAAAAAATTACTTGGTGCTTTGGGAACTTTCACCTCAACTATGTATATGGTCAAAGGTTAATGGTAAGTTAATGTTCAAATCTTCTTTGCAAATTTCCAGAGCAAGTAGGAGAATATTTTCAGTTTTTTATGTTGGCTGAAGTACATAAAGTCATTCATGTACTTTATGAATCGGTAGAGAAACAATAGTCACAAAATCCACTTGCATCTAACAGATTGAAATGTCTAGGAAAAGTATCAGCTTTTTGATGAAGGCATAAGATTGAAGAACAAGTCAGATAGTGATTATGATTTTTGACACAAAGTTCCACCTGAGTACAATCCATACAGTAATTAATATATTTTGGGTACAGACAAACTCCAGAACACCATTAGTGCGTTCAGAACATGATCAATCACACTTCATCTCAATCCACAAAATCCGGTTTAATTCACTCCTCTTCAAAAGCACTTTCCAGAAACTTAGCAGCTATTATTATACTCAAAACCAGAAGATTAACCAGAATATTAAAATCAACAGTTTGTGTAATTGCTGTTGTGGCTGTGGTGGTCTAGGGACATAAGAGAGGAAATGTCTGTGGAGAGAGGAAATCTCTCTTGCAAAACTAGTTGATAGATTTGGAAAAGAAATAGTAGTCCCATCCCACCTACTGTTTATTATCTCCCCTTTATTTGAATAATATTGAACATATAAATACTGTTTGATTAATCTGAGTCATGTGACTGCAACAGGACTATTTGCAGCATGAATAACAAGCAACAAGATTAGGTCCTGTCATGTTCTTTCTAAATGTCTAACTGTATAGCCTATTACAAGTCAGAATCTAGATGGCACTTGCCGGAACTCCAAATCCTCTTCTGGAATTTTATTAAAGGTAAAAACAATGGATATATGAATCTTTGAAATGTAAGAGTTTCAAAGTGGTTAACAAAAGAAATTTGTCTTCCCTTTTTTTTTTAAATTTTTTTTTTCAGTTGCTACCATCTCAATTATGATCACTCTTAATTGTCTAAAATGTCCCAGACAGAGTGTCTAGTGTAAAGTGGCTTGTTCTCCATCAAAGTTTCCTAACTGTCTTTTAAGTTGCCTTGAATTGTAGGAACATACAAATTAGGATGTAAAATCATGGTTAAAACAGAGGGGTACAATCCCTTCAAAATTAAATGTCACATTTATTTACATATTTATTTATGTTTAACGCTGGGGAGGGAGGGGGAACCAGTTACAAAATCTATTTTTACTACTGACATTACCCTAGATGAGGAATATAGTCTCTGGAACATCTAAAACCTTCACTTAATTGAAATAATGACATTGAAAGCAAATGTAAGTGAACAACAACAAAAGCAAAAAACAGAAAAGCTATTGCATATGTTTGAATGCAAAGAATTTTCACATTATGATGTAGTTTACTCCTTCCTTCTTCTTTGATCTATTTATTATTTAATTTACAATAGAGTAGAAGTCCAGGACAGTGTTTTGATTTATATTAATCAAGGAGCAGTGCATATATATCATGTTAAAACCATGATGCATAATAATTACATAGAATTAATATTCCTGAAAAAAAAAAAAGTCACACTATATGCCCCAAAGATGGCTCCTGAATGTTTAGTTCAGTTACTATGTGCTGTACATCTTAAGGCATGTGCTTATCTTTGGTTCAGCATGAAAGGCAGTCAAGTATAGATACATTTATTTTAAGCCCAGGGGAGATGACATTGACTTAGTCTGGATGCCTGCATATTGCAGAACAGACAAGGTCCTTTGCAGGTAGGAAGTATCCTTCCCCTTTACTATCTAGCACCAAAATTTATTGGTTTCATCCATCCCTTGGAAAGTAATTCAATGTTGAATTAAGGACTTAGCTATGATAAATTTGCCACTTCTCTTGGTAAGCTGCACCAATGATTAATTACTCTCTTTGCTAAAATTTGTTTCTTCTTCCTAATTTGTACTTTTCTGTCTCCATCTTATCCGAAAACCAAATCTTGTTATGCTGTTGTGCTTCAGATTAAAGTGTCTCAATTATCATAAGTCTTCTTCTCCTCTGGGTCCCTATGAACCAGATCAAGTTGCCTTTCTGCTTGATACACTAAGTAGGTTGGGTATCAGGATAGCAGACCTGATGATGAATCACTCAAGGTGCTGAAATCACTCTGGCTTACATAATGGTGTGACATTTGGAAGAATTTCTTAAGGATGTCTGTATATCTTTTAATAATTCATTTTGTTTGTAATCATGCATTCTTTAAACTAAAAAGAAAAAAAAAAGAAAAAGGAAACAAAAAAGGAAGAAGAAAACAAAAAAAAGAGAAAAAAGAAAAAGAGAAAGAAAAAAGAAAAAGAAAAAAGAAAAAGAAGAAAAAAGAAAAAGAAGAAAAAAGAAAAAGGAAAAGAAAAAGAAAAAGAAAAAGAAAAAGAAAAAGGAAAAGGAAAAGGAAAAGGAAAAGGAAAAGAAAAAGAAAAAGAAAAAGAAAAAGAAAAAGAAAAAGAAAAAGAAAAAGAAAAAGAAAAAGAAAAAGAAAAAGACGGATCCCCTCCCTCAAAGTCTTCTTCACAGGCCTGATTCTCCTGACTAGCTATAGACTGAGCTGTATTTTTTCCATTTATCCAAATACGACACTGTGGGGTAAAGCTGCACATGATCAGATGCTAAGATGTTTCAATAGCTTGCTCACTCTTGTTTCTGAATGCTTCAAAGCCTTTAGTTCAATGTATCCTCCTGACAGCCCTGTGACATGAGATAGTATTATTATCCTTTTTAAACAAAAGGAACTGAGGCACGGAGTGACTTAGACAAGCACTGTCAAAAATACCAATTCATTTAGGCTGCCAACTTTCATATACTTGGTGATAGATTTTTTGAAACCTTAGAAGTGCAGGTAGGCAAATGAGTTTGAGGATATCGTTACCCTAAAGAGATGCTAACCCCTTCTCATGGGTGTTGGGCGTGTAACTTCTCAGGTCCTTTTGAAAAGTGAAAAAGGAGTCACTCAATAGAAGTTTCCTTCAATCCTACCATGGACCACTGATGAGGGACATTGCACAGGGGTGCAATGTGGTAGTTGAGAATTGAGCCTTAACCTTTGGTAACAGAGAGGTCAACAGTTTCTTGAATGTAATTAGATTTTATTAGTCTATCTCCAAGCTCTTGATACTCCTTTTATTCTCAGCTACTCCAGGAGGGAGTCAAATGACCTTGGCAATTTTCTCTAACAGTTATTTTTGATCATTTGGACATGTAACCTCACATCAGTTCAACAGAGCAAATTCTCCTCTTAAATAGTCTCAGGACTATCTTTTTGAAACAATGTCCTGTATTTGCTGAGAGACACTGAAATGCTAATGTAAAATGAACTCCATTATTAGTTCAGATTCACCTTTTCTATATATTAAATATAAATATATATATTCATTACATATATATATATGCAATATGATTTTGGTCCATTTTATGATCAGTTTTTGATTATCCTAGCATTTTCTTCACTTATTGCTTTCAGTGTAATGGGCAGCATAAGGAAGCTTCTTTTTACAAAGTTGGGCACCATTACTAAGGTTAAGGTTTTCTACTTTATTTTTTTTGTAGGATATAGAATAAGTTTCAAGATGACACTTAGCTTTGATAACTTTGTTTTTGGTAAAGTGCAAAATTAGTCATAAAGTGTTCCTCTTACAGCCCATCCTGTGAGTCAATATTTTAGAGCGAGTTTGTTTTTTCTTTTAGACACTGAGCACTCTCTAAAGTATATCTAAGACAATGAAATATTTCTGTTAGTTGCAGTGGTTTTGGAATATGTCCAAAGCTATATTGACTGGATTCACTAGGAAAACCCTTTCAGTCTCCAGAATTAACCTACTTTAAAGCCTCAGTGATATATAGAAAAATGAAGGAAATAAAAAAAGAAATGTATCTTTGGCTGTCACTGGACTCATACAGCTTCTTATGCAATTCATAATTTTGTAATTCAGAAAACTACTGCCTTTACCATTTCTTTACCTTCCAACAAGTAGTAATGTGGAGACTTGGTTTTCTTTGTATTTTTTTTGGGTTTTTTTTTTTCTCTTTCTATTTGGAAAATGTTTATTCAAGCTTTAAGTGTTTAAATCAAAACTGGATGTCGTCTTAAGGGCTACATTCTTGCTCAGCTACAAGCTAAGGGACTGAACAATGCTAACTTGCACCACAGGGAAGAATTTTTCTGTTTGTTGGAGGAATTATTAGATGAAATTTTTTGGCCTGCACTAGGCAGCAGGTCAGACTAAATGAGTTTAGTAGTCCTTAGTGGCCCTAAAATATGGATTTGTATCTTGCTTCTAGTTGCCACTTAAGTCCTTATTGTCATTACATTGAGTAATTTATAATTCTCAGAATTAGTTCCATCAGTCTGAAATT
Source organism: Todiramphus chloris collaris (assembly GCA_025345505.1). NCBI lineage: Eukaryota > Metazoa > Chordata > Aves > Coraciiformes > Alcedinidae > Todiramphus > Todiramphus chloris. The sequence goes on along the minus strand of JANVCC010000018.1, from coordinate 41,565,771 downwards.
ACTGCATGAAATACTATTTTGAAGAGGATTTTTCTCCTACTTAATGATAATCTCAGAGGTCTGGACTCACACTGGGGATTTTGGTTCAGTACAGCAGTAAGCCAAACTACCTCTTCAGTTCTACTTAGCAGCATCCCCAGACACAAGTTAGATAAGTACATTTTCCACACAATGATTAGAGAAATACTTTAATGATTGGGAAAGTACCTCAGAACAGGATTCAGAAAACTCAGGGTACACAACTTCTAAGACAATTAGGAGGAGTTGATGAAGTGAGGAATTTGGTTTAAAGCTTTCTTCTTTGTGAGTGAAAGGCCTAAATCCAAGATGGGTTGACACCCCTTTGTGCAGTCATTAACTCTTTCCTGGATTTGGGTACTGAAGTCAGTGCCATTTTTGTAAAGGGTTAAACCAACTCAGAGAGACGGTGGAAGTTTCAGTTCCCCATTTGTCATTCCATCTTTGCTATCAAGCTATAGGGTGTGATGCAACATACTAATACAGTCTCTGATAATTATATCATTCTTGTTTATATGAATACTTTAAAAATTTATTCCAAGCCACTACTCAAATGGTCTGCTAATTCATATGTACTGTCTGTGGCTCAAGTTCAGTGCAAAGTGAATGTGTTGACTCTTGAGGTCATAAACCCTCCTGTGGGTCATAAATCCTCCTGTGGATTTATGCCATGTGGTTAGAGCATATGTTGTAGATCACAACCCCACAGTTAAGCAAGAGTAAAGATACTTGTGAGTCTTACTGTATTTCAGGCACAAAAAGATGCAAAACTGGTCACTGTGGCCAGAAATTAAGTGCTGTAGGAGTTCTGCTGACAAAAAGGAGGGTGTTTAAGTAACTCCCATGAGACAATTTCAAAATTAAATGCCTGAAGATGCAGCTTTTTCACCAAAACCCTTGTTCTTGATTCTTGATTTTTATTTATTTTTTCTCAGTTGTTTTTTTTTTTTTAAGCTCAGCATTTAAAACCTAAGATAAATGCTGTATCTGTACCGCCTCTGTTCTGAGGAAGGGCCAATGTGCCGCGGGTATGAAGTGTCGTTGCAATATAAACAATTCCCAGCCACATCCTTCCATAGGACAGAAGTAAGAGAAAAGGCTCTGAAGTTGTGTGCAGAGAAATGATTCATGGGTGTCATTGCTGGAGCTATAACATGCTCTCTCTCTCCAGTGGCCAGTTTGAAACATTGATTGGCAGCACAAAAGGCATCCTGCTGTTGGTGCAACTAGCTATGCCTTTTGGGAATGTTTAGTGATGGTAGTATTGGGGCGAGCCTTTCTCACTTGAGAACAAATACCATTCTAAATGCTTTTGTGTACATATTTTCAAAATGGGATACCATATCTGTGACTTCTGATGTTTTGATAACACACATAGGAAACTAACCTCTGGCCCATCAAGTTGAATTTGGTGTACTATTCCCATCTCACTGGTACCAATCCTGGGATGTTTACTGAAGAATTTAGCACAATAGAATAATAAAGAGTGTGAACTTGAAAACTTCTCTGTTTCTAGTCCATGGCAGGAAATGTAAACCTATATTCTAGACTGATATGGAAAAAAATTATAGAGAAAATTAAAAAAAAGGTAAGTTAAAGTTAAGAACTTACTCTTTTTTTGGACAGAATTATGAGAAACACTGGCCACACTCTTAGTCAGCCTGTGCTGGCATTACTCTGTTGCTATGATTGGCAGCAGTGAAAATGACTTTTAGAAACAGGGTCTCTGACCCATCATGTTTCCTTTTAATTGGAATTCTGACTGTGGCAAATACAAATTACAAATTTACTATAAAATGAGTGTATACATATACATATGTGTGTGTATCTGATGAATAGAAAACAGAAAATCTTTTAAGGACCAATTATTTCTAAACTAAACAGAATATGCTTCTAGCTTTTTTTCTGGCACAGACATCCATCAAACAATAACAGGGCATCTGTTGAATAGACATACACATGCAGTTGAAGCAGCCTTAATTTTTATTTGTTACTCATAAAAGATGTTGCCACAGTTTTATATATTCAGTTTTGTATAAACATTTAAGTGAATAAATGAATAAAGTACAGTTACAATGAATAAATGCTAACAAAGATTGTGATTAAATACAAAGGAACACGGGAGGCATTTCAGTAGGTTGAAACTGTGGTCACATCTACTCAAAAGGGTGTTAACAGCATGTTTCAGACTCCCTGCCATCATTTTGAAGCAGCAAGAATGCCTGTTTCCCAAATGCTTCCCAAAGCAAATAATTTTATAGACTGAATTTCTTCCTAAGGGAAATTCAAGTATTGATTATTATTGTTAACACAGAGCTCTGCTGCATGGCTTATTTGAGTGGTTTATTCATTATTGGCCTTTTAACAGTTTGTAAGGGAAAAATTCAGATTCATTAATACGGAACACATGTAGAAGAGATTGAAGTATGGCTTTACTAATATGTTGGGTTTTATTACAGACAATGAATGGAAACATCCTCATCTTAAATTTATAGGAGAAATTTCCACCTATATCGATGTCAAAACACAATGTCCTTTATGAAAATATAGCATGATATACAAAATTTTTAACAATCTGAATGTTTTTGTCATATTTTTATTTAATTCTTCCAAGAACTATTCTATATACATTTTACTACTTAAAAATTCTTTGATGTATTAGTTAATTTACCAGTTGATTTCAGTGTAACAAAACATTCACAACCAAATCCTACCTGGATGCTATCTCCAGCAAGCACCCTAGCTCTCCCAACCCAGGGAAAGAAACAGGCTCTGGACCATAGTAGAGCATTGCATAGCATACTAGAGCTCCTCTGAGCTCATACAGAAAAGATGCATTGGGTCTCTTTGTTGTGTTAATACACTCCTAAATCTTATGTCCTATTTGGCAATTACATGCTACTTTGACTTTAAGATGCTGGTCTTCAGTCATTTTAATCAGCTGCTGCCAGACGCTCAAAGAGAAAAGTCTAACAAGTGTTGGCAAATGCTAAAATGCTTACATACTAAAAAGTATATAGCTCAGACATCCAGTCCGCAAGACTATCTCCTATGCAGAGTAAACTGGGTGAGTGACACCCACATGGTTTAGTTTACTACAGGTTGAAACATTTCCTCTGCAAATTCTTTCCATGTTCTTATTGCTTCTGCTGACATGCTTCAATGGTCAATTCTAATGGTTTTTTGTGTTAAATGTCCTATGAACCCTTTCCCATCAATTGGGTCAATTACAGGACAACTCATCTGTTCTTTGCAAGAATTATGGGATGCTTCTTAAGAAGTAATGACAGCTGATTGATTTTCTCTGTGTCCTCAGTTCCTAGTAAAATGTGCTTCTGTCAGAGAATAACTCAGGGGCCTTCCCATCACAGTCTTTCTAGGTAGTCAGAGTTTCAGTTAGCACAGGTTTAAATCACTTCTAAAAGCAGATTAAAGGTTATTATTTGTTGATGGGAAATGTAGTAGTACTGGCTGGCAAAAGCCCCAGTTAACTCTTTAGTGAAGGAATCACTAAGCTTGAACAGAATAAGAAATACCAGGGTACATTTGCTAAGTGACACATTTATCTCACCTGAAAAGTGCATCTGAGGAAAAAAAAAAACGTGGTCAGGAAAGTAGTTTTGCCTCCTACCGGTGACCTTAAAAGGAACTTCTAGTAAGTTCATAACCTAAGTGTGACAAGTACAAAAGATGCTGTCCCTTCTCCAAAGAAAGTTTACAGTTCTTGCTACCAGGGAAGTCACATCATTCCATATCTTTTTCAACTATCAATGCTAGGAACCCTTGCTAACACAAATAAAATTGCTTTCCTTAAAATCTGTATCTCTAATAGCAGAAGTGTTAATACTATAATAAAAAGTTTTGCACAACTTGAAGCAGTATAACATATACCTCCTTTCATTATAACAGCATAAAAAGTTTAGTGTTGCTATTTAATTAAAATTAGCATCCTTTAGAGCCTTAGCAGAGGATGAGAAAAAGCCCTCTTGATGAATAAATGCTAATGGAGAGCTTCCTAAACTTTTGTTTCACATTGATGTTATTTTGATTACTTAAGGAGGATCTGCTCACACCTCTTTGTTGCTCTACTGCACGAGGTTCTTTGGAATTAAAATCTCTCTGTGTACATCTGATACAAAACAGCAGAAGGCTCCCCAGACAAGGAACTAATAAGTGAGGAGCAGAAGAAAGAGAAATACAAATCCTGACATGTGTGCCCAACGGAGTTTGCAAGGGAGCTCGTCAGCAGTACATATAGGACTGCCTGTCTCCAGAGACATTGATTCTGTATAGTTAAAAGAAGTGATAATGTGAGCAAGACCTGTACATGGGATGAAAAAGGCTCTAAATAGATGCTGAAAGTACAACCTCCTACATAGGAATTCCTTCCTTTAAATCCACAGTTAAAGTTGTTGCATTTATTTTTAATGTTACTGGAAGTTGACAATCTGTGCATGCCTGCTGGAATTTGTTTCGAAATAAAGCCTGGGGACACTGTTAAGTCAACAGTGAAGCTGAAAGGAAAAGGTCCCATTAGTCCTGGAGCAGAGACTTCTTTAAAACCTTCTAAATTCAGTTCAGAGATATCTCAATCCCATTGAATGCCACCAGAAAAAGAAATTAAAAAAAAAAAAAAAAGAAAAAGAAAAGGTAATGTACATGATTATCTTCCCTAGACTTTTTTATGAAAATGCAAGGATTAATGATCGTCACATTTGAATTTTGCATGCATAGTATAGCGACAATAACATACAGTGAAAGCAACACAGGACTGAGATTTTGCAAGGACTCATAAATGAAAGTGAAAAATGTAGCACTAAGAAAAAAGCTTCACAAAGGCAATGAAAGATTAAGCACAAAAAAATAGGTAAGGAATACTAGTAGATCAGAACAGCATGTATAAAACTGTTGCAGGGTAAAAAAAAAATTGCTCTACAATAAGGTAAGTGTTTAAGCAACATCAAGGTAGTGGAAACTGTGGAAAGAAATTACCTTTATTCTTCCAGAATGAGCTAAGAAGGGAGATGAGAGAGAAGCAATATATTATAGCTAGGCTATTCACAGAGGAGACGTCACCCTGTCTGTTTCCGCTACGTGTTTATTCCAAATTTGAGTATGAATTGTTTCTAATAGGAGCAAAAGCCCAGAAGACCAATTTGACACAGCTCAATTAGTTTATTGATCAGAACTATGAGACCACAGCCAATCAAATCCACAACACATGTGTTACCAGCCTTTGCTGGGGTGTTCCAGTGGTTTGGATGAACCAAAACATATTCCTTCTGTGTTGAATAATATTTATATCTTTCTCGCTATGAGGTAATTTTGCAGAAAAAAAATTAAATAAGTAAGTCATGCTTTTGATACTTGAAAAAAAAAAAAGAATGTTGTCTGCAAATATTGTACGCAATTTAAAGATACATTGATATTTTATCATTTGTACTTTTTTTTGTCATTTTGACCATACAAATTCCCACTATAACTATTTTGTGCTAGACCTTGGGAATCATCAGAGCATAATCGACAGTTTACCATCAGCAACACGAAGTTCTTTATCAATCAATATTTTAAAATAGCTCAGCTAACAAAAGATGCTATTTTGTACTTGTACAGATGCAGGTTAGGCATTGTCCTGCAGGACTGGCAGATACTATAGATACAGGCTTGTAATTTTTGTAATGGATCATTTTCCCCTTCAACATTATTGACAAATTTATACACCTGCTAATGATTAAAGTTTCTCAGCAATTTCTGGCCTAGGACTCCTTCTAGTTGCTGAAAATATCACCAAACTTGCAGCATTTGTGGTCATGTTACAGATGACCTGCTTAGAATGTTTCTTTATTTAGGGTAATTTCAGCTGAAGGAGTTTGGAAATTTTCAGAGGACAAGACTAATATTTTGCATGTTTTAAAAGTCTGAAGTCTCATTAGATTTCTGTGCTATGGAGCAAGGACTTGACATTTGGCAGGGTGATTTCTGAGGTAATAAGAATATGATTTTTTTCTAATTTCATGAAAACTTCTCCAAATTTGAATAAACTATAAAGCTTTTGAAATATTATTGACTTAATTATGTATTACTCTATGTAACGCCTTGTTTCTGTCCTCTAAAGTTGCTCTTGCTTCAGTCTGCTTTATAGAATCATAGAATCATAGATTCATAGAATCATATGTAGAATAGTAGGGGTTGGAAGGGACCTCTGGAGATGATGCATGGAGTCTAATCCACCTGCCAGAGCAGGAACACCTAGGTCAAGCCACACAGGAACAGACCCAGGTGGGTCTTAAAAGTCTCTAGAGAAGGAGACTCCACAACCTCTCTGGGCAGCCTGTTCCAGTGCTCTGTCACTCTCACAGTGAAGAAGTTTTTCCTCATGTTGAGGTGGAATTTCCTGTGTTTCTCCTTGCTACCATTACCTCTCGTTCTATCACAGGGCACAGCTGAAAAGAGACTGGTCCCTTCTACTTGACATCCACACTTCAGATATTTGTAAACATTGATAAGATCCCCTCTCAGTTGCCTCCTAAACTGTGGTCCTGTCCCTGCTACCTCAAATGTCCAGGCATGGTCCAGCCTGGGGACCTAGATGTTTAGGAGGGTATTCCTATTTACATGAATATTCTTGTGTCTGTTTTTCCTCCTGCCTTTTCAGTGCTGCTGTGGCTCTGGTTTCTGCAAAAAAGAAAAGAGGTTTAACTGACTGGACACAAGGAAGGTGGGCAAGGACAGAAGATATTAAGTAAAAATGGAAAAAAACAGTTTAGAAAAAGAGCAGGAAAGGAAGAGACAGAAGAAACAGGGGAGGGAACTGATGATAAGGTAAAGAGAAGATGAGTTCAGAACAGCTCAAAACCACTCTCCTTCAGAAGCTGGTAAGTTCTTTGATCACACCGATGGATATTCCTTTGCCATGTAACAAATAGCTGTGACACTGCCTACTGCATGTTTTTGCCCCTCTCTGCATGGTGACCCATACAGAAGAGAACAACCTTCTGCAGCGACTGCGTTGTTTTTTCTCGTTAAGTCTTAGAGTGCACTGTGCTGCATATCTGTATCCCTGCTTGATCCTGTGAAGAGAAGGCTCAAGAGGCAGGGTCCTTCAGGAAAACCCTTTGAATAATACATACACAGGCTTCCACACGAAACCTTATTTCTGTCACTTCCTAGCTTTTGAGACCCTCTGATTTGCAATTTTAGTATTTTTTAGTAGAGATTTTTTGTTCAGAATATATGTATATCTGTGCAACTGTCTGCACTCCCTTTGAAGCAAGCCTTAGCTATTTTGGACACCTCTGTCAATTAAGTTAATTCTGTGTATTTTTTTGTTTTCCCCAGCAAAGTACCTTGAAAAAAAGATGTTTTGCACTGAATTATTTTGTGATTGCAATATTATTCTTTACCAGTATGCCTGGTTACTTTCCATAGCATTCAGTTCTGATAAACATAACCTACCAAATTCATAATTTTTCTGCTGGGCTGCTTTCAGTTTCTTATGTGAATGCACAAGCAGCAGTCCTGCTGTACCAGTTAGATATACATTTTCAGGGGATCTGACACAGAAGAGAGATAATTGTGTTTAATTTCAGCTGAGGAAAGCCTATCGTATAACTGGAATATAATCAAGTCACAATTAGAAAAGCAACTGGATAAATTTCTTACATTAAAAAAGCAATAAGGAAGCATCACATGGAAATCTATTATTAATGAACTAATACAGTACAGAACAATTTGTAAATTGCTTTTAAAATTTAAACAATTTCATTTATGGGACAGCCATGTAGATCACATTTTAGAACAAATACTTTAAAATTTAAACAAACAGAATGGAATAAACAAGGGTTCTTTACAACAGATTGTGTCCACTAGCAGGGTTTTTCAGTGTCCAGTATAATTTTCAAGGATGCAGTAGATAAATGATGAAGGTAGATTAATTTAGAAAACATTAAAAGTCAAGTACACATCTCTTCTGTATTAGACAGGGTTATTTGCAGTGGCATAGTAATAGACAAGCAAGAAAGAATTATGCAATATCAGAAATTCTAGGGACAAAGTATGTCATACAATTATCCCTCCAAGGCCTATGGGATTGTCTTTTCCCTGTTTTGTTGTTGATGTCTGGTCCATCCAGCTGTTCCTTTACAACTTTGTCTTGCTGTAGCACTCTTAGATATTTTTCTGCTTGCCTCTCCTAGGGATCGGGAGTCTCAGAACAATCATAATCCCTGGCATAATGCAGGAGTTTCAGAATGAGGACAGAATCGTTGCATACAAATCAGGATGGCTGGTACAACTGTACAGCATCCATCTATCACTCTGTGCTTTCACAGGACTACACCATGTATCTTGCACTAACCATATTAAAGAGCCTTTGTCAGCAGTCATGTTAAAGCTATTTTGCCTATGATTTTGAAAATATGAAAGCTGGATATTAGTCTGAATTGCAAAACTCTTCAAGAGAAGTAGATTAAATGGACTAACTAGGGAATAAACCCTTGAGTTTTCAGCAGTTTTAGGCAGCAAAACAAAGTATAACTTCTAACGTAATGATGATACAGCCAAGTTTCTGTAATGTTGCACTATTTCCTTCCCCAGTGTTTATGGAGGGGTCCTTCTTTTTAGGCAGACAGTGTGAGGTGGCAGTATTTTGTGATACTTGTTTTTTTCCTGTTAGTTCCTATTTTGCTTTATCATTCCCTGAGATCTTGAACAGGGACCTTCCAGAAAGAGGAGGAAACCCTCCAGTTTGAAAATCTACTGAACTTCATGCAGACTGCAGAAAGATGCTGAGGTGAATTAGAGTACATTAGCTTCACTGCCACCTGCTGGGAAGCAGTCATTTTTATTGCACTGGTCTTTTTGACTGATAACATTAAATAGTTATAAGCATTTAATGCATTTCTATCCTGCTCATATTTAGGCAATTTTTCCTGATTGGACAGAAAGTTTACCGGTATCCACATTCTTTCAGATGTATTCTTTATGCTTGATAAAATACACTATATCTTCTTCAGATACAAATGTCATGTTTGTGCATTATTTTGATTTTTTTCTTTCTCATTGATTCACTCAGTCTAGCAGTTTTATTTTTAGGCATGTTTGTATGCATTTTTCTTGCTTTGTTTGAAACATGCCATTCTTACAAGATACTTTTAATGAACCACAATAACCCATTATGTATATTTTCCCTGCTTAGACTGTGTGGAAAACATAATGCATAATTTCCTTTTCATGTTTCACTTGTTTTTCTGGTTTGCCTTAAATTTCTTCATTTCTTTTCTCTCTATCTCTTTTTTTTTTTTTTTTTTTCCCCCTACAGGTCATAGCTTTTATAATTTCCCTATATGAAGCAGGCTTTTGGCACCTTTTGGAAAGCAAAGCATTGAATTAGACATGAGAGGGACATATATCTTTCCTGATAGTCTATCAATGCTACAATATAATTAACTACTGTGATATACCACACTATAAGGAGAAATCATTTTTGTGTATATGGTGTAAGTGCTAACTTACATTACAGGCTAGAAACAACGGGAAAGTTGACAAATGGCACCGGCTAAACCAGGAACCTGAAAAAAGCTACAGTGGTTCATCATGCCATTCAAAGGCTCTGAAGTCATGTCCAAGTTTGGCATAGAAGTAGTTTCCAAAGCTACTGTCCCATAGCTTCAGTCCTAGTCATTGCATCTCAGCTGTAATGGGAAGCTCTGCCAGCATGGCATGGCAGAGCCTGGTGCATTGAGCAATCCACAACACAATCTGCCTCAGAGACTGGACTTGCATGACCATGTTCACAGTACTGAAGACTCAGGTCTGTTGACACATATATACAGCCCAGCTGTATTGCTTTTAGGTCCTGCTTTACCCCAAAATATGATTTAAAAGAAAGCATAATCAGAAACAGTGAAATAAAAACAAAGAGAAGATTTTCCAGTTGAATACATATCCCAATGAGTGCTGCAGTGCTGTGACAGCAGACATCTGCTGACAATCTGCCATCAGCTAGTGATTACTATGTTTTTCATCCTCAGTGACATCTCAGTGAGATTCCTCATATCTTTAAATGGAAGCAATTAAATCTCAGGTGTGATTGGTACAAACAACATCTTACAAGCATGCCATCGTCACACCGCCCTCCTGTTCTCTTGCTTATTTTAGTACATAATTCTTCCTAAGGAAAGACTATTCATTTTACTGTTGATCACATTTGAACTCAGATATTCAAGGTGGAGTGGCTATGCTCATAGAAGCTGTTATATTTTTTCTTATTAATGAGCTTCTGTACCATAGTAAGATTTATGACATATCTGAAAACGAGAAGGGAGTGTTCCTGAGATTTGGTTAAGTTACTATATTTATTCAGGAAAATCTGCACATAATCATATGCCATTTCTCAAATAAATCCTTTGATATTCTGCCAATCAACCACTGACCCTCAGACTTGCAAATAAACATTGCTTAACCAGAGGAAATCATGGTGTTTTTACACTTGAAGTGCTAATTGAAATATTTATAGTGTTCATGGAATGAGAATATTTTAAAGCTACATAAATCATTTCAGAATTTGAAGAGCACTTTGTAGTATGCTATCAAAAACAGGGGTCTAATATTTCCTGCTTGCTCACAGCTTTGGGGACATCAAGCACAATCTTTCCTACATTCCTCCAGGTGACTAGTATATAAACTGGATGAATCTAGTGACACAGCAATTTATGCTGGTAGACTGGTCTAAAGAAAGAAGACTGAAAATAGATACTTCCTGACTTCCTGTAAATATTAATCAATCTGAAATGTACTCTTTTCCCAAGCCACTTTCACAATCCCGAATCTCTATAAATTTCTAAGATTTAGCATTCTCTTCTTCCTGTTGTACATAAAATTAAGCTGCCTGGGAATTACACAGCTTTCTAGCATTGCACTAGTACTAACAACAATGGGAATATTTCATACTAAAGGACAAATCTTGTGCCTCAGACACCTGGGGCCAATTACACTGAACAATCACAGCTTACTGTGATTTAAACAGGAATCAAAGTCACTGAACATTTAATGGGATCAGGATGATAATTCATTCAGTCTACATGTGCTGTTCGGTATTTTCTTCTCCACTGGATCTTCAGAGAATTTGGGAGACCTGAATTGGCTCTACATTCAATTGAAATGGTTTCAAGAAATTCAAAGAGGAACATTTACCCTGTCTGCCTAAAAAGAGAAAGCACTAAAGGTTTCACTTGAATACCTTTAATATTGGCTTCTGCCAGAATTTTGTATTTGTCAAGAACCCTAACTTTCAATAATGCAAACAGGAACAATCTGAAATTCTCTTTGAATGAAAGAGAAACCAGCTAACTATTTTTCGTCTATCATATTCTAACAGGATTTTGATGAGATGATACATTTTTTGCTATCAGAAATTATGCTTGCCTGATAAGATATAATACAATTTCTGAAAAACAGCAACCACAGCTAACAATGTCATCATCATTTTCCTACTGTTACCAAGTCTTACTGTTACCAATGTTGTGTGCATTTCCTCTGTACATCAAAGAAAAATCCCTTGATTATAGGTTGTGCAGCTGCTTGTACATGAGTACCCTAATACTTGACTGAGAGCTCTAGAGCTACTACGGCACACTTAAAAATTAAAACAGAAGTTAAACTTTTACTGGTTTAAATAATTACTGGTGACACTGCATGCTGAATGTCAGTAATGATCTTTGCTGAATGCCAGTCACATTTCCCCATCTCTTTGCCATTTGCTATTAGACCTGGTCTAATTTAGGAGTACAAACCTCAGTGGTCTACCAAAGATCAGGTTCAGGTGTGAACTGTGACACTCGACAGGTTTTGCATTAATCCCATGGATATGCTTGTTATTCATCTCAAGCTGCGGTCTCCATACTTTCACTATGTATTTGGAAACATTACTTAGGTTTGAGACAGAATGGCTAACTGTGGCTTTAGGCTGGTCTCTATTTTTACGTTGTAGGTCCTTTTTTTGTTTTGAATAAAGGAAGGGACAAGTGTATGTTTTCACAGGCTGGGGCTTAGACATACTGGCTCCATCTTTTTTTATTTACTCTTAACACCTTCATTTTTGCAGACTTGGAGAATCTTAAAATCTGAAGGTAGAAAAAAAAATATTTTAAAAAATAGGAATTTAGCAAAACCCATGCAATTTGCTCTTTTTTACTTGGCCACTAGAGGAAAAACTCTGAGATCTTTCCAAGTCAGATGAAACACTTGGCATCACCAAGAAGAAAAACCAGGCATACTACAGCTTGTCTATTGGTGGACACTGGACTTGGAGCTGGAGTGCACTACCTGAAGCCATTGGAGCCACTTCTTCTGTCAGATTTCTACCTGCAACCAAGTCATTTAAATAATTGTGCAGCATTACATCTCCAGCCCTTATGGACATGATCAGAGGTATTTGGTTGGGACAGATAGGATTACTGCTCCCTGCTCCAGCTGTCCTTAAAAAGCCTAAAAGTGTCTACCTTCCAGCAGTGTCACAAATAGGAATATCTGCTTTTTAGCTCTTGCAATTTGCAGCCTATGATTTTGATGTGAACAGCAATTGAGAGTGGCGTGGAATACCAAGGCAGTCTGCACACTTGAGCAGTGAAAGGGCACCTTATGCAGCTATGCTTCCATCTTTCCAGGAGCGGGGCTGAACAGAGCCCTGATATGACTCAGAGCCCTAATTAAAACACTGCTACCAGCAGCAGTTTGAAATATAGTTACTATGACTTAAAAATATTTACTGTCGAAAGGATTTGATTGCAGTTTTACTAAGGAGAGAGGGTGAGGCCAGGTCATTTTATGACTGTTCTTGAAAGGAAATGTGGGAGGGATCCAGTGCTGTAATTAGCTGACCCAGTGATGAGAGCAAAGAGCAGCTCCTATGTCCACTGTTTGTGGTTGATCATATTTCCAGGTAAAGAAAGAGCTCCAAGATGCCAAAGCAGGTTGATTTATATATTTTGTTGTTTGTTTCTCTTTTTCTGTCCAGCAAATCTGCTTCCAATTTACAGTGTTTTACATTTAGCATAATTCTACTTATGATTGAGTTTTTATAAATTGGTGCTTAACAGAGCTGAAAAATGTTTTCAGACTCACTGAGCACACTAACAGCCCTGCTTTGGGTGGCAGCTGCAAAATAAACTATTGTGTTTTATATTAATAATTACTCCAATTTGGGTCTACCAGCCTATCGGCCTGTTTGGGGAATCTTTGAATGCCTCTATCTGCTATTTGATCAAGATATTATTTGACTGAGGTCATGAACTCTTTCATCCATAGTGGCTGCTCTTCTGCATTGCCTGACCAAAAGAACAAAAACCACTAGAAATCCTGCCTTGAGGCAGGTACTGCAGATGATCAACACCTGTGTTTGACTTCTTGGTGGATCCAAAATATTTTTAAGTGTTCAGGTTGGTAAATTTTCAGGAAAGTTCACACTGCCAAACCTCATTGCAAATATTTAACATTTAATTGCATATTCATGAAACACTAAATATATTTTAGGTCCTGATGCTTCATTAACAAAACAAGAAAACAGGCTGCATAATTCACCCAATATTTAAAATAAACCCGTCTAGGTATTTTACACAGGTTTTTTTTTTCCTTTACTCATAATTTTTTAAAATAATCTCTTATCACATTTGAATATCATTGTATTTTTTATTTACTATTTTGTATATTTTTAACTGACTTTGAATTTCTGAGTGAATTTCTTCTTTCTGTCAAAAAGCAACTTAAAAATAATCTGTTAAAAACATGTTGAGAAATCTGTTCTTAGATACCCTTATTACCAATATAAAAGTTCTTGGTTTTTTCCCAGAGTTGATAGTCATCTGAAAATCTGACTTTCTTTTATAATACTTGAAAAGAGGGGATTCACTTACAAAAATATCAAACTAATCTTTTTTCCTATTTCAGTTAAAGTTCCAGGAGCTCAGAGCATTTGGTTTTTCTACCTCGTAACAGAAGAACTGCCACCCTTCTCTCTGGATAACAGGGTCCTCTTTCTGTAACACCTTACTCATGCTAAAAATATCGGGCTACCTGTTTAAGCATGACCAACCATATCAGCTCTCACCAAAGAGAATGAATATCTTTGTTTCATTATGATTTAACTGCAGTTATTTATGCATTCCTCTCCTCTTGACTGTATCAAGGCAGTATAGGTGTGTTGGGGTACGAGGTATGAAGTCTTCAGTGCTAGAACCTAAACGTCTATCACAGAATATTAGGATAAGACTATGGTCAATGAGTGTGCTTCTTCAACACTTTGCACTAGGGACAAAACTCTTCTATGTGAAGAACAAAACATTGTGGTTGATTTAACGTTGGATTTAACTGCTCGGGAGCTAGCCACAGTCACCGATGTCATCACCTTATCATCCAAATGAAAAAAAATGAAGACAGCAATTATAAAAGCATGCAGTGACACATACCATAGAACAAAGGGTGAAACAAAAAATGAAAGTGCCATTAAAGCCTGACACATCTCTGGACATGCCTCTCCTCCTGGGAAAAGACTCAGAGAATGAACAAACACCACATGACAGATGGATAATACACTGAGTGTATTAGTAATCACAAGATGACTATGAATCATTGATGTGATGTGGTCATGGAAAAAAAAAAAAGACAACAGAAGTTTTAAGATGCAGCAGGTCAGGACAGACAGGTAAGACACCAATAGCAACAGCAGTAGGATTTCCTCTGACTTAGCATACACAATTCTGATGCCCATGTCTTCTGGTTTAAACCTAGACAACAAATGAACACCACGCAGCTGCTCACTTACTGCCCTCCCTGCCCCAGTGAGATGGGAAGGATAATCAGGAGAAAAAGGCAAAACCCTGTGGGTTGGTTGAAATAAGGAGCGTTTAACAGAACAATGCAAGGAGAGAAGAAACAACAACAATAATACTAAGGAAATAATACATATATAAATGAATGATATAAACCACAGTGCTCATCGAAACTGCCTGACCCTATTGCTGTGCACAAAACCTGTGCCTCTTCCTAGGCCAGCTCTCCCCTCATATAGCAGGCATGACATCAATATGGTATTGAATGTCTCATTGGATGGTTCTGTTGCCTGTCATGACTGTGGCCTGTCCCAGCATCTTGTGAAAATTAATTCAGCTGAACCCAAGACACCATTTCTAACAAAGATTATTAGAAACTGCAGCAGACACAAGAACTGTCTGTGAGATAAACAGGGAAATTACGTTATTTCTTGCAAGAAGGAAAATTATAAAAATCTGGGTTATTTAGTTGAGCAAAATATTACCAGATATGATTGCTCTCTACAAGTACATAAGAAGGCCAGCCACCAGCTTGGGGAAAATAAAAGCATTGTAGACTAGCACAAGGCAAAAGAGTCAAAAATGGTCAATCAATCAATCAATCAATCAATCAAATGAGGGTAGAACTTAGCAGCACATTTCTAAACTTCAGGGCAGTGAGTTTCTGAAAGACTTTTTTTTGGTTTTTTTGATAGGAAAAGGGGAAGCAAGAAGCATAATCAGTTTTAAGCAGGATACATTTAAGAAAAGTGTCATCTGACAAAATGATGGCTGGACTTGTTAACCTGGACTGATATAGTTTCATGTCTCTGTTTTGCAGTTATATTTCTTGACAAACTAAAGTCGGGCTCTCATATATCACAGACAAGTACAGTGTAAGGGAACAGAACAGATAAGGACAGATTATCAATAGATTAACTCAGTTTTCTTTTTTTCTGCATATCTTCTTAAGCAGTGTTATTGTTTTTACTGTTTTCTGGGTTTTTTTTCTTCTTCTTTTGTGACTGGTCATTCAAAAATGCCTATTTTAAGGCATTCTTAGCCCCAAATATATCCCTTTTTTTCACCACTGCATTAATAAGGATGACAAAAAATACTGCCTGTCCTTATAAACCTTGTCTCTCATACCCTTAGACTGCTATAAAAGCACACTACTCCATAACTTAAGAGCATAACTCAATTTTCAAGAGACCAAACCTCTTAGGTTATGCCTGTGCTAGTAAGGCTTCCTAAGTAGCTCAGAGGCTATCTGTGAGTGGCCAGCACCCACATTACCGAAACAAAGCAAATACTCTCTGGACTCTGCTTGCTCCAAGTTACATTTAAGGGCTGCTTAGGACTATTATAGTTGGTCTGAGCCAAAAACTGTGCCAGAGACTATTTTAATAACTGAACAGTACAGAGGATTATTTTCTATTGCCCTGACACATTCTCTTGCACCACTAAATTTTAATAATGTGTTTCTAAGCTGCTATTGTAATGTCACTGGCAGAAGATTCTTTTTGTGCACCTTATCTTCTAAACAACTGTATTTCTTTGCACTTATATAAAACATAAGAAATCTTTATAGTCACATAATCAAGGTGATAGTGAATGATAATAACCCTCTTCACAATATGCTTCTCAGTATTCCAAAAATGAGACAGAGGGATGTCCTTTTGCCATAGGGAAATTAAAACACTCTGACAAGGAAAACTTGGTGTCAACAAAAATGCACCATACTGTCCTCTAAGAAAAGAAGAGTCACAAAATTCCGGAACATCATTATTATCATGGAAAAGAGGATGTTGAAGCATATGTTAAAATTTGACTGAAACACAAATTCTCTATATGAAATGCTTTACAAGAGACTTATCTGTAAGGCAGGAATTCTCACACTCACAAATTGGATAACAGTTTGATCAGATTGTTACAAATGAATGGAACCAAATATATCCCAAATTCCAAAATAGCCCTGGATTTTAATGAACAAAGCTAAGTTCTCTGCTGGCTTCACCTGGGAGAGACTCCCATTCCTTCAGCAAAGCGCCAAGGCATCTCTATTAATCCTCTTCACTCTTGTTGCTTTTGAAGCTCCTGATGAAGATCTGAATAGAAATTCATGTCATTCTGAGTGAGGATGAAAAACATTATTTCACCTCACCCACTTCAGGATTTTACCATCCATTTCACTGATCTTTGTGTGAGACTTAAACTTGCCATATAGACATAATGAACACTGAAAAGTTAGTGACCTAACAGCCGCATGTTTAAGCCTAGCCCAAGCCCATCACCATCCTCTGCAATGGATTAAACTCAACAACTTTAGTTCTTCCAGAACTTGACAATGGGTTAACTCTCCCTCCCCTAAAATTGAACCTATGTGTCTCATCTTACATTTTTAACTTTTATAAAGTGAAACTTTGCATCAAATCCTTCCATTTATTAGCTACTATTTCTCCAAATGTGGCAATCTATACACACATTTCCTACAAAGTTTTGCATTATTCACTAGTATGGTGGCAGCTATACCATAACTGCTAAATGCAATAGTAATATGCCATGAGATTTCATAATGTGATGTCATTATTAGTATTTCCTCAGCTTGATGCATTTGATTGTCACCTTTATTATAAATAGTTATTTTAGGTCTTGATTTTTAGGTGTCTTAGGTGAGTAATTGCATGTGAAACATGCAAGTGTAGTCATATGTCTAATTTGCATGTAAAATTACCACTGTGGCCTGTGAAACCTTCACCTGCAGATGGTATATGCAGAATGGATAATTGCACATGCAAATGGATGATGATCATTTTCACATTCAGAAACGCAGCATGCACATCAGTAATTATAACAGCATGCTTAAATTGTTTAAAATCAAGGACATGGTATTTCATACAGACCTGAACTTATTTCACAGAAATGATAAGCTACAGATAAATGAAGACAAGACAGGAATTTTTAAAATTAATAAGACTCTTGGGCAGCAAATGAGGGGTCATGTAGGTAAATGTCAGACAAGAAAACAAAAGGCAAATGCATTAGGAAAGTTATTGCAGCATAGTAACCAGAAGTGAAGATGAAAATGGCCAGGTCTTCTATCCAGCAGGCCACTGCAGTCAACAAGGATAAGAGTGTTCAGGTGTGTAGGAAAAAACAGAAAATAAATAGAGTTTTGAATAAAAAGCCACAATAAATTAGCAGATGTTAAAGTTTTCTTGAATTTGAAGGCTAGTACCCAACTACTAGCTCAAAGAGTGTGTATTGAAGAGGATCTGCATACAGTAGGAAGCTCCATATCTTTTTCAGGCAGTTTGTAGGTGCCTGGAAAGGGTTGAATCTTATCATCTGCTGGTAGAGATATCCAGTGGCAGCATTTATGTTGGTGAGAAACACAGACTCTGTAGGTGCAACCTTGATAGATCAGTGGTTCTTATATTTTTCTTTAAGAATTAATCAAAACTTAAGACAGTGCTGTACTAAGGACAAGGCTTTGGTTGTTTGGGGGTTTTTTTAATTATTTTAAGAAATTTGTAGTTCAAAACATTTTTTTGTGTAACTGGTCAAGAAGATTTTTATATTGCCATGTACCTTTAAAACTACAGGGGAAACAAAAATACAAAAAAAACCAACCCAAACCCCAAACTCCATTCCCAGAGAAGAGCTCAAATCTTTGTTGATAAGCAAGATAATGATATCAGATCTATAAAGATACCCATCGAGTAAAATTGTGAATAGCTGAAGAAGTAAAAGGAAAAGCTCTCTATAAATGTGGCAATTTTGACTGGGCAAAATATAAGTATATAAAATAGATGTAAGTTACAGATTATCAATGCTATCCAAGGAATAGGTGTATGAAATCTCTAGTTTTAAAAAAAAGGATGCTACATTAAAAATTTATTCTGAATTTGATTAAATTCTCAGGATAGAAAGGATAGGAAAGAAGAAAACTTTTGGGCATACACTGCAAAACTATTTTTTCTTCTGTTCTGAATCCACTAAGACAGCAGTATTAGTTGCTGGGGCCAGGCTGGCCAGAGAAGCATGGGCTTCTTAATGACTGTATTTTTAGAATTTATACCTTTGCACAGCTCCCTCTGGTGTTAGGAATGAAGTTTGGCAAGGCATGGTTTTGCAACTCCTTTTTTTAAATCAGTTTGCTTCCTTTCTCATCTTCACTGCTGGTTGTTCTATTTTTCATATTAAATTAATATTCTGGACCTCAATTTTTTACAGACAGTAAATGGAATCATAAAGTAGTGGGAAAAGCTAGGGGCAACTTGAATGCACTGTGGAGACTGGAACTGTAAAGCAATGACAGCTTGTTTGAGGTGAATTAAAGACCGAAAGTATTAGATGTTGAAACCTAAGCAAATCATAATTCAAAATACCAGACTTGAAAATTATGATTGTCAAATGCCCTGCACAAGCTGCTGCTTACGGAGAATAGAGATAAAATCTACTCAGATACTTTATGTAAAGTACCCCGATGCCTGAGCTGGGCTTCTGCCCATGCTCAAAGTGTTTAGCTTTGACAGCACTGAACTTAGCTGTCTCTCATTGACCAGATCCACATGACTTACAGAAGTGCTCTCCCTCCACTTTTGTCAGGTGAGGAGACTGATTTAGCAGCATTCGTGCAGCATGATATCCAATTTAAATAATACAACAAACAGGAGCAGCAGAGGGGATAGATGTGCTAGCTCAATTTTGTCCAACTCAGCTACTTGAACCTCTGTTATGTCTGGATTTTAATTCTTTTGTCTTCTTACAATGCTCTCAAAAGAAAACTCTAATTAGTAGAGGGTAATCTGTCTGGAGGTGGTGGTGGTGGTAATCAGTATGCTCATCAACCCTCTTATTGAACCTGCTCCAGGTTTAATACCATGTTATGATGATACGATCTTCTTCCACTGGATGTTTATATACAAACACTGAAGTATCAAGAAATTCAGCCTGAAACAGTCCCCCTAGCATGTGCCCAAATCTTTTGAGTGGTGACTAATTCAAACATTGAAACTTCTCCAAAGACACGGAAGTCTCTCTGTGCAAAAAGAGTCCTGTGGCTTGAGTAACTCACCTGAAGGAGATGAAAGAAAAGGGCTTAGTTCAGTTGAGTAGCATACAAGGGGGTCTCTGAACATTGCCCCAACAGACAGGAGTGGGCTAACAGTGGCCAGCATCTTCCCTACAGTTACAGCAGCCAAGTTTTGTCAGTCATGCCTGTAAGTACTCTCACATCATGCTCCTGGAGCTTAGGAGCCCAGCAAAGGTGCTGGAGGCAACCACCTCCAGCTCTTTGAGGTCTGGTATGAGACAGGATTTAATACTACACAAAGCTTTGCTCAAGGATTTCAGTCACATGCTGTCTTGTCCTTTGAAAATTATTTTATGAAGGGAGTACTGTCTCATATGATCATCTCATCACAGTTTTAAAAGTTAAATTAATGGGACTGTGAAATCTCTTGGTTTTGATATAAATAGACTTATAACTCCATTCTTCCTTTCACTCCTTTTGATGTGACTGTGAGTCTATGACCCATACCTCCTAAGCTGATTTTGAAGTGTAAAAAAGTCATGTCCTAAAAGGTGAAAGGGTAACAAAAAATACACCATGGTAGTAAAACTCCATTGCTATTGCACCTGCCCATGATCACAGACAAAACACAGAGGTATAGTTTAAAGTGTTGAGTAGGAGTGAAACATAATTTTAAGGATGTGGAGTGAAATAGGACTGCAAAGAGAAGGTGCTTTTGTTTCAATTCTCTCTCTCTTAGCCAGGAGAGATCCATATTTTTAGCAGGATAACTGATTTCTGCTACTATAGACATGAAGGGGTTTTCCCATTCTGAAACATGTGTTAGCAGGATAAGATTTCTATTATAATAGGTAATGAAGAACAAAATGTGAGATAAAAGAGTGAAAAGTTGAATTGCAAAGGTGAAATGCTGGAGTGGTTGAGTCAGGTGGTGAATGAGGTGGCTGGATGAATTTTTGTATGTGTATGTGGACATGTGAAAAGAAGGATGTTGTAGATAAATGAAAGAATAAAAGGACGCTTAAGGAGAAACTATTGGTTACTTTCATTATGCTCTTTGAAGTTCATTATTTCAGGGTTTTTTTATCATCAGGTGGAAAGAAGGACATATCTTCCTCTCATTTCTCTGAAAACTTCCTTCAAAACACTTTGAATAACAAAACCTCAGGTTTCTACCTTTCCTTTTCAAAATTATGTGATTAGCCAGCAAGCAACTTGTGGATCTTTGGGGAAGAATTAAGAGAAACTTATGACTATCTGCTCTCCCATTTCACTTGTCCTTAAGACATCCTAGGGTAGCAGTTAATGTGGGAGAGGTATGGTGTTAGTTATTAATGGTACTGGTAGTGAGGTACATGGGTGATGTGTAAGTATGGTCATATTTTAGATTTTTCAAGTTATATTGACTACTAAATGAAAATAAAGGACTCATAATGAATAAGGGTATAAGACTGTGAACTGAAAGGAAGGATGGCAGGAGTCACAGAACAATTCATGTACAAATAACTCATGCTATACCCAGATTTTATCTACTTAAAATAGCAAGTCTTAGAAAAATCACTTCAAATGTATTCCTGTTGTTGCAAATTTTCCTTCAGTATACAACTGTAAGTAATGTTTTTAAAAGGTGCTGCCTGCTATGAAATTTTCAAGTACAAATAACCCTACCCAGTCAAAACAAATTACTTCAGAGAAGGAAGGTAGACTGTCATTCACTGAGGATATTTCCAGCTACTTCAGAATTTTAACCCAACTCATTTTTGTCTCCAAAAGTAGAAGTACTCTGTTGGGTTTTTCTCATTTGTATTTTTTTCAAAATGGCAAAAATAATAAAAGACAGGTTTTTTTCTCACATAAACATTAATATGCTGTTTCTGTTCAGAATTATATAGTGAAAACACCTTGGGAGAAAAAAAAAAAAAAAAAAAAAAAGAAATATACAAGTTTTAGAGAGCTCTAAAGGCGACAGAACAAGAAAAAAATAACCATGTATAAAAATTTAACAGTAGCAGATTGCAAACAAAGTCCACATAGTGATTTTTATCTCTAGTCACTGTTTAAAGAAAACAGAGAAATGAACATGGAAGGACTAATATTTTCAAAGATAGCTGCCAGTATCAACTCACTTTCTGATTTGAGATAAAGAAATAATTTTGTACTTTCTGTAATTTCAATTCGTCTATTTGCTTCTTTATATTAAAGAAGTTTTATTTATGACATCACATAAACAAATAAATATGCATGTATGCAGATGTAATGCATATATATTAAACACATGCTTTAAATAAAGGATTTTGAAAAGTATTTTTTAACACATTGATATATCAGATTTAAACATAATTCTCTATATTTTTAAGATAACTGGGAGATTAGAAGATGGGAATCTGAAATATGCCTTTGGTTTCTTTTTAAATGCTATCCTAAAACATAACTATCTAACAGTTTTGTTTAAAATTTGGGGAACCTTTATTTTCTATGGAACTTTTGCAGAAGCCTACTGTTCACTTTTCTGTTGTTGTCTTGTGCTATTATATTCATCATATCGATCATGATAACTGATAATGTTTGTGTTGCTTGAACTGCATATACCATTATTGATTCCTCAGTAAAGATTACTTACATATTTGCATGGATTATTTGTTCATATTCTGTAACATAGAATCATTGGGCCGAAAGGGACCTCTGAAGGTCAGCTAGTCTGATACCCCTGCAGTGAGCAGGGACATCCTCAACTAGATCAGGTTACTCAGAGCCTCCTCAAACCTCACCTTGAATATCTCCAGGGATGGGGCCTCAACTACCTCCCTGGGCAACCTGTTCCACCACCCTCATGGTAAACTTGTATCACATCCAATCTAAATCTACTCTTCTCTAGTTTAAAACCATTACCCCTCATCCTGTCACTACAGGCCTTTGTAAACAGTCCCTTTCCTGCCTTCTTGTAAGACCTCTTCAGGTATTGAAAGGCTGCTATAAGGTCTCCCCAGAGCCGTCTCTTCTCACAGCTGAACAACCCCTGTCTTTGTAGAAGAGGTGTTCCAGCCCTCTGATCATTTTCATGGCCCTCCACTGGACCTGCTCTATCAGGTCTATGTCTCTCCTGCGCTGAGGGCTCCAGAGCTGGACACAGTACTCCAGGTGAGGTCTCACCAGAGCAGAGTCAAGTGACAGAATCAGCTCTCTCAATCTGCTGGACACGCTTCTTTTGATGCAGTCCAGGATGCAATTACAGAGGTATAGTCAGCTAATGAAGGAAAAAGGGAAGCTAGGTACAACGTGATTTCATCTGCATTACGTCCCATCCCTGATGGCAGCCATGGAGCTGTCCTTTTTACTTGTAAGATAGAAGAGGATGAAGCAGGGCTTGCATCTAAGTTTGTTACACTAATCCCTCCCTGTCTTTTCTTTTCTGGAGTTGTGAGGGCCTGGGAACACTGTCAGGGAAGCAGAGGAGATGTGAATTATCATCCACCCTCCTGGAGTCGGTGGGTGAGCGTGATTGCGTGCATGCAGTTTAGAGGGGTGGGAACAATGTTGCTCAGAGTGGCAGCTTCTCCAGGATCTGTTCATTGCCAGGAAGTTAGGGAGAAAATGCTGGTGCTAGATGCACTTACAGCTGTGCCAAAAGCAACAATCTGTTGGCATGAGTTGGGGGGAGTTCTGTAGAACTTCAGTGGTGCTGTCTGCTGCTGTGTGAATTTACATATGCATGGAGGTATAGTCCTATACCAGGGCTTTTGGGATGGACGACAGGCTGAAACTTCAGCTGCCCTACTGCACATTTGACTGCATTAAATATCCCATGAAGAACATACACAGGACTGCATTAAAACAAAAAAAAAAAAACCAACCCAACAAAACCACATTCTCCAATTTAATATCAATTTCATAATGTTTTGGCCATGACTCAGGGTATCTTCTATGGTCATGATGAGAATATATACTGAATTGAAATTTTCCACTCATTTATACCAATAAATATGCCTTAAATGAAGATTATCAGCTTTGGCGTTTTAAGATCACAGTTGGCAGAGTGTTGCCTTACCCAGGTTAGTCATGATTACAACAACCTTCATTACTGAGCAAAATACAGACCTATGGCTGTTGTTTCATATGTATGGCCTGTTTAGTTAGTTGAAGGGAACCCTGTGGTATTTCTTTTTTCATTCAGCCGTGCCCTGTCACGTCTGCTCCTTGGTGACTTGAAAAATAAACATTATTTCCTATTATAAATCAAAGATATTGAACGGCAATGCAGAGCTGAAGACAGAGGTGTAGCATGCTTGAGCAATAGTGAAAATAAAGTTGCTTTCCTGATGAATAAGCCAAGTAGTGCAACAACAGGCCACTATTCTTCCTTCTCCCCATCGTCACCCCCATCACCAAGCCCTCTGACCTTGGAATGTTGTGATATGGATCAAAATTTGTACTTACAGAAAATGACAGCAGATCTGGCTAACAGACAGCTTTCAGTGTAAACAGTATCCAGTTTCATATGTGGTTCACAGTGGGTATTCAGACAGCAGGGGACAAAGAGAGTACAAACTACACAAAATAATTATTAATATTGAACAGGTTAGATTATTTTACAATCTCTAAGTAATCATGAAGTTTAAAGCTCCAGATGATTTGGGGCCTTTGACAATGAGAGCTGGTAATGAATTGTACAAAGAATGTTACTCTCTAAAGAAAGATAGTATGAAGAAAATGACTGAAGTAATGAGGATGAATTGTTGATAAAGGTTTAAGATTGCAAATGATGGTTATGATTCTATGAAAAGTCCTCTGTGGGCAGATCCTTCCATTCCTACAGAATCCAGCTCTTTTGAGCCACGAGAATCAATGTCTTAAGTCCATTGCAACACCTGGATTTAAGAGTAATTTTTCTGAAATAATATGCACTTGACCCTATTTGTGTGAGCATATGTATGTGTATTTAAAGGAAATAAAGAGCTACAACTTTCTGAATGTTAATTTCATATTATAAAGGGTTTGTTTTTCAGCATCATTGAAAGGTTTTGACTATATTTTGACTTTTAAATTTTTTTCTTAATATTTCTGTGTAAAAGAAACTTTTAGAAGGCAAACTTGAAAGTTGAAACTTTTCATTGCAAATGTTTACATTTCAAAATGAAAATTATTTTATGTGTTGCATTGTATACACCACTTCCTGATATTTTAAAGAAAAATAAATGTTTTGCATATTGATGGCTTATAATTAAGTGCAACCTACAGTTAATGCAGGTATACATCAGAGATTATACATTTATTTTAGTGAGAACGACCACCTTCGATCTGTCAATATAGTATTTTCTGATGAGTTTTAGATTAGGCTAAGCTTAACAGGAAGTGTACCTCACTCATCACTGTCTTTCAAAAGGTGTATTTAAAAATGGATTTAGTCAGTTCATACTGTATATTACAGGAAAAAAAAGAGGCTGGGAAACGTCAATACAATAAGAAAGATACTTTGATGTGGATTATGATGACAGATTTCTGGTCTAGTACTGGTGTAAAGCCAGATGGAAATAGGAATATTTTAATGATAACATAACAGAGGCAAATACTACAGCTTCTGCTTTAGGAAAAAGACAAATGATATGGCATATTGGACCATACTGATGGCTGAGAGAAGGGGTATTTTCCCTTCAGGACCACATCTGGATCATGTTCTGTATCTCGTGGTAAGGAAGAAGGTGCATTACTGTACAGTCTTGCATCAATGCTGCATCTGTTTATAGCATTGGATCTATAAGGATAAAAATCCTTCCCTGCAAAAAATGTAGGTATATGTTTAAAACAGATTAATAAAATCAAACATTTTAAAATAAGCAAGTCCAGACAATTGTATCAAAGATTTTTAATAGACATGGCTGATGATCTCTTTGAGTTGCTAGACTTGGTTTTCAACACTCGAAGAATTTTGGTAATCCCAGAAGGAAACTGGAGATACAATTCTCTACCAATATAAACAACAACAAAGTGTAATTATAGATTTGTCAACCTGATAATGATCTCAGGCAAAATAATGAAACAGATGATACAGTGATTCCATTTTGTTTATAAAGGTAATAAAATTGATGGAACACACTTAGTCTTCTATAAGACATTTCATTTGGTAGCATATGACACGTTGATTAAGAAATACAATCATCGTGGCACATACTGAATTGATTAAAACCTGCACAAGGTCTTAAAATATTACTGTGAATGAAGAATCATCATTCTTCAGATGTTTGTCTATGAGTTACACAGGGATCAGTATTTGACTCTATTATATTTAATATTCTTTTCCAGTGTTTGGAACACAATGATACTGATAAAGTTGCAGATGGAAAATGTTGTGTGTGTATTGACTGATAAAAAGGGAAGTCTTTGATTCAAGGTGATCAAGACTGTCTGACAAGCTAGGAGCAAACAAACAGCTGAATTTACATATGGCTAAGCATAAAGCCTAGCATGAGAGGATGTTCTTTCCAATAAAGGAGGCAAACATTTCCATTCCAAGAAGCCTTGACTGTAAAGCTCAGATGAGCATGAACTGTGATGGTATTGCTAGGAGTAAATGTATAGAAATAAGACAGTTATTTCACCTTCGAATATTACTGTTTTAAAGTACCATGATCAGATCTGGTGCTACAGATACGTGATTAGTTTAGAAAGGTTACATGATGATCCTTGGGATTATCCTATTGGGAAATCCATGCAGTGCATAACCATAGCAGCTTGATCTCATTTAATCTAGTTACATTTATTAAATAATTAATTGTTTATCAAGATTAAAAGATGACATTTACTCAGTCTAAAGGCACTTACATGGAAAGCAGAAGTTTGAAACTAAACCAAAATTATTGGCAAGGTCTGAGGGCAAGATGTTAAAATGAGAGAAACTCAGATCAGAAGAAAACTATGGATGTTTTCCAAGTAGGAAAAAATTGCAAAGGTTAATACTGGATTCTCTGTAGCTGAGATTATTGAACAGGTGGGATTGTATCCAGGGCATCCTACTTCTTGTGTTCAACAGGAGGTCAGACTCTGTGTTCTCAGAGGTTACTCCTGACCTTGTAATTGATTAATTTATATACAGCAGCAAACATTGGATAACGCCATGTGTTTGGATTAAGCCACCACTGTGATGATGCACTGTTGTAAAATATGGTATAAATGCCATAATAGGTCTTCTCTTTACTCTGACACCTGTCCTCTTTTGGCTGAAAAATTCTTAAGTGTTTATCAATTTTTGCAGTGTATCTGGGAAACCATCCAAAACTTTATAATAATAGATTTTCTTTCATATGGTGGTCTCCTAAGGGCAAGAGAGTCTACTAATACTTTCTGCCATGGCCAGCTGCTAACTCAAAGGACTCATAATTGCATTTGTTCTTATATACTTTATGTAGTCTGGTCCTACATAGAAAATGTAGCAAAGATAGAATCAATGCTGCTGTCTCATACTCTTGTTCTGTAATACTGCTTTACAGTATGGAACATCTGTTAGTCCTACTGTTGCCCTGACTAATTGAAGCAGACCAATATAAATTAATTTTGAACCAGTCACACTATATTACTGTTATGTGTTCGCGGCAGTTAGAATTATTGGTCATGGGGGCATTGTACTGCAAGCTAACAATGAAAATATGGCTTTAGTGCTTTTAGAAGAATTTGATTGCTCCTTCTGTTATACATTATTCACATCCTGGATTCAAGCCACCACAATGTGAGTGTTCATGTGTGTGTGTTCTGGGAACAGAGAGATTTCTCAGGAAAAGAGGAGCATGCCAGTCCTTTATGTTTCAGTAATCAGCAGGTTTTGGAATAGTCCATTTGGGTTTAAACCAATCATTTCAAATAAAGAAAACCTGAGGTTTATTCTAGATATTTGTTGACTATCATATCTCTTCAGTATGTTTTTTATATGATGCCTCACTGGCTGTACTCATGAAGCTCTCTATAACTGGGAGTAGTCTATGAAATGTGCCACCTATATGTGTAACTTTCAATCTCATCTCAAGTTAGTTAATTTATTTTAGCCCTGTTATGATGGCACTATGATTTTGTAATTCCTCTACAATAACTATTTAATGCCTAACATTAATTACATTTGGGTTCAATTTGGAACAGTTTTATAAGACATATGTGAAGGACATTGTAATGTGTCCTTTGTTTCAGAAAAAGCCATCTGTAATTGTGGTCCTACAGAAGCTTGGGGCTGAATTCTGTCCTTAATGATCTCCTTTGAATTAATTCCATGCAACGTATGTCAAACAGATTTTGACCTTTACTCAGTTCTGCAAAGTATTATGTAAAAATGCACCTTCCTATTCAGCAGATCTGCTCTATATTCAGTCACGTTTGAATTCACTGACAAAAAGAAAATGTGTTCTACATCCCGCTGATAGAAACGGGGAGCTGATGCAGATATTGGAACGTGGTACAAGTTCACTTCTAACTCACCATTATTAATAGAGCTACTGTGTAAGGGCTTGATTTGCCAAAGCCTCCAAACACCCACACCCCCAATTGACTTCAGCTGGAGTAAAATGGATACAGATCTTTGAAACATAACCCTCCTTATTTGTATGAAAAGGCAAAATTCTATTGGGACTCTAGATGTAAATGAAGAGGGATTTTCTCTAAAATAGAGTCCTGTCGGCAGCAGCCCAGCTAGAAATAAACATTTGAGCTTAGTTTTTAATGGCAAAGATGAAAAATCATTAGCCAGAGGGAAAAAGGCAACATATTTAGTTATAAACAAAGCCAGTTTGAACCAAAGATATTGAGCAAATAAAAGCTGCTTCTGTTGCAAATAAATAGCATTGCAGAAATTCTATTTCTCTTGTCTGTGCTAAGGTGAATCACTATCCCCCAGAGCTGTGATCTGATTCTTGTCTTCACAGTTCAGGACTAGGACTTTCTGGAGTGCGGTGGTTATATTGTAGGGCTGTACAGACAAGGAAACCTCTGAGAACTTTCTTTTTTTTGAGAAGGTGACACCATATTATGCAAAATACCCAATGGCTAAGAATTTAGGAGAATGGATTCAGGTTGTAGATCATGGGGAAATTTATTATACCATTGACTGTTGTTGTCAAGAAACTCCTTACTCTGAGAAATCTGACCTTTACTCTGATTGCACAGTGCACGCATGCTAGAAAAATATAACTAATCATTGCAACTTTAACCCTAATGTTTTAAGTTGTAGTTTAGATATTGTACAAACACAGTGGGGTAAGAAGGAACTTCCCAGGTCATTGAGTCCAATCTCTTGGTATGACAAGCGTCTATAAGTGGTAATCTTTATAAATGTTAGAAATAATTTGTTTTCTGTTTCCACTGCTTGTTTATGAAAACTGTTTAAGAACATTCTGCTTTAAGGTACATTCTTCTGATTTCCAGCCTACATGTCTGCATAATCAATTGGAACATATTGTTCTGTGACATTATCTTTTAAAGGACTTCTTTACCATTTTAGAGTTTTAAAACAGGATTTACTTATAGACATTAGGTATAATTCCTTGCAGCCTTTGTTTTCCTGTCCTAATGAAAAAAACATAACCTCTCTTCTCCCTTTGAATGATGGGCTTTTCATATAGCCCTCTCTGAACTTGTTTCAGTTTGAATCCATCTGTTGAAAATATGGAATACTAAAGTGGTGGGAGGAAGTGGGAGGAGAAGGGGTCAAACATTTTATTCTTATCTTCTGGAATGACCTTCCTTATGCATTCAAAGATTATATTTGCATATTTTAGTGTTATACTACATTAATACTTCAACAGCCATGACTTCAGTCACTTCCAATTCTTAACATAGAGCAGAAATGCTTATTATCAGTGCTTACATTTATTCCCTTTCTTATTTCTCCATTCTGCAAGATCACCTGCTTCTTTCTGCATGGTATCCTGAAATTTTCTTTTATTAGGGAGCACTCTTATATCATCAGCAAACTTCACATTCCACTCATTAAAACCTAATAGCATCATTAATACACATTTAAAGATGACCAGCTTCAAGGAGGAGTTCCACTAAGACTCAGTCTGGTATAAACTCTTTTGACATTACCAATGCCATGACTGCTTTAGCTCATTCCTTCGACATTTTACAATCTCTTTACTTTCCCAGGCAGTGGAACAGCTCTTTCAGGACATGAAGTGCCTTCTAGATTAAGGCCTGTACAAGTAAGACTTGTAAGATTTGTTACATTTCTTTTGCAATCCCTTAGAAATCCAAAATAGTGAATATTTTCTATCCTGTGCTTAGTATTCCTGGTGTTAATGATGCTGAGAAGATGCATTATAGCATGAAGCAGTACTTCAGAGTTTTTAAGTGCTTCAGTCATCACAGACAAGTTTTTGCATTGGTATAGCCTAACTGATTGTTTCTAGCTTGAATACCTGACACCAGTGCATCCTGACCACTCGAGTTCAGGATGCATCAGGATGCCCTACTCAACTGCAGGTGAAAAAAAAATGATTTTTGTGGGATTCTTTTTACCCGGTAAACCCTAAAATATCCATAAACTATGTGCTAGATTAACAAAGGGGAGTAACTTTAGCCATGAACTCTTTAGAAAGATTCCCTTGCCCCCATTGTGTGACTGAGACTCCGGGCTGGGTGCCATTTGTCAGTGAGTCAACCATGGGCCAGATAATAGTGGCCTTCAGATGTGAAAGAGGGGCAGAGCTAGGCATTGTCAACACTGCTGATGGTAGTTCAGTCTATGTTGCCTGACCATTTACTATTTCCATATAGTACCCAGAAAATTACTGGTTCCATGCTATCTATATAAGATATATCTATATTTATCTATATTTACCTATATCACCTGTATATCTATATCTGTATCTAACTTCATTGTATCATCTTTGTATGATTATTTTGTTTGTTCATTATATTAATTACATTATTTTACTGTATTACTATTAACCATTCATTGTCTCATTATAAATTATATCCAGTAATAGATGTAAGTTATCTATATATCTTATAGATAGAAGACAATAAAAATGGTCTAAACCCCTCTAAATATCTGCTAATTTGTCAGTTATTTTTCACCTAGTAAAATAAGGAGATCAATATATTTCTTATAAAAGTGACCCACAGTTAACATCTTTAGTAGTGGCACACACTTAATAGCATTTTAAATTAATAAAATAAAAGACAGAAACAGCCTTAGGAACTTTATATATGCACTCAAATTAATTACCTTCATCATCCATCACAATCAGATGTACTCATATATAAAAGCATGTATATTCTACCAGCAATAAGAAATAATTATATATTAAAAAATTCTTTTTCCTCGTTCTGATATTGAATATTTACGTAAAGAAAAGCTTCTGTCACTAAATGTCCTGTTAAAAAATGCTTAGATTTGTGTCCATCAGAAAGGACATTCTGTGGTTTATTTCCTGATGTTTTAAAAATCAGTCCATCTTATTTAATTTAAGCAAGTATGATAGCTTCTCCTTAGATATAATGGAACCCAAAGAAAATTAAAAGTATTCAGAAGATTAACTCTTTTAAATGAAGCTGAAAGCTTCAGTAGATTTTAATTAGAACAGCAAGATAAGTTTTACATATAAAGCATATCCATTTAACTTTGGGGTTTGGCCAGTTCTGCAAAAGTAAAATAACATTAATAACTATCCTTTCATTGCACTTTTTTTTTTTTTTTTTGAGAAAAAAAGTTGACATTTAATATGATGTTTGTAAAATCAAGCCCCATAATAAAGTTTTCATTTTCATTTGCTGTATTTTTTCAAATACACTGAAATTTTGCAGAAGGCTGAATATGTTCATTAAAAGACTATACTGTTATTGTTTGGTAACTTACTTCCTGCTGCTATCTCAAACAAAGATTTGGTTTCATTTTACAGAAATACAGTAAGTTGGGGATGTTGTCCACTGAAAATGAACACCCCTATCAGGTATTTGAAAACACTGCCAACACAGGAGACCAGTCTCTCTCAGGTTACTTTCAGATGCATTTCCAAAGCACCTTTGTAGATGAAATCCTATCTCACTTTACAGAATGACAGGGATCACACAAAATGTCAAACTTTCAATTGAAGTTGAAGATTCAGATAGGGAAAGACAGCTTTCAAATATTGTTGCTTGGGTTACAGAACTATGGTTCCTTTACTGTGACTCTTAGATTAATATATTTGTGTGGTTTAGATAGGCACTGGGTGTCTCAGAAGTGCTGATTTTTAGCATTCCAGTATGAAATCAAGTATCTTACCTCAGGACAACTTAGTAGTCTCTGCATAGATTCTGTTCTCCTTTTCTCCCTGGGATGACTACTATCCAACACTAATTATTCCACTAAAACCAGTTGCCTTTCACAAAAGGTGTCATCCACAAATGGATTGAAAAGGTAACCAGAGGCTGTGTGGTCAATCAAGAAAGGCTGATACCGTGAAGTGTACAGTATACTTAGTTCACATATGTCCACCTTTAGCTCCCTCTTTTAAATGAGGTTTCAAGAAATGATTTTAACATGTGGGTTTGGGAGGTGAGTTTTAAGCAGTTTTAATACATGTCCAGGAAGGCCTTGCTCATGCTTTTGTATCTGCTTTTCTGCCTGGGACAAATTGTATTACAGAGTGCAGCAAAATGTCATCCAAAACCCCTGAAAAACTCTCTACAGTCACCTGAAAGGAGGTTGTAGTGAGGTGGGTGTTGGTCTCTTTTCCCAAGTAACTAGCAATAGGATGAAAGGTAATGGGCTTAAGTTGCACCAGGGGAGGTTTAGCTTAGACATTAGAACAAAACTTCTATATTGAAAGAGTGGTGAAGCACTGGAATAGACTGCTCAGGGAGGTGGGGGAGTTACCACCCCTAGAGGTGTTCAAAAGCCATGTAGACGTGGCACTTCAGGACATGGTTTAGTGGTTATGATAACGTTAGGTAGACAGTTGGACTTGATGATCTTGGAGGTCTTTTCCAACCTTACTGATTCTGTGATTCTGTAAAAAACTTGGAAGTAGTAATTTCTAGTGTTTTGCCTATAAACTGATCTTTTCATGTTTAACATCTACATCTACTTTAATTTCATTTTGCAAGACATTAACTAATGATTCTTCTCAAGCACATGTTGATGTCTTACAGTACTATCTATTGCTCTTCCTGAAGAAATCAATAAAATTTGCTTGTAGTTAAAGAAGACTTAATCAGTAAGTATATTAAACAGTAAATAAATATTTGTTCTGTGAAATATGGATATCTGTAATATCCCTTACCTCATCAAGTTAATGACTGATAAAAACTTCTATTTCTCATTATATGTTAACTGTTGCTCTGCAGTGCTTGGCATTATAATTTGCAATAGAATCTAGAGGCATCATTCTAGTTATCACAAATCGTTATTCCTATTCTTAAAAGCTTTTCATCCATAAAGACACTGCTACATTTGCATACTACACTATTGCATACTATAGATGTGATTTCTTTGCTTCCTGATTAAATAGATTGATAGATACTGTAGATGTAAAGTTTTGGCCAGATTTGGGAACCTTTAGAAAATATAAAAGCACTGCATATGGATACCCTACTGGACTTGTTCAAGCATTTGACATTAAAATAATACAATAAAATAGGTCTCTAGTGTTGTAAAGACTCATAGACACTGACACAATTCAATGCAATATAAAGATTAGGTAGTGCTGGATGTCTTTCTTATCTTTTCATACACTGCCATGCCAACTATGAGTAGGACCTTTCAAATCAATGGTACAGTTTTGACACCATCTTACAGAATCAAGAACTGGTTAATCACAGCGTATCATGGTTACTACAAAATCAGTCTGTCCCTACAAAATTTGTCTTCTGTGTTTTACTGTAGAACTGTATATGCAAACACATTTTCCATCATACTGTAAAATAGCATTTGAATTACATGTTCATTTTAGGTTTATTAAAGGTAACCTTTATGTCCTCCCTTGGAAATAAAATTTTATTTTGTAGCTCCCTCCTGAAAATTTTATCCAATATTGGCAGTATACATTCTCTTTTATACTATGCACTTTACCTGTTGAGATAGAAGATGGAGGATGGAAAAGGGGGCAGAAATTATAGAAAAGTAGCAGTAAAGTGGCCAAGGTATCTTTGCAGTCCTGTCAGATTGTTTCATAGCATAATTTCAACACATTTTGCATATAGTTTGCCTGTGGCTTAAGTGATTATGAAAGAGATAAAGTGTAACTTACAGTCTTTATAAAAAACATCACAGTTGTTGAATTTCTTTTAAAGCAATGAAAAGTAAAATTTAAATTGGTTATATTTTCTTTGCTGATTTTTTCCTTTTCTCAATGAGTATAAGAAACACATGGTTGAAATTAGATCTGGTTTGAAGGAAAAAAAAAAAGAAAACAAAAAGCCTCTACCTTAGTCCTATCTACTACTACAGACATTAATACTGAAAGAGGAAGCAGGTAGGATAATGGCAATTCATTAAATCACTTTCTTTCTCCCAGTCTGGGGAAGTCTGCAATATCTGCAATATAACTGTGAGTTTGGGGAATGTGTTGTTAGTTTCATCTTTCAGTTAATTTATGATTCATCAAGGCATTTACCTGGAAAGACCACACACCCAGAATTGCAAGATTATTTGTATGTAAGATTTTTGCAGTATTATTTGTCACAAATTTTGTAAACAACACCTTTATAAACAACATCTGGAGGAACTAATTGTATTTGCTACAGTTCCTCAAAAGCATGGAAATTTTCCTATATTCCCCTTTCCCTTTCTTTCCTTTCTCTTCCTGTCTGTCAAAGTCAGGCTGCCTTCAACACAGCAAATCACTGAAATCACAGGGATGAAGCTCCTAAATATTTTTAATGCAATATCTTAATCGTGGAGTGAAAAAATTCTTATTAGCATTGTCAATAGCTCCAGTTCTATCGAAGGAAAGAAGAAATAATAGACTGGAAATGAAGTAAGTCCTCATTTCTTTAGCAGTAATGGTAAGAAATCAGTGCTATATCTTAAAGTACTTCACCTTAATCCTGTTTCTGCATTGCTATGATGACTCAGAAAATTTCCCAGTCAACCTCAGTAAGCCAGTCACAAGTCCATCCTACAGGTTCAGTGCATTATGGCCTTGCTACCTATTCTCCTCTTCCACTGTTAAATAGGCAAAAATTAAAGATGTAGCTGTAAATCAAATAGAAATCAGCATCACTATGAAAATAGAGAAAATTTCTGGTATGCAGGAAAAAGGCTCCTTATTAGAGCATGCTTTAGGACTAGATAACTTGCAAAAAATGACTTCATAGTATAGTAGCAGGTATTGTTTATGTGTGAGGATGCAGGTCAAATGCTTGGTGTTTAGAAGTACCTATTATTGGGGATGATTTTCAGATATGGGTAACATATTGTGACTTGAAAAGGACTGCAGTGAATAGATGCTTGAATGGCACACTTTCTCATTGTTAAGATACTCATATAGTACAGGCAAGCAGGCAGTTGTTGTTTTCCAGTGCTTTGTCATTGCTGATCCACAGTGGCGTTAAATACGGCCCATGGTGGTATTTGGTACTTCTTCTTGGATTTACTAGACTAATAATTTTATTTTAGCAATCCATTAGTTTCCTAAAATGTTAGGAAGTACTAATTTAAGAAATTCAGTTAATATAGACTAAAGGAGATTTAATCATTGAGGAATCATGGGCTAAAGGTCTTGTTTAAAACCCACAGAATGAAAGTGAATATTTAATAAGATACTGCAGCTTTAATCTATGCTGTTATATCTGTTATTCAGCATGACATTCCAGCTTTCATTTTTTTCTGTTTTCCATCTAGGTCTTTGAAGGACACCTTCTGCCATCTTCTATTCAATCGAATATTTGGATATACTGGGGTGATTTTCACTAAGAATGTCAGAGGATTTACTTTATAAGCTTTCAGTTTTCTTCCCTCTGTCAGTGTGAAGACAGACCTTTAGCTTTTCTTTGTGCCTTAATTTATGTACAAAGTAGAGCAACACAAAATGAAGGACTATGCAGAAATATAATGCTATTTTTAGATCAGACATTTATTCTATGCAAGAGGCTCTACACCCTTAAACAGCTTGATATCAGGTGATATTTTATGTGTTAAACCTCAGGATGAAAGATGTCTTTGCAAGTCCTGCACTGCAGACAAAAGCAGATAAGCAACTAAATATAACAGCTCTCCTGGTACCTAGTGAATACTCAGAAAATTGATAGGCAATGCAGGATACTTGTTCCAAGGACCCTAATGCACTGAGTTCATGCTGTTGCCTGTCTTCGGGAATGCTCTTCTTTGTGGATATTTTCCTGCCTCTAAAGAGCAGAAGGGATTGTTCAGAGAGAATGATTAAAGATCCCATCTTTCACTGCAAATAAATCAATATGCAAATAGCTTGAATATATTAAAATAATGCGACTCTATGGACAAGTCATGCAGGTAGCTGGAGTGTTGATATGTTATCTGTAGAAAAAGCTTTCATTTAAATATGTAAAAAGCCTTATGCTCTCTACAGATATCACTATGAATGATGAACAGGAGTAACAGCAAAAGCTTTGTTCAGGTCAATAAGACTGTATTTTATCAAACTTTATTATGAGTGCAGACACATCCATTTTAGACCTGATAATAAAGCTGGTTTATGTGAAAAGAGGCAGTTTAAAGTTGGTATTTCTTATTTCTTTTTTTTTTTTTTTTTTTCCACTGAGCAAATTAGTAATCTGCAGAATACCTTTTAGTGATTTCTTTCTAGTAAAGGTTGTTTGAAATGATGGGAAACAAAGCTGCCTTTCTGTCTTCACACTGCTCAGAAGATGGCTTTTCATGTAACTTAAAAGACTAGAGACAATTGCTTGGGTCACCAATGAAAACTGGTATGAAAATGTTATTCAGCCTTCTAAAAAAGGCTGCATGGAAAATGTAACAGATAATGGAGAAAGATTGTGAATTACATTGATCGAGCTAGACCATGACTTTTAGAGTCTACATTTTCTGATTTAAAATACAAAACTCTATTATAAATTTTCAAGGGATTTGAAGTTTCTTAGAAAAGTAATCAGACCCTTTTGCTTACAGAAGATACTCTCAGCAATATATAATTGTTTTTTTCTACCCACAGTCTGTCAAAAATAAAATGCCTGGTGATCAACTAAAGAGGACTTCTGAATTCACATGGACAATCCATCCTTTCTATCTATTAGCTTACTGGATAGATTTGCTATTTTAGATTTGCTATTTTAGAATAGATTTGCTATTCTCCAGTTTTTCTCCATGCAGAATTTCTGCTAGCACATGATGCTCTTTTCACTGTTTTAAAATTCCTATTGTTTGCAAACTCTTGCCATGCAGTTTTGGAAGGAGCTTTTCAGGGTTCCTCACTAAAAGTAGTAGCTGCAGTTCTGACACTGGTAGTGTTGTCCTGCATGCACTACAGTTATCATCAGGATGTACAGGGAGAGGTTGTGCCCTGTGCAAGTGTGTGACTGGCTGAAACTGGCAACATCCCATTCTCATATGAAAGAGTATGTATATTTAACATCTGAGTTCTTGCCTAATGATCCCTTCTCTTTCCTAACTGTCTATCTTAATTTTCAAGTTCTTTTTGCTTTTCTCATTTTCTTTTCATTTCTCCTGTTTCCTTGAATTTAGTGTATTCATCTCAAAAAAGAGAGAGAACACTGTGATTTTGGTAAGGCTGATCAAAATGCTTAATAAAGGCTTGCAATTATAAATAAATTTAAAATAATGTAGGCAAGCTATTTAATTACATGGCATTTCAGATCCTGATTTGTAATAAAGGAATGACAAATGCTCTTTTTCTGTCTGTTTAGATGATGTATTTTTCTACTCCTACCCCAATTTCTCTGGTTATGCAACCATGGATTATGTTATTTGGCAAAGAATTGTCACTGAAGACGTTCCTACTTATTTTGTTTGAACTGTTGCTTTTGATTACATTGCATTGATAAAGAAGTGGTTACTGCAAATTTGACTGTATGTTCAACAGTCACTTTCTCCACTGCTTGTAAATTTGTCCTATCACTTTTATCTGACTCTCCAGACTTTCCCTGCACTACCTTCTGTCTCAAATTCTTTCCATCTCCCTTAAGCTTTTGTCTCGAATAACCTATCCTACTTCTAGAATTTTCCTCTTTCTCTCTTCCTCTTCTTTCCTTACCCTGAAGTATTCCTTCTTGTTCCCATTATAACAATTTGTTTATATTCCCATCACTATTATTTAGTTTTCTTTATCTACTGTTTCTCTTTCTCTTTGGCATTAGTAGACATAAAAAAATTAAACAAATATAATCACAGAATCACAGAACAGTAGGAGTTGGAAGGGACCTCTGGAGATCACCTAGGACAACCACCCAGTTAAAACAGGTCCATCTAGAGCATGTTGCACAGGATTGCATCCAGGAAGGTTTTGAATATTTCCAGAGAAGGAGACTCCAGAATTAGTCAATTAGGCTTCATCTCATTACATTTTAAGGGAAATGGAAACTCTTGAAAACTTCAGAACATGGCCACAGGAGACCATAAGATTTTTTTTTCATGCACATGTCAGCAAGATTTGTGATGTTATTAATAGAGCTGACAGCACTACTTGCTGTCTCCTAAGACGAAAGATATATGACAAAATAAGGAGGGAAATATTTCCCAATTCTGTCATTCCTTGTATGCAGCAAAAGACACAATATAAATCCTGTCAAGTGTAATATTCCTGTCCACAGATCATCAGACAAAGTAATCACAAACTAATTATCTCACCTGAGAACTAACAGGATTTCAAAAATTATCATACTCCGCTATATGTGCACACCACACTTTTTGGACCTCCCCCTTTCTAAAATACCAGAATATGTATTTTAATATTAAAAAAAGCTGGTCAAGTAGGGCATCTAATTCTGCTCTAGACTTCTGACCGAATAGGAAGAAGAACACGTGTAGTCTCCAGGTTTAATGTATACCAGAATAATACAGTGATCAATACAACATAAGAACACCGTGAATGTCTATGGAGCAAGACAAATGGACACTAATGAATAGCACAATCACTTTTCATTTTCAAACAAACACCTGCCATTCCTACCACCAACTAGTTTTTATACAGTCAATATGCAGCATAGGGAAGCAGTGCTACAAATATGAGACGATAAATCATTGGATCCTTATTTTTATCTGTTATACTGAAGTAAAAAAAAAACTTGAAAACTTGGTATATTATCCTTATTCTGTTTTCTATCTCTACAGCTTTGTAGAGTTGCCCCAGAGATGTTATAAATTTTTAGATAAGAAAAGAAATGTTGCATGGGGGAAGTGGGGAACTCACAACTCCCATACAGAGAGAAATTTGCAAAACTGGTGTGGAATTTCTGGTAAGTATATAGGCATGGTAAGCTAAGGTAATGTCAATATCTTTGACTGTTTTGGACTGAGAAAGCTTCAAGCAAAAAAAACCAAGAAGTGTAGCAAATGCATTTCATTTAAGAAAAAAACCAAAGACTGTACAAATGTCAAGTGAGTTAGAGTGAAATGAAAATGAAAAAAAAAAAGAAATGCAAAAGAATAGAAAATGAGTATGCACAGAAATTGTCACTCTTGGGCTAATTGGAAGACTAATAGCTTTGGTGAAAAGAGAAGGCAGTGAAAACTTTGTATTTCATAAAAGGCATCCTTTCTGCCTCTCATTTGTTATCTACCTATTTGCATCTGAAAAGTATATTGCCTGAAAAAACGGTATTTTTTAACTGGGACTGTGTAATGGAAAAATGAGGCAAAGTGAAATAGGGCAAAACAATTTTCCTCATTAGAATGAACAAAAGCATCTGGATTTGAGAGGGCACCAAAAATTCATGTGGTGCCAGATCAGCAAAAATATTTGTAGGGAGAAGAGTATTATTTAGGCTTTTTTTTTTTTTTTTAAAAAAAAAGTACATGTATATATGTTACTAACTATTGTAATCCAGAAATGCCTAA
Source organism: Todiramphus chloris collaris (assembly GCA_025345505.1). Classification (NCBI taxonomy): domain Eukaryota; kingdom Metazoa; phylum Chordata; class Aves; order Coraciiformes; family Alcedinidae; genus Todiramphus; species Todiramphus chloris. The sequence goes on along the minus strand of JANVCC010000018.1, from coordinate 41,525,942 downwards.
ATATATATTAGAAAAGAAAAGAAAAGAAAAGAAAAGAAAAGAAAAGAAAAGAAAAGAAAAGAAAAGAAAAGAGAAAAGAAAAGAAAGAAAAGAAAAAAGAAAAACTTTATTCAGTATTGTTTACTGACTATAGAATCAGTCAGAGCAATTAAAGCCTACCAGTGGTCTTGGGACCTTGACACCAGATTTTCATAGATCATTTTTCTACTTTCCAACACTTTAATTTCCTTGAAACATTGTAAAAACACACTAATAGCTTTCCTAATGTCACTTTGCCATACGGGCAATCACAGCTGTTGGAATGGTGTTGTTAAGACAATTATGAAAGGGGGGGGAAGACAGACTATTTGGTGATAAAATAGAAATGTCATAAAGAAGTGAATCACTGTATGAGAATGAATCATTGTATGAATATTTCTTATCAAAGAGCCTGACAGACACTTGAAAAGGGGAAGGAGTTTGTTGTGGACTATTTTGAGAGGAGAAGAGTCATCTCTATATGTCATGTTTGTTATAGCTTTATCAGAGATTTCATAATTGAAATTTCATTTGTTTGCCTCATTAGAATATGACAGAATGGTATCATAAACATTACAGTTTTTTTCCTTGGTAAAGGTTAATAATGTAATTGTTAACAGATATGTGATTATACTGCAGTATTTCTGTTCATTAGAAAGCACAGAGAATCTGAAAAATATAAACAAACAAACTTCAGCTTTTTAAAACCACACTGATTTCTGAATATCTAAAGAAATGTGATAGATGTCTAATGGTATCTAGCAGCTCAACAGTAAAAGTGCTGTTACAGGTAATTATTCAAACTCTAACAGACAAAGCATGTAGGAATTACTGTGTTTCTCTTTACCTACCAAATACATTTAGGATGCTCAAAATATATTAAGCTGTGCAATAGCCATCTAACAACTACCCCATAGGGGTGTTTTCCTGACTTCTATCCCTCCCCCAACACATGTCCTTCCAGTGTGGCATTTGCAAACAGCTCAGAAAGAATGGAGACTAGGAGACCAGAACTCCTAAGAAATTCCTGCTTGAAAATGCAGAAGTACAAGATGGCTGGCCTCTATGTAGGTCTCAGGGAATGACACAATGGGGAAGGGCAGCTTACATGAATAGTTCAAGGCAACTCAAGAAGTACCTTAGTTATCAGTGTGATCAGCCTGTGAGTTCACAGCTACCACAAGGAAATATATATTACTGTACCATTATTCCTCCAGGTAGTTTCTGAATCTGTCCAGCTCATAGTGCAAGCGGGAACTGTACTATGAAAGTGAGCCAGAGTCCTGGAGAGGCCTTGGCTACATCCTCAGGTTAGGGGGAATCAAGTTTTGAACTGAATATACCTGTTCCTAATATTGCAATCTAAAATCAAGTTCAATACTTCATTTCTGCTAGACACTCATGGAGTTATCCCAGATGAGAATTTGTCCTGTATTACTGATGCAGGCTCCTTAATGGCCAGATGTCAGCACTGATTTGATATCATTTGTAATTTTTCTCTGACTAAAAGGTGTGATGAATAAAACAGAAGAAAGTGAATGTGTACAATGAATATAATGTCCATGCCCTTCAGAGGAGTCATAATGTAGTTCTACTGTATGGTTCATTATTTTTTGTTCTTAGAATATCAAATACAGATATCATATCACACTCTTCTTCAAGGAAAATCTCTGTTGGTCTTATATCTATTATGTATTCATGTACTTGCATTAGCAAGAAGTAGTATGAATAAATTGGTCTTAATGCTCATTACATTAAAATAAACCCTTATAAGTATAAAATCTGGTGGATGTATTTCTATGATTTTGTTATTTGTTGTCTAATTCACAGTGAAGACACTTATGCCTAACTGTTTGATGTCTGAGGTAGAACCTAACCTAACTGCCAAAGTCCCTCAGACAATTAGTAGGGATCTGTATGAACAAACCGAAACACAAACATTAAACTGAATAAAACATGATTCCTATTTCAATTAATAAAGTTATAAAAACCAAATTCAGTTCTCTAAATATGGGTATCTCGTACCATTTGATACACCCTGTAGTACTGGAGCCTTCTGCATGGGATGAACAAAGATGTGTGTCCTTTGGAGGCATAAACAGGAGGCAGGGGGATGTTGTAGTGCACCCAAACCAGTATGAGACAGTTATGCTTAGGCAACTAAACATAGTACTTCATCAATACAGTTGAGGCAACAACTCATTTGATTAACTGTTCGTGTCTGTTGAAGCATTAGTTGAGTCACTCTGATTCCTTTGACTAAATTTCCGCTGTCAGGGGCATTAAACATGTAGCTCATATGCAGACACCCACCTAAAGATACCTTGAAGACAGTGTCTTTAACTGAAGTTGAATCCTATCCTGGAACTTAGGTCCAAGTTAGTGACACAGACAGAACCACATTCTTGTCTTTTTATACTGTGGTTTTCAGTACAGTTACATGCTTGCCACAGTTTAGGCTCAGGTTGGCCCCTTAGACCTATAACACTCTCTGTTAACCCCCCTCCCTCCCCAAAGGACAAGAGAAAGGGAATAAGGGAGAGAGACTTAGCAATTAGAAAAGGAAACTAGAACAGCTTTAATGAAAATTAAATTAATAATAATAAAAATGGAATATATACAAATATATACAAAACCAGTATTGAACCAAGCACCCCTGATTGTAATTACATCACCTTCACCACTGATGTTGTGGAGCAGGGACTGGGGGAGTCCCAGACTGGGCACAGCAGCAGACAGGAGCTTTGTTCAGGAGCTGGATTCTGGTACTGGATTCAGGAACAGGATCAAAGGCAGAATGGACAGAGTCCTCAGATGCTCCAAGAAAGGAACCGAAAGAGTACCTGAGCCAAGCAAAGCTGGCAAAATGGTCCAAGAGGGCAAGGAGAGGGGACAGGAGCCACAGACCCTCTGATGACTCAGCTTAATACCAAATATGATGTGTGTGGGATGTAATACCTCTCTGGTCAGTCTGGGGTCACCTGTCCTGTCTGCTTCTCCCTGCAGGTGCCGTGTTTCGCTTTCTACACCCCCTATTGTAGTACACAAGATCCAGCAGTGGCCTTGGTCTGCACAGCAATCCTTGGTGGTAACTCTAACCATGGGGTGTTAACCCTGCTAGAAGCAGACACTGTCTGTGAGAACAGGCTGCTAACTTCATAAAGTGCAGTTAGTTAGAAGAATTGAGCTGAAAAGTAAAATCACTGAACAGAATTAGTTCTGTTCTCATTCAAACCAAAAGAATGCTGAATGACATTTAGAAGTAGTTTGATTTTCTGTTGTTGTTTTTATTGAATAATATCATAACAGCAATTTTGCTGCAAGATTCTTCTTTAGTTATGGTTGTGAAATAGTACTTTTTTCCCAAATACATGTCATTACTTTCTTATGTGAATAATTTTGTGTTATTTTCATCACTTTAACTGAAAGTTTTCGTATATAAGGCATTGATGAGACAATCGTTTGGAGGGCAATTATCTGATCTTTCTTTTTATGTCCTTGATTCTTACACAATAAAGACCTACAGTGTTACAGTTTCCATTACCACAGCTTTCTTTAGTTTGAAAAGATATAATTACACTTTGAAGTATGAAAATGGGCATAAATATGCAAAATGATGTTCAGCTGTTGGCTATTCATTCTTTACAATTTGTATGCTCTGATTTGTACAAAATAAGGACTAAACCAGGCAGGTGTTTTCCTGAAAGAGTTAATGTTTCTGCGGACCAGGAGAGGGTACTGTGCAATAGTAACAAGATTAAAATCTTTGAAGGAAGAAGTTCAACAACATCAGTGATAAACAATAGGAAATGATATCATAGGAGTGTCTCTGAACTCTTAGTAGTAGTTTATCTTTTTGCCCTAGAAATAGGATATCTGAGATTCAGATAAACCCACAGACTTTGCTCCACATAGGATATTCATACCATAAGGCCACAGGCCTAGACAGCAAAGAAAATGGGAGGTGAGATATGGACTTTTCTGTCCTTCTTTAATGCTGTATAGAGAGGGCAAATTTTTCTTTCCCAGGTGCTGGCTTCATTGTAAAAAGAATATTTTCTATATTAAGACTTTTAAAGAGACAAAGAAGTATCTTGCTCCACAACAGATTTGGCTATATAAAATGCAGGCAAACATTGTATGCCTAAATGCAAAATGTAGAAAATTCACACCTTAACACAGCAGTGCTTTATCCTGATTTTTAATTTCCTGCTTTTTTTTTGGCTTTTTTCAGTGTTTCTTTAGGCGTTTCCAATCTTAACAGTGCAGAAGAACTTAGTATTGGTTTTGTCACTATGCATAAATCTGAGCAAGATTTACAAAATGGGCATGTTTACCTTGATGCTTACTCACTGGGATGAGTATCTGGTGCACCAGGACTCTGATAATAGCTGGTTCTGCTGTGCAAGTATGGATGTACCTGCAAAAGGCAGGTCTTTGGCATGTGTATGACATGGGAGGAGGTTTTTTCCATAGGTTGTTTGTGTAGGAAGTGGCATGAGATCATGCCAGGTAGCAGAAATACAGTGAAAAGCCGCATTACTTCTCCTGTCTAACAGATATATCTGACAGAGGAAAACCATAGTTGTGCATTACAAGCCTACAAGATGCAGATATTTCAACAGGAAACTTGAGTTTCCAAAAAAGTTTGACATTCACAGTGTGACTGCTATCTTGCTTGAGGAGCTCAAGCTAATAGCCATTCCCAAGGAAACCTTATGAAGACAAATCCACAGAGCTTGTTAGTTCTGCTGTGCTTTGACCTATGGCAGTGGCTGAGTTGTTCAAGCTGAAGTGTAGTAAACCTGTGATGCTCAGAACATGTAAAAGTGAAAGAGCAGGGCAACATGAGGGGTATAGACACATTCAGGATCTGGCAGTATCTGAATAAATATGGTACTCTCTATTCAACTTTATTACTTGTGGACTTTGTGGTCTACATGGAATTTGGTGATGCCAGCCAGTTTCCTTTAACATAATCCACCCTTACAGTGTAGTAGTGCATCACAAGTAGCACTGGCTTAGCAGGCTCTGCAGAAGGACTGGGGCTGCCGAACGAGGAACAGATTTACTGACTCGCACACTTTGAAGTGATCTCTCTAGGATGAGGTCAGGGAAAAATCTGAAGCACTGTGGGAGAGATGCCACACACCCTCTACTGGGTGAATAAAAACACAAGTGCCACTGTGATAAATCTTGCAAGCAGAATTTTAGCAAGTTTTCAAACGGTGAAAATAAAAACTATCATAGATAGTGTTTTACATTTATGTTGAGAATGTCCACAAAACTGACCACTAATGGAATAATATATTGTATTGTTATGGTTGTTAGTAATGTAAAAAGAGGAGAAGACACTGATGATGTTTTGCTGCTTTGAACATTTGCTATGCAGCTTTACTAAGAAACTTATTCTGGTATCCTTATCCTAGTAAGATCAGGCAAATTTGAATGAATGTTGAATTAATTTTATTTTTTTTTAACCAATTGCAAGAAGAAAATCATCTGCTACACCCAACAAACAGAAAACAACCAAACCAGAGCTGAGTAACCAAAATTGGAGCTCAAATCTATTTGTCAAAACATGGTAAAGCCCAATGAATGTGAGCATATTTTTGTCTGGGGAAGAAAGAAAAAAAACCCCTCACATTCAATTCTGTATCTGCAATTCAGAATATCAAAATGCAGTTTATCCTGCTTATATGAACACACTTTATAGACTAAACAAAAAGATGAGTAGAATATGGATATCTTGGACATGAACACCTCAAATATGGCATGATGCTTGTGCATGGTAAGTAACATGAAACAGACAGGCCATTGGTGACTATTTGATGGCTTTGGCAACTGCAAGGGGTCTAAATTGCCAAACAGTCCTCACAGTAGAATGTTAAGAAAGAGAAGGGGATGAGATTATCAGCATATTATCAGGAAAAGAATAATGGCAACAATGGATAAGAAAGTGCTAATAGGCATTTGTGAAGAGGAACTCAGCATGGAGGAAAATACATCTAAAAGACTCTCTTCAAATACAGGGAACATTTTTGTTTATTGCTACAGAAATAGTTTTTCAGTCTTGCCCTTTCTTCATTAAATATATTGACCTATTAAAAATAGGGTTACAAGACCTTTATCCATTAATAAATGATTCAGATATTCTATTCACACTTTTTAAATATCTAAACTTCAAAAGTGGTTAGGAGTCCCCAGGACTTGCTGACCCTCCATGTGGCAGGAGCTGATAAAGTAGGTAGAAGTAACTGAATACAGGTTGTACAAACGTCACAACCTCAACTGTTGTTCATTGCAGTGATGTGCTACCTCTTGTAGTTTTTGTAATTGGCAAAGATCAGTCACTGACAACCAACTAAGATGACTAATATGTTTTCCTTCCCTAAGAAGACTATCAAAACACAACAACTCCTTTGATTCTGGTAAACTATTTCTGTTCTTTTAGATTCCCCACCAGATGTGTGATCACATGTATCCCTTCACTGTCCTGCAAGGTTTTCCTTATATCATTTTCAGTCTCTGTTATCTCTTGGAACAGAGGAACATTTTGGTATCTTCACTGAAGTTACAGACAACAAAGAAAAAGAGCTATGTACCAGGAAACAGTTGTTTTCTTAATCCTGCAAAGCCTTTAGCTAGACGTCACCCTGTATTGTATAAAGTGAGCTAGAACACACATATGCTTTGACTTAGAAAAACACTTAAGGGGAATGTTTTCAAAGGCACAAATGGCAGTGAAGCAATAATTTGCAACTGAGGATGAAATCAGTAAGTATCCAGATGTCATATCTGACCTTTAGATCCATGCCTACAACCTGTGCAGCTGCCAGTGCATCCTTAAGACCATAATGATTCAGCAAAATGTAGAAGTGCATGACTTGGGTTTTAGGAAGAATTACCACCAAATCTTATCTTATGCATGGTCACCTGTAGGCAGCAAAATGCATAAGCACATCCACTATAGGAGTCATAAAGCATAAAAGTATTTCAGTAGTGGCATTCTGCACACAGTAGTGCCCTTGGAAGTAAAATACTTCCCCATTGTTTAGATTAAATCTTTAAAGAATACTAACTGTGAAAAGGAATTAATATTTAATATATGAAGAATTGGATACAATTTTATAATTTTCTTCCTACTCACTCTGACAGAACAGCTGGAGGTCCAATAAACAATCTGTAACTTCATTGAAATGCTGTCAGTCAGCACAGTTGCAAAAGTGTCTGGAAGTGCAGTGAAGTCTGGAGTGACAGTATGAAATGCTGACATTGTATAGTTTATGATGTTTATTATTTCCTTCTCTTCCTCAGACTTGTCTGGAAACATTTTCTGTCTTTGAACAGCTCTCTAGACTTCCTTACACAAGAAGAAAGAAAAAGTATAGACTGCATGAAGGAAGAAGAGTAAAAGACAATAAAAGTGATTGCATTTGATTGCCTCTTGGTCATAAAAGCAGAAGTCAGGAATAAACTTTCTGAAATCAATAAGGCAAACTCAGCTTTGGAACAAGGAAATGAAGAGTAATTTCATTATCAACAACTGTGGTGAGGACAAGCCTAACTTCTCAGGTTGCTGTTTGGAGAGCTTGTGAATATAAAGGTGACTCTTTCAGTTCCTGACCAGTCCAGGAGGAGAAACACCAGGTATTTCACAGGAAATGTTGCTCTGTTTTTTACTCAAGGAACTTTGAAAGCAATACAAATATTTTTCAAGTCAGACATGCTAGATTGCCAAATACTCTGTAGTGTTCCTGTCTATTCCTTAAAGTTGGGCTGAGAGTAAATATCAGGGGTAAATATGAAATGATGAATCAATTAAAAATATTTGCCCCATATTCTTTATGACTGAAATTTCTAACTACTTGTTCAATCCAAAAGATCTTGCAGAATATTCTTTGAAATAGTCTTTGAAAATCATTGTAAATCTTTCCAGGTATGTTAGAGCAAATCTATAAGATTACTCCTATAAGAAAAGGGAGGAGGGTTTAGTCATAGTATTTTTCCTTAATGAAGACCAATGCTGTCTGAAAAATATGTAAATCAAAATTTAATTTTGTGCTTGACAAGCTTATTCCATTTTGAGAATTTGATATTTTGCAGTGAGGAGAACACCTAATTTGTATTTGAAAGTGGATGGTATTTTCCATGCTTTTGGTTAATAACAATGAACACTGAGGGGTAATTGTGTCAAACTGGAAGAGGGTAGATTTAGATTAGAAATTAGGAATTCACTATGAGGGTGGTGATACACTGGAAGAGGTTGCCCAAGGAAGCTGTGGATGCTTTGTCGCTGGATGTGTTCAAGACCAGGTTGGATGGGGTCTTGTGCAACCTATTCTAGTGGGAGGTATCCCTGCCCATGGCAGAAGTGTTGGAACTAGATGATTTTTAAGGGCCCTTCCAACCCAATCCATTCTATGATTCTGTGATTCTGTGATTCTATGATTCTATGATATCAAATCCCCTGTTAATACATACTTTATTAATATGTGAGTTTTTATTCTTCTAAACCCAAAGAAATTGGGAATCATGTTCCAAGTGCAAAGTTGGCTGAGCCCATCTGATGGCAAAGTGCTCCCATCCCTGGGCTGTCCCTGGCAGCAGAATCCCACCATCTCCCTTTTCTCAGCTCTTGTACAACCTCATAATGAGCCAGTTTAGAGATCTAAACTGCACATATTTAATCTTTTTATTAGATTGTTTTCCAGTCTGTTGGGGAACCAGCTCATGGTGGAATCAGAAAAACAATCAGTTTCTGAGTGAAAGCTAAAGGCCAAGGAGAATGACAGGCAGACACACCTGCACCCCTTCCATCAGCATTCAGTTAGATGAGCTCCATCATATCCTTACTCAGTGTCCTAAGGCTCCAGGGGCACTGCTCCCAGCAAAGCACTATGTTACATAACAAGGCAACAAAACCTGATGTAAGGGAATTTGTCTTTCCCTTTACCATGCAGTTTGTAATCAAGAGGAAAAAAACTGTGAATTTGGATCAATACATGAGATAACAGATCATGGCATAATTTAGAAAGAGGGCACACCTAATTAAAATAAAGAAATCTTGGGGCTGTCAGGGAGATGAAATACTAGGGTGAGGGGAGCCCAGAGAAAACATCAGAAAGGGGGATGTATACCAGCTGGGCCAAAATTGCAGGTGTGGGTAACATTTTATACTGTTAGTATGTGAGTGAAAGCTGTAGGTCAGGGAGAGTTTGTATTGTTACTAATAACTTGTAAATCCATGTTGACTATTTAGCTATTATGCCCTTTCTATAGGAAAGGGAAATAATCTTTGAATAATAGGCAAGACTGCATTCATTCAATCAGGCACAAATGTTGTCACACTTTTTGGGGAATCAAATTCTCCAAGGGCTTGGTTCTTCAAAGGCAGGTGGATGGACCCTTTGTAATCACCATGACCCTACTATCATTCCCAGTGAACAGAGGATAAAGGTTTTCTTTGAAATCCTCCAACGCAGTAACTTTTTGTTTAATCTTTCTCTGTTATACAGTAGATGACATTGGCAGAAGCCGTAAATGATCACTGAAAGAAGCTAATCAGTTCATGACAATGAATCCACCCATCTAATTACTATTGAATATTATAATTCCTAAAACTATGCTGGTCTTTTTATAAATCATTTGCTTTCATTTATTGTGTTTTGATGTATAAAGTCCCATCAAAAGGCTGCATGCAGGTAAGATACCATTGTAGCTAAGTTTTCATAATTCTGAAAGCATTCTGGAACAGAAACTGAAGAGATTTAATCTATTTACATCACCTAATATGCAGTTTCTGTCTGCAAAAGAAGGAAGTCTTTTGGTCTGTATGGGTTTTGCAACTCAGGGTCAACACAAGCTTCCATTTGGGTCTCTAGATAAAGTCTGAAACTTCATTATTTTATAATCAGAAGAAACAGTTAGAGGAACAGCTAGATAGAGAATGACCTGAGACAGGCAGCTGTAGGTTTCCAGACAGGAAAATCCTTGTGGATGAAAGGCAAAGAAAAATTAGACTGATAACAAGAGTTGGTGCTGTTTGGAAACAGCCCCAGTCTCTCTTAAACGTGATATTTGTGTCCCTCTGAAAGCAGATGTGTCTGCCCAGACTGCCCAAAATCTATGTGCAATGAATCTGTGCTGCTCTTACAGCCAGGTTTTTGTAGACACACATGAATTAAAATATCTTCTCATATGAATTTTGAATGTACCAAACTAAGCTGATACTCAGAATTTGCAGCTGATATTCAGATATTAAGCTTCAGCAGAAGCTATATTTTACATTTTTTTTGTGTTATCTAAACTACTTCTTCCTTTCTGTAATCTGTATGGGAGATAGGTGTTTTTAAAGATAATTTCTTTAATGCAAGTTAGTATTACTCTTTCTGCAGAGAATGCTTTCCTTTTCCCCAACAGTCACATTTCTAAATTTAACAAGTGTTCATATTAACAATACCAGCTGAAAACTTCCTTTTCACAAGCCTCCCTGGTTTTGTGTTCTCTTTACTTCCTCCGTCCAAATTAATAAGAGTACAACAGTGAGCTACACAATATCAGAGAAGTATCCTTGCCATATCTCTAGCTGACATGAGTGTATTAGATATAATATGTAGCAGCCAAGGAATCAGAGTGATCTAGGATATCAATCACATGGTTTTTTAGAAAAAAAACCCCTCTCTATTCACTGGTTATTTATTCATTCTAATAAACTTCTCTTGCTTTTCTCATTTGTTCAAGTATTTGAAGATAGATAAGTAATCTGGGAAAATTTCCAGTTTAAACTACAAAGTAATAAATAATTGAGTTCCTTGGCACTAAATGCATGAAATAAGATCCTTTTGGTCTAAAACAAAGACTGAATTCAAGTTTCACTCTGTAAAACTATATTTTCACAATGGAGTTACCACTATGAAGTTACAGTTCTGTCTGCAGGAGACAGAGGTTTCTCAGGGGCTGTTCCAGTACTGAAATGAATTGATTTAGAAACCATGACTTGTCAAAAAATGTCTGAAACTTTCACTCAAAGTGAAAAGTATTTTGCTTTTACTAGATAGCAGACAATTCATTGCTTGTAAATCTATTCCATGGAAGAAAAGCAGAATAAAAGAGGTGTGTAAGAGGAGTCCTAGTCATATCAGCTAATAACCACCCAGAAAGTGATCAGACACAGCAGCAGAGAAAACTGGCATGTAAGAAGACAAAAAGGAGACTAGCTTCTTTCATCTGAGAGCATCCCTCAAAGTCATGGGAGCCCTATTTCTCACATTGAAGAGTGCTTGCTACAAAAACAGAAAAGTCCAAGAAGTGGGAATTCCACCTTCCCAGCCAGGGGGATGATGTAACATGTAACTGTGAGGCTCCTGTAGTCTTTTCTTCTGGTGCCCAAGGTGCCAGACTTCCCATGCAGTCAGATCTTCTCCCAACAGCTAAGGAAATCTGGAGATTAAGTTCACCCTAGAGTAGGCATTCTCAACTGCTCTCCAACTCCACTGACAGCAGGGGAAATTTAAGCATCTGATGTATATGGACATTTATATGTGGACGCCTGAGTCTAAGTATCTTAACCCCAAATGGAGTCTCTTCACGAACTGCTTGATACCCAGAGGTGCTGCTACCTCTGAGCTGTCAAAAGTAGGAGATACAGACAACACAGGATTGGAATCTCCTAACCAGATTTGTATTTAGGGGCACATATACATATTGCGTAAACCCCTACAGCCCTTGAGACTGAAAAAGGCACAGCACAATATCAGCTGTGGCAGTAACTTGCTTTATACCTGTTACCTCTTACTCCTAAGGAGTAGGAATATACCATTGTTTGACTCACTGATTCAACTAATGTTGAGTCCTCATTCCTAATGGCTTATTCATAGCCATGAAGTATGGGTAGCAAAAGGAGCAGCTGCAGAAACTTGAGACATAAAAAAGGGAACTTTCAGGTCACTTGGGGAATGGGGCAAGGGGAATGGAATAAAAGTGTAGTTTTGTATTCAAGTGTCTGCAACATGCAGAAGTCGTCTGCCCTTATTTGGATCTAGCCTGTACCCTTCATCTGGGAGAATCATGCATCTAAAAGGAACATAAAGTTTCTGCTATTGGTACTAATATGAAATTGCATTCCAGGCAGCTAGACCAGCATTGTGCATAATTTGTTATTCATAGTAACCTGCCAAACATAACAGCTTTCTGTGTCAGAGGAAGGTTAAATGGTCTTTTTTTTTGTTTGTTTGTTTGTTTTTTATTTGTGGCACAAATGATTTAATATCTTTTAAGATGTTCTTTGCTTATCCTGATATTTTACAATGTATCACTAAGAACACAGGGAATTTTTTTCCCATTTTGATCATGATATATGAATCTCATCAATAGCATCCCTAGGTAAGGTTTGGCTGTCTCCCAGAGCAATGAAGAAGAAAATTCTGGGATCACACTGGGTTTGTTTAGCTTTTTCAGTGAAAGGTAAAAAAATCCATCCCACTGTGAATCACTATTGCTCTTCAAATCGTTATCCACAAAAAAGAGAACAGCTGAAATGTTTGGATACAACAGAAGGATCAGAAAAATGAGATACGAAAAGCATAAAAAAATCACATAAAAAAAATCCTCCTGTGATTCAGCCAGTAACAACCCCAGTGAGAACAGACTATCTAAGTGTACGGGGTGTATTATACAGTAAAAGACAGGTGAAGATGTTTCAGTATTTGTTTGTTATATCAACACTCTTTCATTTTTCTGTACCCCACAGAGTGACTTTTCCTCCTCTCCATCATGTTGAGAGTTACAGCTAAGATTTCACCTTGCTTTGTCAGTAAGGATTGACAAAAGCATGATGCCATTAAAGTTGTCCCCTTGCCTGCTATGTTACTTGGTTTAAACTTTCTAGGAGCCGTTATTTTCCAAGGACAGCACTGAGCCTTTCCACCTTTGGCTTACTGAAGTGTTACTGAGCTTCTGTGCTTTTACCTGGGTACAGGTAAATAAAAGGCCTCCAACATAAAGCTTTGCTGCTTTTGTAAGCAGACCATCATGTTCTCATGTCTCTGATCTGATGAAAACAACACAATCCCCACTGATATGAATGACAATTTGTGCTTTATATATCATCCTATATGTTCATGCCTCCTAGATAAGGCCATGAATTTCTGAGAATGGGCGATTTTAAGGCAGAAGGTCACTGCTGGTCAAGTATGACTGCATATATCTTAAAAAGCTGGATTGAAGAAGGAAAAAGAAAAGTTCCAGACCCAAGCACTAAATATGATGCCTCTGTCTTCACTGTGCTTGGCAACTGCTGATGGCTGTGCATTGCATGTCCTCTTCTCTGACCCCCACAATGGTGTGAAGATAATTCTGTATAGCAAGATCGCTAATGACCTCAGAGATCCCTCTTTGAGCAGACAGAAACTGCAGTCCCTGAAATCCCCCATGGCATTTGTCTTGGTTTGAGCTAAAACAGAGCTAATTCTGTTCCATTATTTTACTTTTTATCTAAGTCTGTTCTAACCAATTGCACTTTCTGAAGTTAGCAGCTTATTTTTTCAGACAGCATCTGCTTCTAGCAGTGATAACACATTATAGCTACTACTAAGGATTGGTATGCAGAAAAAACTCTTGCTTATACTTGCTCCTATAGAAACCAAGGTCACTACTAAATCTTGTATACCACGTTGGGGTCCAAAAAGTAAAAGGTAGCACTTGTGAGAAGGAGCAGACAGGACAGGTGATCCCAAACTAACCAAGAAGGTGTTCCATTCTATATATGTCATATTCATTATAAAGCTGAGGGATCACAAGGGTCAAGCTCTGTTCTGCAATGACTAGCATCCGAGAAGGACTTCATTCTTTCTTCTGCCTTCGATCCCAATCTGTTTATTTCTGAATCCAGCTCCCGAATCTGGTTCCCATCTGCTACAGAGTTTAGTCTGGGTATTCCCCAGTGCCTGACTGCAGCATCAGTAGTGATGATGATGTAACTGCTGGGAGGCGTGTTGAGTTTGATATTGGTTTTGCATATATTTGGATACATTTTATTTTATTACTACTATTTTAATGAAATTTAAATATTTTAATTAAATTTAGTTTTGTTTTCCAATCCACAAGTCTCTCTCCCTTATTCCCTTTCTCTTCACCCTGGGGAAGGGAGAGGGATTAATAGAGAGTGTCTGTCATTCATCTAGTGGCCAAGCCAGCCCTAACCCTGGACATATTTCTTTCCTATACAATTAATATAAGTTGTGCCTACAAGTTCTGCCTTTAAGCAGTGATGAATAAATTGAAAATAATTGGCAATTCTTCAAGTATTTTAATGACAATTTTGAACTAATGAGACTCTCAATATGAAAGGTCAATTCATACTATAATGAAAGAATTTTTACTTACATACTAAGTCATACTTATATATCTCTGAACATTCTTACTTTTTTAAGTATGCATTTTCTGTCACGCTTGCATTTTTTCCCCTGACAAACTGTTGAGAGCTGTTATAAAACTTCATAGTTTATATCCATCTCCTCCAGCAGATAAACCCTCTCAATTTATAAGAAATATTGGCAGGAATCCTATATTGGAAGAATAAAAGATTTACAAACATCATTGCTAAGAAGTTACTACAACACAGAGATTTAAAAGAAATGGGATTTTCTGTAAATGAAATTTATGCTAAAAATACTCATTACTCTTGCATGGGATGAGGTTAATAGTTTTTTTTTTCTTTCATAAGGCAGGGTATACAAAACAGACTGCTGGGCTTGAAGCAGTCTGGAGTTTAAGATGTTCTCATTCTTCATTGGAAGATATTGAGAAGATATTCATGTACTTCAGTGGAGTTTTTTTCAGAGTGGTTTCACAGAGAGAAATGGAGGAACTAGAAACAAATACAGATCAAGTAGGAGCACCAACAAAGCAAACAAATAAAGCATTGCTAGTCCAAAGGTATTGTCTGAAAATTGACAATTTGACTTCAAAAATACTCTTTTATTGTTCGTTCTGGTATTCTAGAATTAGTATTTACTTTCACATATAACATCCACAGTGATCAGCTGACATCCTTCAGACATGTGGCAAATTTTCCTTTGCTAATATTCCATATTCAAGTTTAGAAATTGATACACAGCTTCCTTTCCATTCCCTGAAAAAGTACCTGACTTTATTTTAAAGGAAAAATAGGGAATAATAATGTGCAACTGATATAATTTTGTGTCAGTATTTACTTATAAGCTTTCACTGCTCAGTGATCATTCAAATTTTCATGGAAGGTAATTCATAGTAGGAAAGAAAATGAAATAGCATGTTTCAAAACCAAGCCTTTATCATCACGATCAGCTCTTCTGTAGATTAGTGGCATTGGTTTATTTTATTTGAAACTGCCAATGCATTTTAAGGCTGTTCAAATTCAGGCCCATCTCATTTAGATTACTCTGTAAGGGGGTTAAGTGATACATAAATTAAAGCTGCAGCAGACACTGCCATACCCTTTACATTAATATTCAAATTATTGACAACATTTTAAGGAAAGAATCAATGAAGATAATAGCATGGACATCTCACATTCATAGGGAGATAGTCCTGAACGGGCTGAAAGTTTCTCAGCTGTCTCCGAGGAATAGAAAGGCACACATCGGAGAACACAAAAGTAAACCCCACCATTTTTTAAAGGGGAATTGCCTAACTATTTCCCAGTTTAAGAACAGTGAGAGATAAGAAAGGACTTACTCTTTCTCCCATTCTTTTAATTTTCCACTTAAGACTTCAGAAGTCTGTTCTAGGTTTTTTTACTGTGTCTTTACATATGGTACAGGAGATACACCCTAGGGTGCTGGGGATCTGCTGCATAACTTTAAGGGGCAAATAGTAGTCAACGTGGATTTTTCTTCTTTGAAATCAAAGTATCAGACAGAATTTTACACAATTTCTCACAAAGGCAAACAAACTCAAAGTTTGGTTAAATAAGAGCTGGGCTTAGAAAAAAACACCCATGATTTACAGGACTGCTAGCTTGCTACAAACCGACAGCTTCTAGTCAATCTGGGTAGAAGGCCATAGGTTTAATTTCTGGCAACAAAGTCAATCACAGAGTTCTTGGTAGACAGGTTATTGTAGTAAAATTGGGTATGTGATGTTGTTACAAGCTGAACACACTTCGGTAGCCTCAAAAATCCTTATAGGCCAGACAGTCTTCTAAGGACTGGGACTGACCTGAAACACAAATCTTGGATGAACAGCAGCTGCTTTTAGGTTATAGTTTATGCTGTTTCCTAAGGCCTATGCACCACTGTCTCTTAAACGTCAGATTTGGTAAGCTAAAAAAATTGCATTTGGCTACCAAAATCTTCCCCTAGCCAAATCACACATAAAAAAGACTTCTGGATGGTGACTAGGAACTCCACTACAGACAGTCTGGGAGTGATAAAAATCAGTTAAGAAAAGGGAAATAGGAAATGTGTGCACCTCACAGCTCCTCATGCAGAAGGATACTGGTACAAGATCAGCAGAAAGAGAATGTGAGGGAAAAGAGCAATTTGGCATTTTTTGAGAAGCCATGTTCCTGCAGCATCTGGGCTGCTTCTATACTGGAGTGAGTGCGTGTTCTGGCTTCTGCAGCATGCCAGAGCAGAGCCAGAGACATTCAATTTGCAACTCACTGTCTCTAAGCAGAGTTTCTTTTCCAGCTGCTGCCTCGGCAAAGCATCTCTTGCAGCGGCTACTGCAAAACATCTCAGTTCACGTGGTTTAATTCAGATCACGATCAAAGCAGTTTATTGACTTATTAACGACACACAATTAACTGGCAATCAGTGTACTACATATTCAGGATCAATATTGGCACTGTAACAGATAAATGATACCAGACACTTAACAGAGCAGCAATAAACAGCTAGCCTCAGTAACTAATCCCCAGAAGGACACACCCCTGCGCACCCCCAGCTCCCAGGCAGCCCTGCTCTGCCTCTGGCCCGTGGGTCACAGGCACCAGCACCCCACCCGAGTGGGCCCCACGAGTGGCCCAGTGGCCGTCCAGTCCCTGCTGGGGCGGGGGCTGCCGCCGGCACAAGCGCTCCCTCGGGCAGCTCCCTCCTTATCGGTTGCTAAGGGGGAAGCAGGGAGGTACCCCCAAAGATGTAGTCTAACCTGCAGGGGAAATAAAAAAAGAAAAAAAGAAAAAAAAAAAAAAAAAGCATAGACACATATATACCCACCCCTGCATATGTACAGATTTATGGTTGAATTATTCTCCTTCTGGATTTTGGAACAGAAGGAGTCTTTATCACTTGCAATGGGACTGACAGGAAAGTAAATACAGTTAATAACCTTTAAAACATTTCAGTCTTTTTATCTGAAGTGCATTTTCTTTTTTAAATGAAAATTTCCTGTTCCTGCCAAACCTACAAAGATAGGAAAGATTCTTATCTCCCTGCTAACTTACAGGCTATGCTAACTGGGAACCAATAAGCTTTTAGAGATGCCTTCCTCTACAGAAAAGAAAGAAAAATGAAGCTATTAAAGGGATAAAATCAATTTTACTGGATGGTGTTCTGAGAAATAAAGGGGGAGGGGAGTGCTTTGAGAAAGAGGGGAGAAAAGAAAAATGACATGTCATCAGTTAATAGTTATTAATTAACTCTGTGAAAGCCAAGACCAATAAAATAGAATTCACCTGATTTTCTGTGAAGGGATTAGGAAGTATCAAGTATCCTCATTCAAGCAGGACAATGTTTGACGTGCTCTCAGTGTTTCATGGATTGGTTATGGGTCACCACTAGGTTAAATGAAAGAAATAGGCTGTATAACACCTGTAGAATAGTGGGGCTTTAAGACTTTTTTTTTTTTTTTTTTTTTACATTAACCATGGGAAAGAAATCCACAAAGTCTATCCTGCTTTCCCATTTGTACAGAGTTCATTTTACATTTAAGACCAAAGATCTCTCAGATGTACAAAGTACAAGCTGAATTGAGCAAATGGATGTGGCTCAAGTAAAATATTTAATTTTTTTTCTGCATCAGTTTAAGAAATTTGTAACTATTTCAGTTCCTAGTATGATATCTGGTAACACTTTCACAGAAATATGATAAAGATAGTTCTGATTCTTCATACAGTTGTCTTAATTTCATGCCCAGACATGCATGCCCAATTGATTTTCTGTAGTTTTACCTGCAAGTTGTTGTAATTCCTCATTTTATCATTACACATACACTGCCTTTTTCCTTTGGTGACCTTTCTTAGCAAGTACCATGCTACAAAGCCAATGGAAAATGGTGTAACAAAGTTCAGTGGCAGTACTGCACGTTTCAGAAGTGCAGTGTGCTTCTGGAGGGAGAGGATGCTATTTCCTTTTCCTGTTCTTTTGGCTCTGAGTGACAGAGATGCTGCTTTCCTTTCCCCTTAGGTGATGTGCAAGAGAGATATTGTTCATCATTCTGGCAAATTATTTCCTCTTTTTTTTTTTTTTTTCCCTTCTTGAGAAGAGAATGTAACTCCCCTGGATCAAACATCTCCAGGATGGTGTATGCAACCTGTTATTCTTATCTTCATTATATTAAAATGAATCAATACATTTTCAAATGTTCATAACTTTATTGTAGCTGCAGATAATTGGTGAAATTAAGGTATGTTAGGAGAGATGGAGTGTTGACAATGCCTCAATACCCCATGCTAACAACCTGTTAACAGCAACACTATCATAGAAACTTTGATTTGAAGGGACCTCTGGAGGTCTTCTGGTCCAGCCTGTCCCTTGAAATTGGTTGTCAAGCATATCCAGTTCTGTGTACAGGCCAAGCAAGTGAGGGAAACACACATACTGCATTTCTGAAGAGAGCTACTTACCATTTCTGCTGTTATTGAGAAAATATCTGACCCAGTATATCCAAGTTCAATTTGTCACTGTGAAGTGACACATGGATTTGCAAATAAAAGAAAGAAAAATAACGTGAAAAAGGTCAGTGCCAGTTCTAATTAGTAGCAGCAACACAGATTTTTTTTCCTCCTTTCAATTACCCTGAATTCAGTTTTTCTAATTGATCGAGATGGTTTCTATACCTAATTTTCAGCTCATATGTTTTCTTTTATCTGCTGTAATAATCTCATTCATCTCTTTGTAAAATACCTTTTTTTTTTCTCCCTGTGTGAATTTCAGGTTTTGCTGAGACGATTGTTTTTGTCTGTGATTTTTAAAAGCACTCAGATGCATTTTTCCAAATGGACTTAAAGCCCAAGTATCATTATAAGTGACTGAGCCTGAGGGTTCCTAAGTGCATAAGTACTTTTGAAAATGAAACTTAAGCTCCTAAGTCAAGTAGCATCTTTTGAAAAGTTATCCTTTATGCAACATGTCCAAGCCAGGAAGGAAACCAAGTGAACAGAGATCTCAGTCATGCTTTAGTCCCAGCATGTGGTATGTGCAACTGTTGGTCAGTATGTGTATGTAGTTGGACAGTATGTATTTCACATAAAATATTTACAAATGACATCTTTGAACACAGTTAGAATTTGTGAAAAAATACATTTAGGAACATAAAACTACAGTGTAGGCTATAAGAGAATAATAATAAGAAAAGACAAACAAACAAAAAACAGGCCAGAAATTAAATGTCATCTTCTATCAGACTAGGCTAGAAAATCTCCAGAAAGTACTTACAGTTTTGCAATGATATCCTGCTCTTCCTCTCTGAAGCTGATGACAAAGCTCCCAGTTTCTATTCAGTTATTATAGCTTTAGAGTTTCACATGAATTTCATAAAGTGCCTCTTTCCCTGAAAAACTCAATATAATGAAAGTAATTCCTTCAGCAGGGCAGGTTATCTATTTGCAAATTAAGTGAAACTTTATCATCCCCAGCTTGTATATTAGTATTGTTGTAGGTAATTAAATAAGAAATAGATAGGATTTTAACATTTCAGCTCTTATGAACTATTTCTGTTGTACCTAAGGAAAATACATACAGTCCATCTGGTCTGGACTTCAGAAATATTTAACAAAGTTAGTACCTTAAACATAAGTAGCTCCATCAAAATCTATAAAGCTACATTTATATTACTGCGCAAGATTAATGAGCAAGATTTGGTACCGGATTCAAGAACTTATAAAAGAAAGTTCTTGGAGGAGCTTTTGAGGTAAAGGCTTGGTGAAAGCAGGGTTGTCATGGCTAATACTGCTGGTGAAGAACAGGAGTTCTGATATGTCAGGAATAAACTCTGTGTGGTGCTTAGCAATGGGAACAACAAATTATTTCTCAGAGTAGTAAATGGAATCTTAAATGGATCTTCAATAACATGCTAATTTAGTCTGGTATCTTGACTGTGGAATTAATTTTCTAACTACCAATTTCGTCTGGACATGCAACTGCTGCTCTGACTTTTAAGGCGACCTTTGTAGGGCCATAGGAGACATTTTATTTAGCTTAGTGAATAACAGTGTTGGCTCCTTTAAATACTTCTGGTTTCATTTTGAAATAAGTTGCTCTCAGTTAATTTATCAAGCATGGAAAATATTAACCAGACAGCCTTGTCTAGCAACTCTATTCACCACCAGAAAAATAAATGTTTTCATATACTAATGAGAATTGTTGTTGTTAACACTGAGTTGGGTGCAATTTTTTTTTTTTTTTTTACATATAGTAGGCAGTCCAGTAGGGAAAGAGGGAAGAGGAAAGTTGATAGCAAAGACAAAAATAATTTTTCTGGACAGGAAGACAGCTGGAACATGAAGTAAAGGTGGTTGATTAAAAGTAGGAGGTCTAATCTTCCTTTCTAATGATAGTGAGCTGCAGGACCCCATATTGTCTAATTAACTGAGATGAAAATAATAAGATCTTTACTCAGGAAGACTTTTTCAGGAATCATTAGAGTACCTTTATGAGTTTTCTTAAGCCTAAAATCTGAATGAGCAGCTAATCTGAGTTGTTCAAGCAGAGCCAGAGTAAAATAACTCTCTGCTTAAGAACTTGAATACTGATGTTTCTGTCAGTTTCCCGTAAGGGCTCAGTGATACTTCTGCAAGTAAAGTGTGGCAACTTCGCATAGTTCATATCAGGGTCAAGCAAAGCAAAACCCCTTGTTCTTGGAAAAGTGCTGATTTCCATCCTGTAAGAAACCTGCCAATTAAAGGTCAGAAACAGCCCTCTATTTAAACCCCTTGATAGCCAGTAAATTACCTTATCAGTAAAATGTGAATATACTGCAGCCATTTAAAAATG
Source organism: Todiramphus chloris collaris (assembly GCA_025345505.1). Lineage (NCBI taxonomy): Eukaryota > Metazoa > Chordata > Aves > Coraciiformes > Alcedinidae > Todiramphus > Todiramphus chloris. The sequence goes on along the minus strand of JANVCC010000018.1, from coordinate 41,504,727 downwards.
TGTATCAATTATTTTCCTCTTAGTGCAACCAGGCTGCTTTGAGAGAGAACTCAGTAAGGAAGGAAACGTCTTTCTGAGCCCCATGAGACAATGCATCTTCACATGGCTTCTTGCAACAGGCTGTGCCTGAAGGCATAATTTTGTACGCTGATGAAATGATCAAATGAACAGAGTGTAAAACTAAAACTTGTACTAAAGTGAAAAAGACTGTTTAAATAATTTGGTAGGATGGGTTATAAAATAATTTAGTAAATATGAAAGACAAATCAATTAATATTTACTCTATCAGAAAAACAGGACTGTGTGCCAAAACAAGAATGCTGTTTCTCTGCTTTGGGGATCTGGCCTAAAACCTCTTCTGATTATTTTGCAAAGAACTCCTAAAAGTTCCATATATCAGCACACATATTATCTGACAGAACACCTAGATCTGAGAATAGAAGAAACAAAGGGATGCATTAATTAGTGGTATCGTTGAGAGAGACTTTCCTCCAGACTAATCCAAACACAGTGAAGAACTATGCAGATGTATGACATAGGTAGTCACATTTTCAGAAAAAAAATGATATGAATAGTTTTCACTTGAGGTAATATTAAGAAAGCACAGAAGAACCGCACATTTTTTAAGTGGTTATAGGTATAACTTATCTAGGAATCTGCACCCCTGTCACTTGACATTATACACTTTGCTCCAATGGGGGGGAAATAACTAAACAATATCCCCTTATAGTATTGCTCTTCTTCTTGAGGATCAGCCATTTCAGGCAGAGAATCTGTAATAATCACAACATCATAGAATCACAGAATAATTAAATTTGGAAAAGAACTCCAAGATCATCAAGTCCAACTATCTACCTAACATTATCATGACCACTAAACCATGTCCTGAAGTGCCACATCTACTCATTTTTTTAACACCTCCAGAGACTGTGACTCCCCCACCTCCCTGGGCAGCCTGTTCCAATACCTCACCACTCTTTCAGTATAGAAATTTTTCCTAATGTGTAGTCTAAACCTCCCTTGGTGCAACTTAAGCCTGTTATCCCTTGTCCTATTGCTAGTTACGTGCGAGAATAGACCAATATCCACCTCACTACACCAAACAGTTTTGTCTGAATTCCTGCAGAGGCAAAAAAACCACCCCAAATCTGTCTTCAATTAGGTGACAGAAATTATCACAAAGGACTCCTGGACCTTCTGTAAGCTTCTTCTAGCATGTCATTTACTCTGCCTGACAGCATGGTGACTCTGCAACTATAGCCTATGTTATTCTTTTCAGAGATTTACCTTCAGATGTCTCTAAAAGCTTTCTTTAACCCTTCCTTTTTTTCTTTTTTTCTTTTTTTTTTTTTTTTTTCTTTAATTAAGTAAGGTTTTCAAGCTTGAGGGCTGATTTTTTCCAACAATTGCTCAGCAGTCATGAATGGAGAACTAGGCTAAACCTACTGCTTCAATTAGTTTAACTGATGGAGTCTGGGGTGTGTGATTTTCTTAGCTGGGTCTAATGAAAGAAGCATTCCGTTTATAGAAGATATTTTATGCTGCAGTGTAAGTTTAAGAGTGAGGAGACCGTAATTTTCTCCTCAGCTTCTCAAATGGTCTGTAACGGGATGCAGGCCAAAACATTTCACTTCAGTGTTTCAGGGCTCAAGCAAGTGACTTCCACAGAATATTGATGGGGTGATTTAAGAAGTCACCAGCCTTAGCTGGCTGTCTCCAACCCTGTAAACAAAGCCTATTGGAAAGTATGCCAATACTTCAGCTATGCCAGTGCCTGGCTCTGTAGGATAAACTGCAAAGAAGATTGATTTGTGCTGATGCTCGATTGTACCCAGGAGATGCAGATGAGTAGGTTGCTATGCTGCCCCTGTTAACAGTGCACATGTCTAATTGTGAGGCCAGGTTCTGGATGGAAAGCTGGATTTGGTGCAGTCCTCAGCTTTCCTTACAAAGTTCAGGAGAGGCTTGCCTGTAAAATCTTTTTCTTGTGATAATTACTTTACTTGTAAAATGATGGTGGATCTATGAACAAAAAGTGGTATATAAAGGATTAACTGACTATTTTTGTTAAATCAATACTTAATTTCCACTGGCATTTTTTTTTGTCTTCATCTAGGAATCCAAGATTTTTTTTAGTTTAAAAGGCAAGTGTCGTTGTACACATTAATATTTTAAAAATATTATTTTAAAATCAATCACATTATTGATTTTTTTTCTTTCTTTAAGCTTTTTTTTTCTTAGGCTGAACTTTTCAGTGACTTCACTAAAGTTTTCTACTTCACATTATTTGTACAACATGTTCATATGTAACTAATAAATATTTTGCACATGAGATACATATTAAAAAAAAAAAAAAAAGAGGTTTTAGAAAGTACCTGTGTGGAAGGCCTTAAATTAACCGGAGCTATGAAGCGGAAATGCCTCCATATCTTTGTCTTATTAGTGAGACTATCAAAAGAACCCAAAGACTTTTAATCTCCCATGCTGTATTTTATTAAAGCACAAAACAACAGGCTATAACAGAATAACCCTTTCATTAAAGGAAAGGATTTTCAAACACTTTATGAGACAGATTAGAGAAAATCTTTGGGAAAAAAAACAAAGAACAAAGCAATCAAAAGTCACAACTGGCTTTTCAAGATGGGTTATTTCAGTTCAAAAGGCTGCACAGAGTGACTCAGGGGCTAGAACCTAGGTATAAATACACAATCTTTCTCACAGCTTCCTGTTCTCACAATATTTTAAAATATATAGTGTATAATTCCTGTACTGATACATGAAAATGAACAACATACAGAGATCCACTGTCTATCACAGTCACTCACTGTTCTGGGGTGCCTTCCCTCTATCAGTTACCTTTTCAGGTTATTGACTGCGAGGAGCTGTAACTTCAAGGTATTGAAGGTATTCAAGGATTGCTTTTTCTGCCTTAAGGAAAAAAGTGTGCATCAATTTATCAGCTTATATTACTCCTTTTTTGAAGACATTTTTAGCCATAATTTTATCCTTTTTCATTTGACTCTTAAGGTTAGAAGGAAATATTGAATAAACTGTAATAATTCCCTATTTCTGATCTTGTAAGTCAAGACCCAAGAAGATGTTACGTCATTTTCCTGTTTATTTATGTCCTTGTTTCACTAAGCACATTCAGGACTCCTTAGGTTTCCTCTGGTAGGCTAGCTTTCCACTTAAAGAATATCCTTCCAGTCTCTCAGTATTTCCCAGGAGCTGTTTCATTTCACTGCCCCAGACACCCTTTAAGACTGGAAAACCTGCCCAATCCAGTAGATACCTTTTGGTATATTGAAACCCTTGCAAGCAGCACTGTAAAATCATTGGAAACATCATGAAGCATAGATTTGAAAGTTTTCAGTTAATCAGTAGTATGCTAAATAGAAAGTAGAGAGTTAAGTTTCTACTGTAGAAGTTTTCACCCTCTGATATTTATGGTAGGAATATAGGCTTAGAGTTATCAAATAAATCAAGGTGAGGCTTAAATTTTTCTTTCTAACTTGTATTTTTGTTGTTCTATTCGATATATTGTGAAAAGGAGACATCTGAATTTTTCTTCAATATTAATGCTGATTTTATTGATTAAATGACTTCAGCACACATTTAATTTCCTGTGGAATTTGAAAGCCCTACCACCTTGCTTGTCATTTGTATTAATTGTAAATATTAACATAGATTAGTTAGATATGTAAGTAGAGGCAAATAAACAGATACCTAGATAGATATAAATATATGAATCTATAGCTACATTCTTCTCTAGAATTTATGAGAGATTGATAAACCAGAATTAGTCATGGATCATGACTTATATTGTGCCTAGTTATTGTAGAATTTAAAGACACTGTCCCTATCTTCAAAATTTTTCTAAGTATGGATAAGGCCAGGGCAACACATGAGCTGGGCAATAAAAAAGAGGAGTTAAAAAATAACTCATGTTGCAAGCTTTGTTCTCAAAATCAAGGCCAGTATATGTACCAAGATACCTGTAGTTTAAGTATTGTCAAGCTTATAGTCACTGTGGCAAAAGAGGATATTAAATAACTTTGCAGATGTAATGAGAAGTTAATCTGAAGTATGAGTTTGGACAAAAGGATCAAAGTTCTTTTTTTTTTTTTCCACCAGTTTAAGAAACGGTAGAGAGAAGCTGACTTCACAGGCTGACTGGAAAGGGAGAGCTGACATGTCAGAAATGAGAGAAATAGGTAAGGTGGAGATACTTGCAAAAGGCCTGGATGGTGAAGGTCTCCAGCTGACGTTCAGTAGAAAACAGCTAAAGGATGATGTATCAAGACGGGTAACAGAGTTGGTGTGGTGGGCTAGGAAAACAACCTGTCTATCAGAAGGCAAAAGCCACAACTTATGGGAAAGGAGATGTTCCTCCTTGGTATCTTCTGGGACACAGCTTATTTTATTGAATTGTTTTTTGGTCAGAGTGTGCTCTTCAGCAGTGTTTCCAGTCTCTACAGAGAATTTGGGCATATTTAGATCCATTTTGCAACCAGTAGTTCCTACTGATATTCAAGATACCTGGAACAAATACTAGCTGTCTTTTTTTCTATAGATGCTGTTGGAGTAAAAAACAAAAAAAATGCCCTTGTTCCATAGTATATGAGCTTTCTTCATGTCATAACATCTTTATAGAAATATCCTTTTTCCTGTCCTGGATGCTTGCAGCCTTACCCATTTTGACTTGGTTCAATGTCTGACAAAAGCACCCACCTGGGGCTATTTGGATGTTTCTGAGCTGGAGGAAAAGATATGGACCACGGGAAATCTTGAGATTCCTGCAGACCCTGTGACTCAAAAGTTTCTCTGGAAAATACGTGTGGGGATGGAGTAAGAAAAGAGAAAGGAGGAAGGTGAGAGGAGACCACTGAGCCCTGTCTGAGATCTGAAAGTTAAACTCTGGGCAGCAGAGAAAGACTAAAAGTGAGTGTTAATAAGTGACAGTAAGTGCTCCGCAGAGAGTGGTTTTACAAGGCTAAACAGAATTAGGATACCCAGAAATGAAGCTGGGGAGCAAGAGATATAATTCATACAAATAAGCTGGATGGTAGCTTGAGGAGAAAGGTAAAACCTTTATAAAATCTAATGATGTGTAAATACCACCTGCATTAATTATGCTGCACTACTGAATGTTAAAAATCTGAAGCCTGGAGCTAGAATAATTAATCTGCCTTGGAAGGGAGAGAAAGTTACCATTTCTGGCAGTGCAAGCTAAAGTTACAAATTAAGGAATGGGAAAGTTTATTGTGCTCAAGGCCTTATATTTGATAACAGAGAGTTTCTCAGGGATGTTTGCTGAAAGCCTATTTTTAAAAAATTTTTCTTTTTTTTTTTTTTTTTTTTTTTTCAAAGTAGCTGAGTCATTTCAGCCTGAAAACTCTTAACTTAGGGAAAGCCATTTTATTGGTGTTAGAGATCAGATGAGCTGAGCTCCACGCTCTCTCAACAAGCTTACCCAAAGAAAACCAAATCCCTATGTTTACAGTATCCCATAAAGGATGTGATATATTAATTATATATAGAAACAGCAGTTTTCTGGCCTAAAAAGACTGCTTTCCTGTAGTGCAGTTTCTTCAAACAGGGTCTTTTAAGCTGCATGTGACAAAATGACATTTCAACTTAGACTCATCTGTTTATAGTCTATCTTCCTGTCCTAAATTTTCAGAAAAATCAGGACAATTTGCCTTGGAGATGGAGGCACTATTAGGAGGACTTAATAGAGTGTCACAAAGAGTCAAAGGAAAATTCACTCAATTATTCAGAGACATGTGTGAATAAATGTACCACGATGAGAGACATTCTGGTTGTCCTACTCATAATGAGAGAGACAAGCCCTTGCTGCCACATCTGTCATTTCCCTAAACTGACATTATTTTATATTATCACAAATAATATTAAGTGGTGCTGCTGCTTTAAATAAAACTGTGTTTTAGACTGATTGGCCTTTCACTTTATCTGATGTGTTTGTTGCCAGGTATAAGCACTCAAGGAATATAAAAGCAGAAATACAGAAATGTGTAAATATAGATATCTATCTCCATGTTGGAAATTGCCTTTCTCCTGCTTATTTCACATAAATCATAAAAGTTTCCATACCAGAGATAAAAATCCATCTTCCATCTGCACTTTTGTTAACATTTTTCTGTGGACAGCTTTATAAAATCTTTCTTTTTAGTAAGTTGTGAAACTTTGGGGGAAAAAAGTGACAAATTAAAAATCCAGTGTGAAATTACGCTGCAACTGTAGTCTACCTCTAACAAACCAGAAACACTGTAATTTGCTAGTGTCCTGGTATATGAAGCAGAGGTATTTTTTAATTTTTATTTTAATGGGAATAAAATTTTCTGATAAAACATTTGTCAATACTTTTTTATTTGTGGGAAGAATGTTTGGGGTTTTCTTTAGTATTGCTGATGAAAAATATATAGCTTTTGAATGTGTGAATTTAGCAAATTGAAAATTAAATATAGATTTACTGTGAGAACAGACAGAAATAATCAATAGGGGCTAGAATAGATATCAAGCTGCTATTACAACTTTCCAGGAAGTTAATGCAATTACTTTTGTTCTGGGGCAAGTCTGTAGGGAATAAAGCCTAGCTACAGGTTCAGATTAATAGACACTAATATCAGTTTTCATGGAACAGTTTTGTAAAAAGTGTAGTGTTACCCAGCATTAGTGTCATTATATACAACCACACAAGAAATCCACCTTTTTCTGCATGAAAACTCTTTAATTATGTAATGTTGAGGGTTTATTTTCTCCCTTTATTGCTTTGCTGCTATATGCCTTTTTTTCTTGATTTATTGAGCTTTTACCTCTATGAGAATAATTGAAATTAAATAAACTGTAAGTTTCTGTAAGAATCTGTGTATATTTATACAAGTATGGAAGCTATTCATACTATAGGGCACTTAGTAATACTGATCACAAAACCACTTCAAAATGTAGTAATTTTCTTTATTTTCCTTACTCTAAAATTATTATGATCTCATTAAAAGTCTGACATTTATGGAAGGTTTCCTTTGATTCCCTATCACTTGGTTGGGAGTCACTGTCTCATAAGGTGCCTTTGATGATCCATTTCACTTTCACAATACGCATTTGAGTCTTCTCTATGTGAAATGGTCATATCTCAGATGTTTCTAAAGATAAAATACTGACAAGTACCAGAGTGAAATGCTAAATATTGAGGAAAGTGTAGATTGAAATAAGCTCTATTATTTGAGTTGTTATTGCAAACAGACCATTCCTTGAAAAATATGAGTTGTTTGGCCTGGCCACCTCAATCTGTTTGCATGGTGGCTATTTATATAGCTTCCTTTTTAAAAGATGGCATTTCCATCTAGGACCCCCTCATCATCTCCGTTGAATCCTTTGAATTCTTAAAAGGAATTCTGATCCATATTTTTCTTCTGGCAAATGGATATGAACTTGACTCACATTACAGAGCATCCAACAGGAGAGACTAAGGGAGTCTTTTCTCCTTTGAATATCTTCTAAGCTGGTGCTAGAAGGCTCTCATAAACACTGACTATCCTCGAGCCTAAGCCCTTCTGTGCTTAGACCTGAGAGACATTTGAATTAAATTCTCACATAGTGGTTACAGAGCCATGAAGCTATGGACAATTCATTCCTTATTCTTGAACTGTTCCACCTTGTGTGGAATAATTAAAGATTAATTCAGTTAGAGAGAGAAAGAGAATCAGAAGAGGTGTGTGGGATGCCACTTGAGGGATTTAAGTGAAGAGATAGCAAGAGAGAATACTTAGCTTCCAGTCACTGATCAAAAAAACTTGTAAATATTTTAGACCAAATTGACCAGCCTGAAAGTAAAATATGGAGAGTAGCCTACTCATCTCAGCAAATTCTTTAGCAGCTGAGGCAAACTGCTGGGAAAGTTATATCCTCTGAGGCAGAGGAGAAAATTAAACTTGAACTATGCTGTAGATGAGTGTCCTTGAATAAAAAGTGAGGAGCTGTTTCTGTCTTGTTATGCGGGTGTTTGCTAAGTCTATCTCTTTATTTCCATTTCTTTGCTTTGACCAAGTCACCTGAATTAAAAGGTTTGGTTTTAGAATACCTCAAAAATATATTCCTGTTTTTAATTTTGACCCATTTTTTTTCTCTTTATTCTCTATTTTAAGGAAGAAAAATCTGTTAGGCTTATCTGATTGGATTTTTCTTTCAGCCAAGTCACCAGAAAAATAATTATTAACACACCACATTCTGTTTTGTTTTTGCTCTTTGTACTTTAGAATTTATTTCTCAATGTCCTTATGTAGTCAGTATTCTATAAAAATTCCCTAACAACTCGTGGTACTAAAAGAAAAAAAGATATATCAAACAATGTTCCTGTTGATTTTTCAGCAACTTAGAAATCAGATCAAGTGATTTAAATAATGTTTGTCTTTGAATTCTTCCGAATGAATTATTACAGCATGATTCAGAAAAACTGAACAACTGTGGGAATGAACAGAACATGGTGTACAGGTAGATGAATACTTCAGACAGCTAGGATATCAGCTGACAACCTGCTCCAGTAGTGCATTAAATCTTTGCAATGCTTAACTTAAGCTTTCTCAATTAACTCCTCAATATACACATGCTTTTCAAAGATTCTGCCATAATCAAAAGACATAATACAACTGGAGATCGTTTAGCAAATGCTGATTCATGTAAGACTGGTCAAAACCATCAAAGTCAAGATCAGACTCTGTCCTGGATTTTTTATTTAGGCCTTCCATCCCATCTCACTTCTGTAACACATCAGTCACTCCATTCTTCAGCACCTGGTTTTGTCTTCCACTGTACTCCAGCCCTAAGAAAAAGCATCACACTGTTTAGTAACATAATTTTAAACTTCCAGTACGTGATCTTTTGAATTAATACATGCAAACTTATTGCAAAGCTGCAGCTGAAGCTTGATTCAGTTCTTTCTTACTTGAAACACAGATAGTTTATTTTTTTTATTTGTATAGAATTCAGTACTCTTTATTACAGTTTTAGATGAGATCAAGGAACATAATTCACCTTTTCATTGCACTGATGCTTCCATAGTATGAGGAAAGATATTTAGCATTATTATAAATTAAAGCTGTCACCACTTGAGAGTGAATATTTAGTAAACAGTAAATTTGACTGCTTTGATACAATGCGTCTATTTTATCAAGTATACAGGACCTTCCTATACTCCTCAGTCTGACACTCAACAATAAAAGCAATATAAGCTTAAGTCTTCTGTACAAGTAACAAAGTTTATCTTATTGTAATTCTTCTTTCTTAAAAAGCTGTGAATGGGTTTCAGCTAGCAAGTTACTCTTGTATGCTCCTTCCATTATGTGCAAGAAAGATTTTGGGATTAAAGGAAAACCTTGAGGGCAATTTCATACCTTGTCTTTCAACACTAAGATATGCTCACCTAGGAATAAAATACACATTTTAGAAAATTATAGAAAAGGAACATAATTTGACTGTTTAAGAAAAAATATGGAAAAATTCTATCATTGATGAGTTTTGCTGTGTAGTCATATCTAAAAGCAGAGTTGAGGCATCTCCTTACCATGTTCTGTGTCCTATAGGACAGTTACTCCTTTTTATTTCTTATTGCAACAGCTTTTCATATCATGAAATCATAGAACAGTTCCATCTGGAAGGGACCTTCAAGATCATCAAGTCCAACCTTACTCCTATCCCTGTCAAAAACCCCTAAACCATGTCCCTAAGCACAACATCTACCTCCCTCTTAAACACCTCCAGGGATGGTGACTCCATTACCTCCCTGGGCAGGCCATTCCAATACCTGACAACCCTTTCTGGAAAGAAATGCTTCCTAATATCCAGCCTGAACCTCCCCTCATTCAACTTCAGGCCATTTCCTCTTGTTCTGTCACTTATCACCAGGGAAAACAGATCAACTCCTGCCTTGCTAAACTTCCCTTCAGATAGTTGTAGAGGGCAATAAGGTCTCCCCTCAGACTTCTTTTCTCAAGGCTAAACAGCCCCAGATCCTTCAGCCTCTTCTCATAAGACACATGCTCCAAACCCTTGACTAGGTGTGTAGCCCGCCTCTGTACCCTCTCCAGCATCTCAATGTCCTTCTTGTAGGGAGGGGCCGAAAAAACCAATTCATCATATCTTATACTATAAACACAGAAATTAATAAAGTAATAACAACACCACTATCTTGTTTCAAATCCTGAAGGCATATATTGCAGTGTGATTACACATATTTACAAACAAAACCTTAAATCCTTAACTCAGTGAGCAAAAAGAGCATGTAGAATCACATCTTTCAAAAACTTCTAAAGTGTCCAGACTTGTCGCTGTTTATACTGGGAGCGGAGAGATGCAGCAACACATAAAGAGGAAAGGCAAAAGAAGCAACTTTCTTAATTTATAACCCAATTTTATATACCCTAGCACCATAGGGCGATTGGTCAGTGATCACCCATCTCCTAGGGTGATTGGCTAAAGTCCTACAGCACCCATTTCAAAATATTTTTCCAATGTATCATAAACAGAACTTAGCAAAACACCACGTGTTAGTCTAGTTTACAAAAAACACCCTACTGTTTTTCATAACATGCATGAGAAAAGCAGGATTCTCACTGAATATTGTGAGAATCTGAGAAAATCCCTCTGCTAGCAGCTTTTCAACATCCACACAGACTCTGATTTTCAGGTGACTTCCTGAAATAGGCTTGACTTACAGGCCAAACATGGCATACTTGCACAAGTAGACTTGCTTCACTTCAATGCATCATAACCAAATTTCTTCTGCAATTCTTAGCTGTGCCTGTATCCAGAATACATGATTTTCAAAATGTGTTTCATTTATGTAAGTATATCTGAAGATTAAATGTTTTACTTCAAGAATTACAACAGACATTGTTGCATATGGTTATTGAACATCTAAATTCATAAAGGGAAAGGAGTTAAAATAACAGAATAGAAGGACTCACCTGACCTCACAGTGTAAATATAGTTGACTGCATGTACATCCACTTTTAACATTCTACTATTTTCCATTTGTTGAGTCATGGGTAAAATTTTAACTTTGGTCCTGCAGTGGTTCAGCTATATTAGTTTCAGTACATAAGTGTCCTCAATAATTTCAGTGGATTACAGTGTCTGGCAGATGGCACTACTGTTAATAACACCTGTTTTGGTCTACATGTGGTCTTTATGCCAAAGAATTACTTCAATCACCGGGGCATCAACAGAATAACAACATCAGAGGAAAACAGAAAAGTGGGGGGTTTTGCCTAATAAACCACACCAGGTGATAATTTGACTCAGGTTCCTGCCTAGTATCATGGAAATCTTTCTGATCTAATGAAAAGCACCAAAGATTTAAAGACTGTCAGCACAAGCTAGTAAAAACATTACAAAATCAAAAAGGCAGTGGAATAAGAACAATATAAGATCTGCTGTATTGTTGTTAAATTGAAGTTGCATGAAAAGATACTGATTAGATAGCAAATCACCTACCTCTGCAGGGGAGTTATCCAGTAAAGGAGACATTTATGAACACAAGGCATAGAAGGAACATTTGTGTCTAAGTTCCAGAACACATGTCATCGTTTAGGGTCAGGACGGCCCCTTAGACCTATAACAGGTGCTCTCTGTTAACCCCCCTCCCTCCCCAAAGGGGAAAGAGAAAGGGAATAAGGGAGAGAGACTTAGCCATTAGAAAAGGAAACTAGAACACCTTTAATGAAAATGAAATTAATAATTATAAGAATGGAGTATATACAAATATATACAAAACCAGTATTGAACTCAACCCCCCTGATGGTAATTCCATCACCGTCACCACTGATGCTGTGGAGCAGGCACTGGGGGAGTCCCAGACTGGTCCCCACAGCAGATGGGAGCTGTGTTCAGGAGCTGCATTCTGGTACTGGGTTCAGGAACACACAGACTGGGATCGAAGGCAGAATGGAAAGAGTCCTCCTTGGGTGCTCCAAGCAAGGAACTGAAAGAGGACCCGAGCCAAGCAAAAGCTGGCAAAGCAGTCCAAGAGGGAAGAAGAGACCAGAGACCCTTTGGATCTCTCAGATCTAAACCAAATATGACGTATATGGGATGGGATGCCCCGTTGGTCAGTTGAGGGTCACCTGTCCTGTCCGCTCCTCCCTGCAGGTGCGGTGTTTCACTTTTCTGCACCCCCCAATGTGGTACACAAGATCCAGCAGTGTCTAAATACCAATCCTTGGTAGTAACTCTAAATACAAGGTGTTACCACTGCTAGAAGCAGACACTGTCTGTGAGAACAGGCTGCTAACTTCAGAATGTGCAGTTAGTTAGAAGAACTGAGCTGAAAAGTAAAATTACTGAACAGAATTAGTCTGTTATCACTCAAACCAGATAGCACTTTCTGTAGTACTGTGTACTACCAGGTAGTAGTCTGTTTAACTCACTGGTGTTTAAAGTCACCAAGATACTACATAAAATGTAGAAGCAGCAGAAGATAATATCACTCATGAGTAAGGCCATGACTAGTCTGGCTTGTTCCCTAGGTGCCTAAAATGTCATGCTATCACTGAAATGCTTAAATTTGCAAATTTAGATTGTCTCTTTGTCACCATGTTAATTTTTGTCCTTTTAATGTAGGAGCTGTAATAGCACGAACTTTGGCACTCAAAGTGTGGCTAAGGTCATTAGGTCAATTAAATGTTATGATACTTTTTAGCACTAAGAAATATATTCCAGGAAGAGTGTCCTCTCATAATTATAACTTTGAATTGTACCAGCAAGAAATCTAGTACACTTGATTTATGTACCTGCATTAAACACAGAATGCACCTCAAATCAACCAATATTTTGAGTGCATCTGTGCCTAGAGCTAACTAGTGGGAATGGCCTCATAACTACTGTTTTCTCAAACCTTACACTTCTGTGGATTTTAGCTCTTTTTTGATGCTACAGAAAGAATTTCCGTCTTCTTTGGGTGGGAGACTTCCAAGTCCAATACTGAAAATAGACTGCAATGGTCATATGTCTAAGAACAAATGGAGATTACTTGTTTATTTCATAGCATGATTATCATGTTGCCAAAGTGTCAGGAATGTGGGAGGTAAGGTGCTTTTCCCACTTTTTTATCCAGTACCTCCATGGTGTGTCAAAGTTGTGGTTTAACCACCAATTACAATTTATTCAGTGATTGAGATGGTGGAGAAATATTCCCAGACATTCAAACTTTCACTCCAAGTCTTTCCATTTTGTAGAAAGGAATTAAAGCTTAACTGGTATAAAGACAAAGGAAAGACAAAGAGAAAGGAAGAGAAAAAAAGGCTGGGGTTTTGACCTTTAAAATAGAGTAACTACTGTTGCTATGTGCAACAGCTGTGAAGCAGATTTTTTTTCAGTGTGTCTGTTAAATCCACTTAAGTCTTCTGGGAAGTTAGAGGACTACCTGTCACTCCCTAGAGGAATTCAGTTCTGAGGTGCAATTCTGGCCAAGGAACAGCAACAGATACCCCAAGGAATGTAAAGATCAGAGAAAGAGTCTCTTCATGCCTCCAGAATTTGTGGCAGCTGAGAAGGCAATATGTGGAGGATGGTTTTAAGTTCTTAAACTCTGCCCAAACTGGACTCCCTGTTAAATTTCTGTGCGAGGCAGTGGGAATCAGTGTACCAATTCTTTAATCATAACTTGGTAAATTCTCCCCTGTGGATGACTGTGAAACAATGAAACCTTGCAGACCTGTACAGTCTATTGAAACCTGTGGAAATAATCCCTGTGCTGATGGTGTATTTCAATAAAGACCACTCTGAGCAGGTGTTCTGTTCTTCAAGTCATGATAATTTATTTTAGTGGTTTCCTCATGTGCTCTATCATTTATAAAAAGATATCCATATACAAGAATAAAGTCTTAATATAGTCCTGAGGAAGTGTCCTGATGCATTGCTGGCCCTGAACTACATAATCCCACATTAGTAATTTTAAAGAAAATTATGTTGGTCTTAAAGTCTTGAAGTTTTCAACTTCTTTCATGTATCAGAGACTGAACTCAGACAATCCTGATACAGAAGAGCTCAAAAAAAACATATGAGAGAACAGTGTTGACCCCACAAACTTCTGCATCTCTTCTGGATCAGGGATTTTCTTCCATACACGTTAAAAACCTTGCAGAAGTTTTGTTCTGCATTGTTATGCATTTAGCACTTAGAAGTGCTTAGAAGTACTCTCTTGAAATTCTACCAGTAAAATGGCAAAATGTGACGAGCAGCAGGGTGGGAGGGCACCAAAAATTGTGAGGAAATTAGGAGGTGGAAATGTACTCTCATCCTGCTGTTCCACAAACCAGCAGAAACTCTTGTTTCTGCCTTGATTGCCAGTCACATAATTCGAGGGTTTATGTTTTCCCACAAAACTTGAAATCTCTAGTGTCTGCAATCTTCAGCAACTTTCTTAGATGTTATGTTATAACCTGAGCAGAAATAGAAGTGTCAGGAGAAATCTGCAGCTATTTGTTAGTCTGATGCAATGCATTTTAAGTTGTACTATTTTCTTCTTGCACAGCCTTGTGTGTGTATATATATAGATGGTTTTTACATACTTGTTTCTTTTGAAGAAAACCATGATAAGGAACCTGAAGACACTGTAGAAGAGGGCAGGTTTATATGAAAAGGCTTGTTGAAAATGAGGGAAACTCAGACAGTGGACATCTGCTCTTACTGCCTGCAGGACCAGAGACTGTACCTATGGAGAGAGAGGTCCCTTTGAGTTCTGTGTTTCTAAATCTTAAGATCACTCAAAGAAGTATGACAAGAGGAAAAACTAGATATAAAGTAAATTATGGATGTTATAACAAGAGAACAGGAACTTGATTATGGAGACAATTGTAAATCAGTAGTGAAATGTTTTGAGGGTTTCAACAAGATTGCAAGCTTAATAAGGGTTTTGACATCAAAGCCTTGAATGATGATAAGCAATGAAGCATCAGGAGGACAAACAAAGGAATGATAAAGAGCCCTTCAGGCATCATCAGGCTTTAGAGTTTTTGGCTTTAGGATATAAATGAGTTATTCAGAGGAAATGAATGTGTGTCTAAACAGAATAGAAAACACTGCAGTATGCTCTGATATCATTGATTTCTCTCAATGTGTGTGTATGTGCATATATACATATGCACATATACATAGATGTCAAGCAAAGAGAGTTTGAATGTTGAACCACCTAGAGAAATTGCATATAAGCCATCTCTTTCTGAAGCCAAAAATAACAGGAACAGAAATGTACCATTGCCTTTTTAATAGTTCAAACTCAAGGGTATTCAATTACTTTGTGAAAGCTGATGATTAGATTAGATATGTCCAATAGAAAACTAAGGGTGAGAGGGGTTTTCATGGAAACAAAAATGCTCAGAAGCAATTTCACTTCTAATTATTTTTTCTGAATTATTAGTTTTTGCTTGTCTCAAAAGAGGGTGCTATGTATTATGGGAGGAATCAGAAGATTAACATCATTTATTATCCACAGAGAAATGGTCCCCTCTTTTCCAAGAAAAGCCAATTATAGAAAAGGTTACTTCCATTCACTCTGATGGAAGGAGGGTTATGAAAAGATCAGCTAGGTGAATGCAAGACCACCCTACAGTCTAAATAACAATAGTAAGAGGGCCAAGAGCTGTAGTGCTTTGTGCTTTAATGAAAAACCAACAGCAGGATGTTAAATCTTTCTGTGCTGTACCTCAAAGACAGCAGTAAATATGGGCCATCCAAATTGTGACTGATGCAGCAGAAATGCAAAAGGGTCTGATCTTAATAAATACACCAATGTTCAAAGAACTTTCTGAGCTGCCAACTAGATAACTTGTTCTAAAGATGAATCTGTATTTTAAGTCATTTCTAGTTTATGAGTAAACACAAACAATGCTTTGACAGTTTTCATGCCCTGTCAGAGTTTGAGTAGTTTTAGAGAGTGTCTGCCAAAGCAGTCAGATTGTCACATGCAATGTTTATATTTCTCCTTAAACAAGAAGTGACCAGGTAGAGTATGGAAGCGCCACAGCAGTCTTATTTCCATACTTATTCTGATATCACAGGTAAATCTAAAGCCCAAGATAAGAGGACAATAAATATTAGTCTTTTATTCATATAGTATATGACAAATAATTTGTCTTGGATTATCAAACAGAGTAAGAGCCACCTTCAACAAGTCTGAAATTATTACCAAGTTCTCTTGAGATTTTATTTTCATATTCAAAAACCTCCATGAATATGGTAGGATTAAAAAAAAAAAAAACCCAGACTGGAAGGAAGTCAGAGTAGTAGTGTTTCTGATACGTTTCTTGCTTAAATACACTGATTCAGTAAATACCTTATAAGGCAGTTGGTTAGAGAAATTTTCAAAGCCCCAGGCCTGCTAGCTTCTCTACACAGTACCCTGGGAGAACTGTGTTCATCAGAAAGGTGATCCAGGTGATACACAAGGGAAACACAGATAACCCTCCAGGTATCTGACAGGAAACACAAATACAGTGGGACTTAAGATTCAGGCAGACCCACTCCTACCTTATGTGCCTTAATATCTGTGAATATCTCAGCCTTAGATGCAGATTAGATGAGCTATGTAGCATAAGATCCATTTTCAAAACCAGGTGATGCTTGTGTTTCTTTGCATCAATGGCATCATATACCAAAAGTAAAAATATAAAATTTAGGTTGTCAGCAATGCAGGTATTATATTACGAGAAAAATTGATACGTAGGTTCTGCAAAGTATTTTGATCATATTGCAACAGCCTCATCCATGGTTATTGAATCGAATTCAGGTAAACATAGGTACCTCGTAATGCATTTATGACTCAGCTTTCTTTTTATCTTGCAGTGAAGAGTAATCCCTGCCATTGGAATTTACCCACAAGCATGAGTTTCTAAGATATATTTTAAGACGTTTGTTAGATAATGAAGCTGATTTTCTTGTATGTTCTTTGAGTACTTTTCTTTGATCTCTAAAAGGTGTTCTGGATTTGAGAAAATATAGGCATCTACTGTGGACAACAATTAAATTCTGTGAAAAACATATACTTATCTAAATGAAAATAACTCAGAACACCTTAATATCTACTCAGTGACTCCCATGCAAACATTGTCTTTTGACAATCTCTGTCTCAATAATTCTGCTCTCTTGTGAATCCTGAGGGATGCACCCTGTACGCTTTGGAAGTGAAGATTAGAAGTATTGCCTTAATTTGCTCTGATAAAACAAGATTTTTTGGTTTTCTTTAAAGTTCATCATCTAGAAAGTATTTGGAGTAGTGATTACCTGTAGGTATGGATTCCAGACACGTTGCTCTGCTGCACTTGTGAGTCAGCCAGGGGAGTTTTACTGAGACAATAATGGGAGCAGACTGAGAGCACCAACAAATGTTTATTCCAGCTTCTTTCAAAATCCCCAATACACAGATAGCATCAGCCTTCTGAAGAATTTAGAGCTAATTTGTTCAATATTTATGTCTTTCTGTGATAACATTCACCCTCATTTCTACCTCTAGCCAAATAATATAGCATAAGTTGTGCTTGAATCATTTCTCTGTTAGAAATGAGTATCTATGAACTTTGCACATCAAGGAAAACAATAACCCAAAACTTTACTTATTTATCAAACTATGTACTTTCTCATAATGCATGAAAAATTTAAAAAATCTCTCTTGCTAGTTGCATGGTGTTATTTAAATCATGGTATTCAAAAGACTGTCAAGCCTATTCATCCGTATTTTATTGTCATCCAGACTTAGCAAAGGAAATACTTTGAAGGAATGACTTGTTTTGCAGAATCCTGCTATTGATTTTGTCAGGTACACTCAGATCAAAAGTTTGCATTTTATATGAAATATACACTTTAGCAAGAAAGTAAAATTATATTAAAATGAAAACAAAATTCTGTTACTGAAAGGCATGCAGATATATTGATGGAAACATTTTATGAAAAATAAAAAGAGCAACAGCTCTGATATTCAACAAACATACACTGTTATTGATGTCACTCTACTGTACATAACTACTGTATTGAAGACCCTGTTTAATCATTCTCCTGGTAATAATAATGATACTAAAGAAAATAATTAAAAAATGCCACACTATTCAGACTGGCAAAGGGAAAGCTCAGGGGAACTCATCAATGTATATAAACATCTGGAGGGAGAACACACAAAGAATTTATAGCCAGGTGCTTTTTAGTGGTGCCCAGTGACGTGACCGAAGGCAATGGGCACAAACTGAAACACAGGAGAGTCCACCTGAACATCAGGCAACACTTTTTTACCATGAGGTTAGATAAGCACTGGCATAGGTATTCCAGAGATGCTGTAGAGTCTCCATCCTTGAAAATACCCAAAAGCCATCATCCTGGGCCATTTGCTCTAGGAGTGTCTTCTTGAGCAGAGGGATTAGACTTGGTGAGGTCCAGATGTTCCTTTCAACCTCAAACATGTTGTGATTTTGTAAAGAAAATCAGGGAAAATATGTAAGTGCATTTCTTCTTTTAAATCTGTGTACTTTTTGTCTGGCTCTTTATGGTAGCGATCATCTCAGGTAACAATATTCCCTTTGTTAGTTCCAGTTCTCTGGAATCTCTGTTCAGATCACCTGTAGCTCTGGCAATAGTTCTGGCTGGAATTAACTGCCTTTGGTACCTTAGACGTGACCACTCATAATGGGCAATGATGTGAGCCTTTAAAAACGACAGATACATTTCTCTGCTGGCTGCCTCTGTGTCACTAGATCAATGTACAATATTAGAATGAGAGACTGGTATTTCCATTTCACATAATATCAAAAAAAAAGAAGATATTTTTAATTGATTACTTGCTGCCTCTTTCCCCAAGAGTTCAAATATATCTTTTAAAGTTGATATCCCACAGAACTGCAGTGGAAAGACATTGATATTTGATTCTCTTATTAATTAAAAGAGAGTGTTTCCAAGTGGGATCTTTCCCTTGCTCAGCTTTTCTTTTATTACTTCTTTTGCAGATGCTCTCTGTGTCATCCTTCTTCCTTGACTGAATCTGCCCACAGCCTGTACAGTTTTGTTTAATACAAGTAGTTTAATCCCTAATGTCTGTGTCCCACATAAAAATCTATAAGTGTTGCATTGTTTTTATATCTCACTTCAGACTTCATGGGTATCAATATGTATAAGCCATCATTTACCATTGATGATTGGGCTTTTATTTTTTCTTTTTATTACTATATTAGAAGATAAAAATTCTTTTGAGAGCAAATTAAAACAAATGGCTATTTTATTTTCTCACCCTCACTGCTGTATCATATGTCAAAAGGCTTGGCAAAATTTGCTTGATTGGAGACACATTACTGAAGGCCAAAAGTCAAGGGGCATATAATCAAGAGTGTGTACTGGGCATAAATATTAGAAACAAAAAGCTAGGAAAGCCTTGAGGCTGCCCTTTAAAGTTTTGCTCTCTTTACAGAGAAGATACAAGTAGACTTTTTTCCTTCATGTTTTAACTTTAATGCTCATGACTCTCATTCATAAATCAGGAATACAGAATCACAGAATCACAGAATCACACAGGTCGGAAAAGACCCTAGGGATCATCATGTCCAACCATTAGCCCTACTCTACAAGTTCACCCCTAGACCACATCCCCCAACACCACATCCAATCGATGTTTAAACACATCCAGGGATGGCGACTCAACCACCTCCCTGGAAAGCCCATTCCAATATTTCACTACCCTTTCCGTGAAGAATTTTTTCCTAATGTCTAGTCTAAACCTACCTTGTTTCAGCTTGAGGCCAATCAGAGCCATTCCCTCTGGTTCTATCCCTAATTACCTGAGAGAAGAGACCAGCACCAGCCTCTCTACACTGTCCTTTCAGGTAGTTGTAGAGAGTGATCAGGTCTCCCCTCAGCCTCCTCTTCCTCAAACTAAACAGGCCCAGCTCCTTCAAATGATTCTCATATGATCTATTCTCCAATCCCTTGACCAGCTTTTTTGCCCTCCTCTGTACCTGCTCCAGCACCTATTTCTCTTGTACTGAGGTGCCCAAAACTGGACGCAGTACTTGAGGTGAGGCCTCACCAGTGCTGAGTACAGAGGGACAATCACGTCTCTACTTCTGCTGGTCACACTATTTCTAATACAGGCCAGGGTGCCATTGGCCTTCTTTGCCACTTGGACACACTGCTGGCTCATATTCATTTGCCTGTCTATTATAACCCCCAGATCCCTCTCTTCTAGACAGCTCTCCAACCACACTGCCCCAAGCCTGTAGCTTTGCATGGGGTTGCTGCCACCCAAGTGCAGGACATGGCACTTGGTCTTTTTGAAACTCATACCATTAACAGTGGCCCAGTGATCCAGTCTATCTCAGTCTCTCTGGAGAGCCTCCCTATCCTCATGCAGATCGACACACCTGCCTAACTTGGCGTCATCTGCAAATTTACTGATGGTAGACTCTATGTCCTCATCAAGATCATCAATAAAGATGTTAAGTAGAAATGGCCCCAGCACTGAGCCCTGCAGAACACCAACTGCCGCCAGTTGGATACCATTGGCCACTATTCTCTGGGCCCATCTGTCTAGCCAGTGCTTGATCCAGCAGATTGTATTCTCATCCAGGCCATGAGCAGACAGTTTTTCCATTAGAAATCTATGGGGAACAGTGTCAAACACTTTCCACAAGTCCAGGTAGACCACATCCACATCCTTTCCCTCGTCCAATAGTTGGGTCATCTTGTCATAGAAGGAGATCAGGTTCGTTAGGCAAGATCTTGTGTGGTAGAAATCTACAGCAGGGAACATTTCTACATTTCAGGTCAATCATTTTCAAAAAGTGCATACAAAAATACACAGTACTGATAGCTCTGTGATGAATGCCCGTCATGGTAGTCATGGCAGTCTAGTGAAGTTCCCACTGACTTGAAAAGGGGAAACATTGCTCCCATTTTCACAAAGGTAAAAAAGGAGGACCTGGGCAACTACAGGCCAGTGAGTCTCACCTCTGTGCCTGGCAAGATCATGCAGCAGATCCTCCTGAAGGCTCTGCTATAACACATGGAAAATGAGGAGGTGATTCACCAACGTTGCTTTACCAAAGGAAATCATGACTTTTACAGTGGAGTAACAGGATCAGTGAACAAGCAAAGAGAAGCTGATGTCATCTACCTGGACTTGTGCAAAGCCTTCAACACTGTTCCATGTGACATCCTGGTCTCTAAATTGGAGAGACATGGATTTGATGGATGGACTACTGTGTGGATAAGGAACTGGCTGGATAGTTGCACTCAAAAGAGTTGTGATTGATGGCTTGATGTCCAAGGATTCGATAGGTGGACCACTTTGTGGATAAGGAATTAGCTGGATGGTTGCACTCAAAGAGTTGTGATCAATGGCTTGACGTCCAAGTGGAGACCAGTGACAAGTGGAGTTCCTCAGGGAGAGGTACTGGGACTGGTGCTGTTTAATATCTTTGTTGGTGACATGGAGAGTGGGATTGAGGGCACCCTCAGTTTGCTAATGACATCAAACTGTGTGGTGTGGTCGACATGCTGGGGGTAAGGGTTACCATCCAGAGGGACTTGGACAGTTTTGAGAGGTGGGCCCATGCCAACCACATGAAATTCAACAAGGCCAAGTGCAAGGTCCTGCACTTGCTTCAAGGCAATCCCAAACACAAGTACAGGCTGTGTGAAGTACAGATCTGAGAGCAGCCCTGAGAAGAAACACTTGGTCATGCTGGCTGATGAAAAGGTCAACATGAGCGAACAATGTGCGAGTACAGCCCAGAAAGCCAACCATTCTTTCAATGGTTGCATCAAAAGAAATGTGGCCAGGAGGTCATTCTGCCCCTCTACTCTGCTCTTGTGAGACCCCATCTGGAGTACTGTGTGCAATGCTGGAGCCACCAATACAAGAAGGACATGTACCTCTTGGAGTGGGTCCACAGAAGAGCTATGAAGATAATCTGAAGGCTGGAACACCTCTCTTATGGGGACAGGCTGAGAGAGTTGGGATTGTTAATCCTGAAGAAAAGAAAGCCGCAGGGAGACCTTATAATGTCCCACCAGTATCTGAAGGGGACCTACAAGAAAGCTGGGGAGGCACTTTTTACAAAGGCCTGTAGTGTCAGGAAGAGGGGTAATGGTTTGAAACTGGAAGAGGATAGGTTTAGACTGGAGATAAGAAGGAAATTCTTCACTCTGAGGGTGGTGAGACACTGGAAAAGGTTGCCAAGGGAAGTTGTGGATGCTACATCCCTGGGTATGTTCAAGACCAGGTTGGATGAGGCAACCTGGTTGCGTGGGAGGTGTCCCTGCCCGTGGCAGAGGATTTGGAACTACATGGTCCTTTCTAACCCAAACCATTCTATGATTCTTTGATACTATGATTCCATGAATGCATACTTCATAGCATCATCCAGTGATCCTAAAGCACTGCAAGCAAGGCTACAACATATGCTAGGGTTTTTAAACACTAAGTATCTACACATCTGAATTCAAAAAAGAAGAAAAGAAATTTTCTCCATTTTTGTCTCTTTATTTGTATAGGAGAATCCTATCTCAGATAATATGCTGTAACATGGTACCCTCTAGCCATCCATAGTTGAAAAATGAGGATCATAGAATGACAGAATCATTCAGTTTGGAAAAGACCCTTAAGATCATTTAGTCCAACTGTTAACCCAGCACAGCCAAGTCCACCACTAAACCATTTTCCTAAACACCACATCTACATGTCTTTTAAAAACTTCCAGGTATGGTGAATCAATCATTTCCCTGGACAGCCTGTTCCAATTTTTCATAATATGCAATCTAATTATGATCTAATATGCACCTGGCACATCTTGAGGTGATTTCCTCTTGTCCTATCACTTGCTATTTTGGAAAAGAGAACAACAACCACCTCACTACAACCTCCTTTCAGGTAGTTGTAGAGAGCAATAACATCTTCCCTGAGCCTCCTTTTCTCCAGACTAAACAACCCCAGTTCCCTCACCCACTTCTCATAGGCCTTATTGTTTAGAGCCTCCACCAGCTTTGTTGCCATTCGTTGGACATGCTCCAGCAACTCAATGTCTTTCTTGTGGTAAGGATGCCAAAACTGAACACAGTATTCCTTATCCTTATTCCTCTTAGAATCTGAGTATCAGTATTTACTGTCTCCTGAATTACCCGTTTTCAGTAGAAATTCTAAGATTCTTACAAAGAGCTTAAATATTCAGTTAAACTGAAACACACCTATATTAAGGAAAAGGAAGAGCATGTACAAGGAATTATTAGATTATCACTGGATGAGCATCATTATGCTTAGTTTAGTGTATCAGATACAAAATCCATGTGACAGGCTAATCAGTTTCACTTTCTGAAGGTTCTTCTAATCTCAGTCTCATACCAATGTAAGAAAACGACAGTGTTTTCTCTTGTCTGTAGTTTGTGATAAAAAAAATCACAGCAATGCACATGATTCTTGAAAATAAACAATTCTAAATAACAACATTGACATGTATTTGGCAGATGTCATCAGTGTTGATGAATGTAAATGCCTCTTCCAAGTGAAGCACATCAACAGCGTAATCATATTGTAACCAAGTTAGAAATTGTTTCTCATCTAGACATGTGTCTCATGTATGACTTTGTGAAGCCTAACTACAACTCTGATACCTCTACCCACTACTCTTGAAGAGATGCTTAAGCTATATTCTTGGCATAGTTTTCAAAAACTGGCATCTCAGAAATAAAATCGCAGGTGTTGTACAAGCTATTCATTCTGAGAATAATGTGTGGAGAGATATTCTAGAGCTCTCATGGTATTCCATTCATTATTCCCTATATCAAACATACAAATTGCATTAGCTAGCTTCAGAAAGTCTTTGGTTTGTAGTGAAAAAAACAAAGAGGTGACTGGGTACAATCAACATGGCTTCATCAAGGGCAAATCGTGCCTGACAAACCTGGTGGCCTTCTTTGAGAAGGTCACAACATTAATAGACAAGGGAAGAGCAACTTATGTCATTTACCTGGACCTGAGCAAAGCCCTTGATGCTGTCCTGCACAACATCCTGGTCTCCATGCTGGTAAACCATGGGTTTGGTTCAATGAATGGACAATTTGGTGGATAAAGAACTGGTTTTGTGGACGCACCCAAAGAGTGTCTGTCCATGTCCAAGTGGAGACCAGTGACAAGTGGCATCCCTCAAGGATCAGTACTGGGACCAGTCTTCTTTAACATTGTTGGAGACGTGGACAGTGGCATTGAGTGCACTCTCTGCAAGTTTGACAATGACACCAAGCTGTGTGGGGCGGCTGACATGCTGGAGGGAATGGATGTCATCCAGAGTGACTTGACAGGCTGGAGAGGTGGGCCCATGCCAACCTCATAAGGTTCAACAAGACCAAGTGCAAGATCCTCCAACTGGGTCAGGGCAATCCCAGGCACCAACATAGGCTGGGCAGTGACTGGCTTGAGAGCAGCCCTGAAGAAAAGGACCTGGGGGTACTGGTGGATGAGAAGCTCAACATGAGCCATCAGTGTACACTTGCAACCCAGAAGGTCAATCATATCCTGGGCTGCATCAAGAGAAGCATGGCCAGCAGGTCGAGGGAGGTGATTCTCCCCCTCTACTCCACTCTCATGAGGCCTCACCTGGAGTACCGTGTCCAGTTCTGAAGCCCCTATGGACGTTCTGGAACGTGTCCAGAGAAGGGCCACGAGGATGATCAGAGGGCTGGAGCACCTCTCCTATAGGGACAGACTGAGAGAGTTGGGGTTGTTCAGTCTGGAAAAGAGAAGGCTCTGAGTAAATCTTATTGTGGCCTTCCAGTATCTGAAGGGGGCCTGCACGAAAGCTGGTGAGGGACTTTTTAGGATGTTGAATAGTGCTAGGACTAGAGGGAATGGATCAAAACTAGGGGTGGGTAGATTCAGATTAGACATTAGGAAGAATTTCTTTACCATGTGTGTGGTGAGACACTGGAACAGGTTGCCTAGAGAGGTGATGAAAGCCCCATCCCTGGAAGTTTTAAATCCAAGCTGGATGAGGCTCTGAGCAACCTGATCTAGTGGGAGGCGTCCCTGCCATTGACAGGGGGGTTGGAACCAGATGATCTTTAAGGTCCCTTTCAACCCTGCCAATTCTATGATTCTATGAATATATAAAATAGATTTATAGGTGATAAACCCTATTCTGTCTCGTCTGAATGAAAAATGTAATCCAGTCTGGATTATTTTATATTGAAGAAAGGAAGGATCTGTAACAGATTCTTCTTTGATCCATCAGCCATAGTTATGGTGTCATCTTCCTCCACTTCCTTGCCACTTCACACTGTATTGCTGCAACCCCACCTTGAATATTGTGTGCAGTTTTGAGTGCTTTAATATAAGAATGACATTAAACTATTAAAGTGTCCAAAGCAGGAAGATTATGATGGTGAAAAGTCTCAAAGGCAAGGTTTATGTGGAGCAGCTGAGGTCACTTGGTTTATTCATCTCTGAGAACAGAAAGCTGAGGGGTGACCTCATCTTAGTCTATAGCTTCCTCAAGGGAGGCTCATCTACCTTCTCCGGTGACCAGAGATAGGACTCAAGGAAATGGAATGAAGCCGCATCAAGGGAAGTTCAGACTGGACAATAGGAAAAGCCTCTTTACTGAGATGGTGGTCAGTCACTGGAACAGCGTCCCCAGGGAAGTAGTCATGACACCAAGCCTGTCAGAGTTCAAGGACTGTCTGAACAATGTTCTTAGTCATATGGTTTAGTTTTAGGTTGTCTTGCAAGGATCTGGGAGTTGGACTTGATGATTCTTATGGGCCCCTTCCAACTCAAGATATTCTATGATTCTATATTTTTCTAGATGTATTCTGCAAGCATTACAGGCTTTCTGTGGCACTGGAGACTAGTTTGGTATAGACATCACTATGATGCTTATTGCTGTCTGTTTAATCTTCATAAAATTAACTAATGGTATTTCAGGTTGCAGTCGAATGTAATATGATGACTGGATTTCATTTACATGGTGGAATGTACAGATTTCTTTCCCATGCTTGATGTCTCCTCAGGTCTGTCCACATTGTCCTAAGACAGGGCCATATGCACATAAGAGTGAATGAAAACACAAGTCATGCTTCTGGAAGCACAGGGCTCTATCAGTCTCTCCAGTTAGTGAATAAACATCAGTTTGTGTCCCATCTCTTCTAGTATTCAAACACACTTTGCACTAATGGTTATTAACGTCTGAATAAATATCTGATGCTCTCGTGGATGACTTTTTCCACAAGTGACTGTAGAAACTAAATCTTAATGAAGGAATACCATCTTTTCAGTCCTCAGTGATAAATTTAATTAATCCTTTGTCATGAAAATTTATTAGGCATTGATTCAGAATGGAAGGTAGAGAATACCAGAATTTATCTGTACTTTTTACTTTAATGTTACCTTCTATCTGTAAATCAGCTCCTCTCAAAACTGTGTGGATATTTATTGCTTTTGGTTTGGCTGCTTTCAACTCCTTCTTTTGTAGTGGTAGATAATGTATGGCAAATTTATCCTGGTTATACAATAAATTTCCCTTAGTCAGTAGGGATAATATGAAGGACTCCTTCAAATTTGACCTTCACTTTGTGATGGATGCAGTTCATGGTTGAACCCTTTATTTAGCAGTTTGCATGTTATTTCACTGATAGAGCTAATTTTGCTATGACTTGTTTAGTAAATGGGATTAGCAAAGAGATTATTTTTGGTGAATGTAAGTAATTCAGAGCTTTTAGTCTTTTAGAACATTTGGAATTTGGGTCATCTGTCTCAGAGTATTCCATGCCTACTTTTTCTTCTTAAATTTTTGTTATACAAATGCTAACAACTTAAATGATAATGTACCTCTGCAAGAATAATCTGCTTTCCTGATGTAGTGGAGGACCTGTTGTTCATCTTCTTCACTGAAGCATTTCACATTTGTGCATCCTCATGTAGCGTATTACATTTAATCAGCACTTTGCAAGACCCTTGTCCTTTCAAGTACTTGTTTTTCTTCTCATAGATGACACTTTCTGCTTCATTTGTTATTGATTCACTTGGAATCTCTCACTGACTTTCTAAAACTTTTTCTTTTGTCTATGTTATTGCTGTTTTGCTTCTTTGACATAAAAGCATCCAAGAGCTTTGTATTACAAATATTATGTAACATTCCCACCATTACTGGATCTATTGTGTCTTACTTTCTTTTGATTTTTTGGGGCTATGTTCGGAAATGGAACAAGGCTGTGGATCTGAAAAGCTCTCAGATCCAGTGATGACCCATAGATTTACTGAAGTTTTATGAATTACACACACCTTACATGATCATCTGGCTAGATATAAACTACCTACATCGTCATGGTTTAGTCTGATGAATGTGATATTTATACTTGAAGCCTGAAATAAAAAAAAAAGAGTATTGTAAAGCACAGAAAAAAAAAATATAAAAGAAAGAAAATATTCACTGGCATCATGTGAATAAGTGTAGTGGTAGCAGATGTGCAAATGAAAATGATACTGTGGAATCCAATTTTCATTTTGGAGAATGCCTTTTTAAAACTGCTTGTGTGGAAAGGTCATTGCATAAAACATATAGTAGACATACAGATAAGCTGGTCTCATATAAATTTTGCTACCTCTAATGGTACCATTTATTGCCTCAGCTTGTGGACTAAATTACTTAGTTGACCTTTTTAATGGATAAAAGTCAAAAGAGAGAACAGATTGTGAAGGAGGGAGGGCTGTGTATATCGACTAGAATTTCAAAAACTATTTACAATGTATGGTACCATTATTGGACTATCACATCTACATCAAGAATGGAAGGAATAAACATTTTTTTCCATTAGTTCTCACTTAAGTAATAAATTTAATTTAAAAATCCAACTAATAAAACATAGAGGTATATTAGGAACAGAGACTTAGATTTCATGTAGATAGCTATTGCTTTCCACTTCCCTTCTATATTAATCCAGTTCTGATGAATTCTTGTAACTTAGAGGGCCAAAATGATGTAGAAAACAAAGTCTGATGACATAGTCAAATCAAACTTCTAATCAGGACGTTAACATACAACAACAAATCCCTTGACCCATGTGATCTTGATGTCCAAAAAGATCAAGCCTTGACTTTTGCGTGTGGAATATGGAGTAATGTTTTTACCTGAATGTAATCCAGTGTACTATAATTTGATCAGTTTTCTTTATCCCCTAGAAATATCGCTTTCCAACAAAAAGTCAAAGGTTTAAAAAAATCTGCCAGAGTTTGTATATCTGTCAATAAGACATTTGTCCTGTCTCCAGGATTTACTTCATGCTGTGCTACATACCAGTATCCAGAATTACAAGCAAATTGATGAATTTTTGCTGAAAGAACTTTAGTAAGGCCAAAATTGGTGACAGAACAAAGTTAGAGAAAGCCTTGCTGGTTACAGTGCAGAAGTTTCCCCTTTCCTGAAAGAAACATGTGATTGTATTTGCCAGTTCAGAACAATTTACTCTTCTACCATTGAATATGTGACTGAGTAGAGGTTAATTACTGGAAAAGTTCACAGAAAATAAATTTCAGACTTTAACTTCTGACACTAATTTTTTGATAGAAATAAGAAAAGGAGAGTATAATTAATGCAAGGCGGTGGGAAGCCTAATCTGCTAAACTCTCATTTTCATGAAAGATGGAATTGGAAAAGGTAAGAGATATGAGGACAGACATGAAGATCCTCTCAGATAAACAAGACTAAAAGATTGTGGATTCTTTAGTCTCAAAGAAAAGTCTGAGAATAGGACAAATCCATAAAGAATTTATTCCTTTGTCTAGACATATCAGAAGGGTATCATGACTGAAGGAGAAATGGTTATCTAAACTAAGAGGCAATATTGATGCAAGAACAAGATATGTATAAACCATATACTTAGATCTAAAATTATATATATATTCCTAGCCACTAGAGAGGTGAGATCCTGGAATTGCCTTCCAGTAGAAATAATATAATTAGCTATCCTACATTTATTGTGATAACTAGATAGGTAAATTCTGTTTAATCTCATTTGCAGTATTGGTCAGTCCTTCATCAAGCTGCAACAAAATGATACTTGGCAACATGCTTCCTAAAAATCATCATTTTCACTTTCATAAACAGGACTGGTTGAAAAACTAAATGGTCTCCGTAGTTATTCCAGGCATGTTATATATGAGATTGCTTTTATTGCAAAACCAGAATAGTCAGAAATGATGAAGGTCTCAGTCACATTGAATTTATTTATGGCTTCTGATAGACATGTGAAAGCAAATGTCAAAGAACCCTCTTGATCTAAACTCCTAAAACCACTGGAACGAGAAAAATAAATTAATATCGTAAATGTTCTGCTCCTTATAACCGAAGTGCAAACTAAAGCCGTGACTCTTGAATTTCCAATCTAGCAAAATAGAGAGCTGCAGAAGGAAAACAGATTGCAACACAGAAAATATTACAACTTGATGGTTTTGTGTCAATTATTGTATTTATCCACCAACAAACAAGAAAAAGTCAAAACTTTTCCAAGATACATAATTTTACCTTTTTATGCCAGGGAGAAGGTAATGAGGAGTTCATCGCTTTGAGCAAAGAGATTTCATCTCTCTCTCTCCCTAAGGCTGGTTACTACCATTAATATAGAGATATCTCAATCACACTTTCTACAGGAGCTTATGTAAGAACACAACTGCTGTACAATCACTGTATTATTTTTATACCTATGGGGAGACAAACTGTGCTGCTGGAACAACTAAATGTCACTAGTTGTCCAGAAAGCTCACATATCTACTGGTCTCTTAATGATAAATTACAGCAGTATCCAAACTGGACTTCAATGCATTGTGAAAATTTGCCCCCAACATGAGCCTCAGAAATAGTGAAGAGTTGCACGGACTAACAGGGGAAAAAAAAAAATCTGCTATTTTTCCAAGGTTTGACTCCTGTTCCTCTTCCCTCCATTTCATTTACTACTAAATTTCAAGGTGAACTACCTCCTCCTAAACATGGGCAAGAAGGCCACTCGGCCTGGGCAGGGTAGCAGGCTGTAAGCTGCCGGTCTGCAAAAGAGAGTATTTGCAAAAGCAAATATTCACAGAGTGGGTAATTGTATATAGGGTAATAAAAAGGCTTTTTTTCCTCCATCCTGTGTGATGAGAGGGTGTTAGGCTCTGTGGTGTTGTTATTAAGTAGAACACAGAATCATAGATTTAGGCTGGAAACGACCCTTAAGACTATCAAGTCCAACAGACAAGACCACCACTAAACAATGTCCCTAAGCACCAAATCTTTTAAATACCTCCGGGGTGGAGAAAAAACCATTTCCATGGGCATCCTCTTCCAATGCTTGACAACCCTTTCAATGAAGATATTTTTCACCAGTTTGGTTGTTCTTCTTTGGACATCGTGTAGTACAAGATAAATGATATTGCAAGAGGAAGGTGCCTTGTATGGAATAGTTGCTGTTGGAACATTCTAGTCTGTGTTCTTTAATAAAGTTGCCTCTAGCTAACCTACCCGTTCAATGTTTCTATGCATTGCGTTAACAACTAAGGCAATGTACCTCTTTGTTGCTCCTGTTTTTTGAGCAGTCTTCTTCCCAGATTTTGCTCTCCTAAACTGTATCTGAGTTCAGTTTATCTGCAGTTCCAGCAAACCCCTGTTATATTTTTCTTTTCATGCTGATGCCTTAAGAAGGCCACTTTTCATAATCCTTCTAATGCTCCTCATTGAATTGAAGTTCAAAAATAGATTTCTCTTCACGTTATTTCATCACAAGGTAAAATTTTCTCAGCAGCATTCCAGTTAAAATGAGATATACACTGAGAAATGTTCATACTAAAAGGAGCTATGTTATACCGAGTGTTGTGTGAGAATAAAAGTAAACCATACATGGTAAAAGGTCACTGAAACATTGGATCAAAAGTATGTTGGTTTGCCCAGCACATCTTTTTCTAATAAGTATTTTTGCATTATAGCAAAATTTTGTAAAGCCCAGCTCATCTCACCTTAACCTCATTGATCTGTCAAGCCTGTAGCCAGAGCTACACAACAGTCTCTTGCTCCTATGTTTTTTCATGGAGTGCTTTAAGCAAGACACTAACATGATATATAGATACATAGTATAGAGAACACAAGGAGAATGCTAGTTTGATGGGACTGTTGGCAGAGGTAGGAATGTCAAGAATGATCATATGTATACCAGATAAGGACCAGCAAAAATGGGGCCTGTGGGGAAAGGGTAAACATGGGTGAGCTGTTTGGAAGAACAGTGTGGAAAAGAAAAAGGACTTGGTGTCGAGGTTATTGCCTGGGTCTGGTGAAACATTTGTTTCAGTGCTGTGGAATTGCAGTAACAGCTTTTTCATTTGTATGATTCCTGCTTATTTATGGAAAGCTTGCTTTTGATGAGAATTTTGAGAAGCTGTGAAGGAGTACTTGAAAACTCAGGCGAGTAAGGAGGATAACAGAGGCAGAGAAGGTTCTGTGTGGGTTGTCTTTCAGAATAGGTTGTACATATCTAATGATCTGGTTATGAAGATTGCAGTATAGGACAAGCTCAAGACTAGTGCATACTTCCGTTTTAAGACCCAATACACACTGAAATTTGCTTAGTAAAATATTTGGTCTATGAAGAAGTGTATGGACAGTGGGTTCTCTTGTTGTATTTTGTTTAGTTTATACACTAGAAAGTCACAACAATATTCAGGTGTGATTTATTTCCTGAGAAGAATACTCTTTTTTGGTGACCCTCATCTTTAGATTGATTAAGAGGGTTCTGCAAGTGCTTGTTTTGTAGAGGCAAGCATGTTGATCTTTGGTTATGCTGTTCGATAATGCATAGCAACATAGATCAAAGTGCTCTTTCTCACAATAAACAGCTAAACATGTGCATTCCAGAATTTCATCTAGTGCACGAAATGGCATCCCTGAAATTACTTGGATAAAACAACACACCCACTGTGTACTGAAATGAATTCACATATGAAATCAATGCAGGACATAAATATACAGCTACAACTGGGAAAAAAATATTCATAGGGCAGCTACTTAATCTTTGTCAATTCAGTCCTGAAACAGAGGAAAATTATACAATACTGTAAAAATACAAACCTGGGAACTAAAACTCGTAACTCTACCAAATACTTAAAGTCATAGACCCAAAATAGATGCACAGAGATATTGTTTTGTTGATGTAATAAATAAAATTTCTTTCCTCTCCTCTGATCTTGGAGGAATTTCCCAATGTTTCACATGATCTAGGCAATATTTCTTGCACTTCTCCAAGAGTGGGACCTAATGACCCTAGCACATACTCTTTTGCAAACTACATGCTCTGCTCCACACGTGTTTATCAGAATTGAGTTATATCAATTAGCATAGGACAAATTTAGTAGAAGTTTAGCAGAAACCACTCATTCTTACCCAGCATGAAATTTGAAAATTTTCTGCTCCTGCTTCCAATACAGAGAACAGAATATGTTTTTTTTCTAGCTCTGTCAGGTGGCATAATAAAAGATATTAAAACAGAATGGTCTCATTCATATCTTTGGACAGTTGTGGCTGTAGCAGTATTACTTGGTCCTTCACTGCCTATTATCAAATCATATCTATGTTCCTATACACTAAATAGCCCTGTGACCCAATACAGCCATTCATTCAACCCTGGACTTTAGGCGTGCAGACTTTGATCAGTTCAGGGATCTGCTGGCCATAGTGCCGTGGGACAAAGCCCTACAGGGTAGGGGGGCCCAGGACAGCTGGTTGACATTCAAGGAGCACCTTCTCAGTGCCCAGGAACAAACTATACCAGCAAAGAGAAAGGCAGAAAAGAATGCTAGGAGACTTGCCTGGATGAACAAGGAACTCCAGGACATGCTGTCATGCAAAAAAAAGAAGCTCTACAAGGAGTGGAAGGAAGGACAGCTAGAATGGGGGTCGTACAAGGAGCATCAAGAGACCTGGTCAGGAGATCTAAAGCTCAGTTAGAATTAAATCTAACCAGGGAGATTAGGGGTAATGCCAAAAAAATTCTATAGGTATATGAAAGGAAAGAAAAAGACTAGAGAAGGTGTGGGCCACCTCAGAAAAGAGACTGGAGAACTAACTGGTGGCAAGTGATGCTGAGAAGGCTGAGGTCCTCAATGACTTCTTTTCCTCAGTCTTCATTGGCAAGGGCTCCAGCCACACCCCCAGAGCCACAGGAGTTGATGGCAGACATCGGATGGAAGAACTGTCCATTGCAAATGAAGATCGGGTTTGTGACCCTCTGAAGAACCTGAAAGTGCACAAGTCCATGGGACCCGACAGGATACACCCACGGGTGCTGAGAGAACTGGCGGATGAGGTTGCTAAATTTCTATCTATTATATTCCAAAAGTCATGGCAGTCCAGTGAAGTCCCCACTGACTGGAAAAGGGGAAGTATAACCCCTATATTCAAAAAGGAGAAGGTGGATGAACCGGGGAACTATAGACCAGTCAGCCTCACTTCTGTGCCTGGTGAGATCATGGAGCGAATCCTCCTGGAGGCACTACTAAGGCAGATAAATAAAGACGAAGTGATTTGCTATAATCAACATGGCTTCACCAAGGGCAAATCATTCCTGACTAACCTGGTGGCCTTCTGTGAGAAGGTCACAACATCAACAGATGGGGGAAGAGCAACCAACGTCATTTACCTGGACTTGAGCAAAGTCCTTGATGCTGTCCCACATGACATTCTGAGAGAGTTGGGGTTGTTCAGTCTGGAAAAGAAAAGGCTCTGGGGAGACCTTATTGTGGCCTTCCAGTATCTGAAGGGGGCCTGCAAGAAAGCTGGGGAGGGACTTTTTAGGCTGTCGGGCGGTGATAGGACTAGAGGGAATGGATTAAAGATAGAGATAGGTCGATTCAGGTTGGACATTAGGAAGAATTTCTTCACCATGAGGGTGGTGAGACACTGGAACAGGTTGCCCAGAGAGGTGGTGGAAGCCCCATCCTTGGAAGGTTTTAAGACCAGGCTGGATGGGGCTCTGAGCAACCTGCTCTAGTGGGAGATGTCCCTGCCCATGGCAGGGGGTTTGGAACTAGATGATTTTTAAGGTCCTTTCCAATCCTGACAGTTCTATGTTTATCCTGATAATTTGATCATTAATGAATACATAGAAATTTTTCCATCTTCAGAATTTTATTTATTTACTTATTTATTAATTTTATTTTCTTCTGGCTTGTTCTTTGCTCTGGAAACACCTTGCAACTTTTTCTCATGACACAGCTGTAACAATAATTCAAGCTAACAACACCCACAGGTCTGGTCATAGCAATATCTTCAAGAAGCTCAGAGCTTCGCTGATGCCTGATTCAGTGCTATGCTTTTTAAATTTGTGTAGAAACCAAATCCTTGAAAGAATAGAGTACTAAAAACTACAGCACTCTGCCAGTCTGCCTGCAGGTTTATTATTGACTCTGTCTCACTTACATGAACATATCTAAGAGCAGTTAGTCCCCTTTATTTTTCACTTTAAATGTGTAAAAATAAGTTCCTATTTTTTCCTTCACTGACTGTGGCTCTGCATCCTAGATTGCTTAATTTATCATTGGTTCCCATTTTTCTGAAACCTCCTTATGGGGAGAGGCCAGCATAATAAATTCTTCACTGGTTCAGGGATCTTTAGACAGAGAGATCATTACAGAATTAGAGCACTGGGCTGTGAGCTATTTTACAAGGACCTTTTGGTACAGGGACCTCTACAAGGACCTGTACTGAAGGACAGCTTTCTTAGGACAGAACTGCTCAGAGATTACAAACTTCTTACAGTGGCTGCCAGCTTAATGAAAAGATGCTGATTGATAGACATCTACCAAGAAAAAGTGTAAGATAGAAGCCCAGCTTTATGAACCTCCAAACACATTAAACCAGTGAATGCAAAGCATGTCTGTGTTTCACAGTCAGAGAGGGCATTTTTCAAAGGGAATGGTGGGTAGAATATTAGTGCTTTGCATCACTGGTGCTGTCAGCCAAGATGATTAGCACTTTGATCTATATGCAATTACTATATACACATTTAATTATGGGGATTTTCATGCAGAAAGTATGCTGGAAATTGGTGCTTTCTATATGCATGCAAGAATGGGAGGTCTTTCTACTAAATCTCTCATATATTAAGGCTCTCCAAGCATCTCTAAAATGTATTTCTCACTCTGAATTATGACATGAAAAGTATGTTCCATCAAGACATAGGATAAAGATAATGAAAGCTTTCTTATCTTGTCTGGCTAATTCCTTATTGCCAAACTCCCGTATTTTCTTATTTTAAAATGCTCCTGAATCTGCCTGTATGGCATTTTCACAGACTTGACAGAACTCTGTTTCTACCTGAAACTCACAGAGGATTTGTGGGATGTTTGCTTTTGAGTCCCCTTGTAGCTTTTTCTCCGGAAATAGATTAGTCATGAGCAGCTTTATTCTCCAAGTTAGAAGTCATTTAAACATCCTTCTTGTTGCTTGCCAAAGAGTTTTGATTATTGCCTGCCAGCAGAGATTGTTCTCTAGTGAGATGGCATTTAGTGTCACCACTTCCTAAAACAGCCCTTTCACTGGAATGGAAAGGACATGCCTCCATTCCTGAGAACTCTGTATTTCAGCCTCAGTAGCATACTCACTGACAGTTGTCAGGTCATCCCCTGTAAAGGTTGGTTGTTGCTCTCCAGTTGTGAGCTCACTTGATAATGACTGTTATGAAAAAGGGGTTTAAGGAAAAGAGTATGTTAATTCTATCTACCAAGATAATTAAACATTAAATAGTAATGACAATAATAATAATAATGGATTACATTTATTTAACTAAATATTTAATTACAATTAAACCCCCAAGAAATTGCAATTCAAAATTGTGGCTTTTTAAAGTGACATTTCTGTCCCAGTATTAGCTCTATTCAGTTGCTGGTTCAGGATCTTTCCGTGGTAGTGTTTTTGAACAGTTTAGGCAAGGACAATGAATGCCAGCTAGATTCCTCTGCTTCCCAAGCCCTTTCCCGTGAAAGATGCACCTTAAAGAACTGATCAGAGGTTCTTCTCTCAGCTTGTCAGAGCAGGGCAAATTATTTCAGCAGATTCTCCCTCTTCAATGTTACTTCTGGGACATGAATTTTCAGTAAAGAATGAGTTGTGTTGTAGGTGCATTAAAGATTTAGGTAGCTCAAACAGACTAGAAACATAGCCAATGCCACACTGGGGATAGCCTATGAAGAAAAGTTCTCTGAAAGCAGAATTTTTCTATTATACAAAATGGTTACTGAGGATGGTGCAGTGTCAATGCCCTGAGATTTTTCTCTCTTCCTTTGCTGAAGCTTGAATGAAACAATCGCTTTTTTACCATTGGAATTTACTCTCTCTAGTGTGAGGACATCATGTAGAAAAAGCAGCGTGATAAAATTAAACTTGACATGTAACACTGTACAAAAGGACAAGACGTTTAAAGGGTGCAATATCTACCTAGTCTGTATGATTCAAGGACTATTTTCTGGGGGTCCACTTTCACAGACGTCTTTCACATTGCTCTTAGCATTTGGAGGGTTGATCATT
This sequence comes from Todiramphus chloris collaris, assembly GCA_025345505.1. NCBI lineage: Eukaryota > Metazoa > Chordata > Aves > Coraciiformes > Alcedinidae > Todiramphus > Todiramphus chloris. Next base: position 41,468,149 of record JANVCC010000018.1, on the reverse strand, counting down.
CTCTGGAGTTCTCCAAGGAGAATGACACAGAATATTGTCATTTGGTTTTAGCAGTGAGAATACTAATTCTTGGAAAAGTAGTGTACTTGTGTCATATGACAGACTGCAGAAGAACCTGATCTGCTGATTCCCTTTCACTTTTATGGAAAACTGCCACAAGGAAGCTTGGGATGTCCATGACACCTATGAGACCCAAGAAAATGAATATTATGCTAAAGAACAAAGAATACAACACAAAGGATTTCATTAGTACCCTGGTCAAGTGAAGCTGTCCACCTTTTAGTTAACAATGCTCAGCTCAGATCTATGCTTTTGATACAGTTGTTCCATGCTAAAAGGCTGTGCTGGAAGTATATTAAGAGATAATATTTCCTCTTGTTTCACATCCTAACTTACTCTGTACTAGCTACCCCATGTAGGAATAAGGTGTATAAAGCTAGCAAGGTAAGGTGTGGTATTTGGTTCCTACTTTATCAGCTGATTCTTTTAAGTAGAATCTGCTTAATGAAAATTAGAGATGGAAAAGACTTTTGAAATTGTAGTCCGCCTCTGTGCCTGAGGAATATTGTATGTTATGTTCTTATCAGTGCTTTGTCCAGCCTAGCTTCTATACTGTGAGAAAGGAAGGATAACAGCTAAGGAACATTTACAGTTCTGATGAGTGTGGCTGGTTTTGAACGCTCCTGGTTGTGCAGGTGGTAGTAACCAGAAAACCTCAGTATACTGGTTTTATCTACACTCACAAACTTACTGTGCTTGCATGTGATAACATAGGCATTACAGAATAACCTGTAAAACTAAAAGGACCTCAACTCATGAACAATGTATCTTTGCCTCTTTATGCAAAGACAGCTCAAAGCAGAGTTGTTAATATTGTTTTGTTCAGATTTCTTCTGGAGAGTCTTATATCATCAGGAAAAATACACCTGGGATAAAAGAAGTGACTGATCCAACCTATCGAGTTGTTTAATGGCAAATCACTTACTACTTGTCTGACTGCGAAACAGCGATGTGAGCAGTTCCATATGAATGGAATTTGGTAAAATTGACAGACATGTTGAAAGAGGTTTCTTTTTTGTGTGTGTGTTTATATTTATGTTGAAATGAAGGAAACTAAGAATTTTTTTTTTCACAGAAAACATAACACATGTCAAATGCACACACGTAGTAATAGAAGATACACTGTTCCTGTGTTTCTGGCAGTGGAACACCATTGCTGCTGCCCAGGCTGTGAAACAGACCAAGGGCAAACCCTGATGAATCTTTTGGGTAGCTCTCTTCCTCTTTAAGCTTCTAGATGAAATATCTTGGAAGTGTTCAGTATCCAGCAGCTCTGAAAGCATTCCCACAACAGCTGCTACTGCCTAAGCACTTACAAAAGTCTATTCATAACTTTAGAAAGATTCATGGAAAGACATGTGGCATAAAGGCAAGGGGAGAAAAAACCCCTGAATTTTAGATTTGAAAATAGGGAAAAATTAATGCATGAAGGAGTTCTGACTGATAATGAGATAACATCAACTACACTGAGAAACACAGATCATCTCTGGGAAATAAAATTATAAATTAAAGGAAGGTATAGCAATAATTCTCATGGACTCAGTGGCAGGTGAGTCTTTTGAAAAAAACTCTGAAATCCCAGCTGCCTTGTGACTGAAGTGGCTCTGGCTGATGGTAGCAATTACATGACAGAAACAAACCTCTGTCATCGATTTCAGGTCCCAGTTACATAAATCTAGATGAGTAATTAGATTTTAATGAAAATGAATTGTAATTCATTAGAATTTAATTGCGTTACCATTTCATATGACATATTCTCTGTGAATTGCATTCAGATAGTACTTCTCTTTTAGAAAAAATACACTGGTCAATTCACCTTAGGAGTTTTAAAAATCCCCTTGATATCATGGTTCCCAGTTTGTTTTATAGGTTTGAGTTTTATCCTCAGGCCTTATAAAACTAGATAAAGCCCTCCAACCTGAAAAACCTTTATAAACTTGTTGGGTCTAGCAGTATGGCTGGGTATATAGATAGAAACCAGAAATGATCATTAGGTTTACCAAATCTGAGCTCAGATATAACACATACCTTTAGGTCATCCTTGAAGGTAATTATTTATGAACACACAACATTGAGGAAAAAAAATGACCAGTCCAATCTTAAAGCTCATTATTCTTTAAAATGGTGTACAGACATCTTCCTGTAATAGCAATATTCTTCCTCTAAAGAAGAAACTAACAATGACTGTATTTCATGTGGCAGGAGAAAAATGACTGTTTTACATAATCTTAGTCATGCACAAATGGTCATGAATCAATGAAAGCCCCAGTTTGAGCTTACATTTCCTCTCTCACCCAGACACTTCCATCTGTTTCTCAGTGCTGCCAATACACCTGAAAAAAACAGGTATCTACAGAAATAGAAAGGTACAGTTGGCAACTGTGATGCTGGTCCACAGAATATATCTATCATCCTTGAGAAAGAAAATTAACTATTCTTGGCTTAAGATATTACTAGTTTTATTCTTGGGAGGTGGAAAGTTAAGATATAGTTTATGGTCTTTTTCATTTTGTAAGAAGCCACATAGAAGCTTTGTGTGCCATGTGAGGCCCCAATTTGCTCATACTGCAAAACAATCCTTTTGAATTGGTACTGATACTGCTTACAGAAAAGTTGATGGTAACCCTCCACTAAGCTCTTGTTATAAGTGAAATTATCATTAATTACTTAGTTCGCACAAAAATGAGTTGTAAAACAATTCACCAGAAGAAATTATCAAAGTAAAGAGTTTGCATGGAAAACATGGCTAATGTCTAAGGGTCCCAGGAGATTTTACCTTTGTGCCAAGTTGTTAGCAAGAAGACACTGAGGCAACAAAGGGAAAAAAAGACAAAAAAAAAAAAAAAAAAAAAAAAGAGAGAGAACAAGTATACATGTAAAGTTTCAGATCAGGGCAAGTCTGCAGGCTTTATCTCAGAAACATGATTAATTTTCTTACCATTTTGAAGGAATATTTTCCTTTGTCTCCATTGGAAACACACCATTTTAAAATCAAGGCAATATTTCAAGGTTGTGAAATAGGACATATAATATATACTACTATTAGACACTGACCCTGGTTCAGGGCTATACTTAGCATTTCTGTAAAATAGGTGGCCTAAAAGTGAAGCACACCATTCTGAGGGACGACTCTGTGTTGGCATCTTATAGAGAAAACACAGGATGTGTGAAGGACATCAATCAGAAGCTCTAAAGCATGGGCTGAGCATGTTCCATAAGTTTTGAGGGAATTTCTGCCTAAAAGATACAATCTATCATATAAAATTCAGCAGATTTTATGACTGTAATCCTGTGTGAAAGTCTGAGTCAACTAACCCCATCTACAGGTGGCTGGTGTAGCAGACACTTAAACAAATCATCACATAAGAAAAAAACTGATAATGTAGGTGCCATATGGGCTTTGATTCTGGACATTTCTGATTGTTGAGGAAAAGTAGATTGTAATTCTAGCAAAAATTACAAAAGCCCTGTAAAGCAGAAAACAGATTATTAATAATTAATTGCACCTCTTCTTCTACTTTGAGGAGTAAATAAGCATGTTCAGCTCTTGCAATGCAGCAGCCTCATTGTCACCTTTCACAGGCAATGCACCCAAGAAGAAGAGCTGAGATCTTTGTGTCACCCTTGTCCCACCTATTGACATAAGGGGATGTGGGGCAAATAGTTCCCAATATACTGGTTTCAACGGATGTATTTGAACAAGAGCATGTTGTGAATACACAGAGGAAACAGGGACTTTTCTCTTGTCCTAGGCTGTGTGAAGTATGGTGATGACACCATTCATTCCTGATAAATATCTGAAAAATTTCTTCTTGCTCTATCCGTGTGGAGTTTGTCATGTAGCTTTACCTGTGGCCTTTTATTGGGCCAGCTAGAAGAATTAATACTTTTTTTTCTCGTTCCCTTTATTACTCAAAGGTATTTGATTTGAATATTTTCTGAGAGTGTCCATCAGATTTTTTAAAACTGGTTTTCATGCTGTCTCGGCAGAAGTGTGAGAAGGGCTAACTTCCAGTAACAGCCTTTAGATATTATTGACCAAGGTATCTGCTCAATAACTTAGGCAAGCATTATCAGAAAAATTGACCCTAAATATAGCAGGAGCACTTGGAATTATTTAATTGCTTAAAAATCTCTATCTTATTCATCAAGATGTACAAAGGAGGAAGACAATCTATGGCTAAGGTTAAAAATGCAAGGCTGTTTAATTTTGTGTTCCTGCTGCTATTTGATGGTACATTCTACATATTCTTCAATAACACAGGATGATGCTCAGTCATCACCTTTCTTAAAAGACCAAATTCTCTCTTATAAAACTGCAAACAAGATTTAGAACAGGACACTCATGTATACTAACTCTGCCCTTTATGCTCTTTCTGTAGTCACTGGGAGAACAAGAACTTTCAGAGTCACGTGGATTTATGTCTTCTTATTAATTCACTTGATGATTTCCAGGTCTTTTTTTTTTTCCCCAATGGATTATAATGTTCCCCAATTTTTCTACATAATTTCCCGTAATATTAATTTTTCTTAAAGCATTCAATAAACTGATGAATGGGCAATTCTCTGTTCATTTTCCTGATTTTAATCAGTAAATTAATGTTGTATGAAACTAGGGTAAATTATATAAGTCTAAAAATCTTCCTGTGTACAAATTACATATAGACCTCAGTGCTGACACAGTATGAAGGGTACTTAAAAATCATGTTTTAAGTAAACAGCATTTGCATACTGCATTAAAGCTATATGGGGTGTATCGGAAAAAAAAAAAAAAAAAAAAGGACAGTGTGTGTGCATGTGTTTAACTTCAGATTTTCTAAAAGCAAAGTGACTTAAATAGCCAATGAGCTTTTAAAATATCAATTAAATGTAGGCTTGGTAATGATAGTAGATGTCCTTAGCTCTATGTACATATAGAGATTCGTGCTGTCATTGGCTTTACAGCTTTACACAGGCATGGCACTAAGAAGAGTCTTAAGAGGGCATGGGTACTTCTTCAGCCACTTTCCAGTGGAGACATCGTAGGAATCGTCCTGGGACTCTCCGAAAGACAGGGCAACTACAACCCTTTCACAGCAGCCCCTTCAGTCATTACTTCTCCTCTTTGTCATGGCCCTTTGAGCATCAACTGGCCCCGCAGACCTCTATGCCTCTGGGCTGTGGGTGCTCAGGCGGTTCTGAGGTGGTGTGAGCAAGAGCTGTGGGAAGCTGTGGTCCCACTTCACCCAGGGGCTGTGCTGGGGCCTGCACCTTCAGCTGTGCAGTGGGCCTCCATGATGTTTGATTTCTTGGCTTGGCCTCCGAGGTTCCTCGTCACCTCTTCGGCAACTGGATCATCAAATAATAAATATCAACTTACCTCCATCTGAAACCTTTCCTTCGTTGGATTTTAACATTCTATGAGTTAAAAATTGCATTGATAGCAGCTGTGTGGAGGATAATGCTGGAATACTATTTTTAGGCACACCTTTTTTTTTTAGGCGTGTCCTAAAAGTGCTCTAAGAAAACTCTCTTTAATACACATACATATATAATTTTTTTTCTTTGTTTTATTACAGAGTTCAGAAAAAGCAAAACCAGAAAAAGCACACTTGACTTTCAGTGAGGAAAAGATCAGCAAGAGAGAATATTGCACTCCTGTGCTATTACAAGATGAATTATTGACAAGTGCTCTTGTAGCAGCAGCAAGAGAGATCATGCAAAAAGTTATTATGGTTTATAGTCTCCTTAAAACTCCTGAAAGCAGGGGACACTGAAATGCATAAAATAAAACACACATGCAAGTTCATTAGTGACTTTCCTTTAGTAACAGGAATGACAAATTTATGTACCTTATATGTTTAAGGTTAAAAGCTTCATTGCTCAAAGGCAAGACTACCTTTGAGCTGTAATCCAAATGTTACACCACCAATAAAATGGAACAGGAATACTAAGAAGAATTTTGAATAAATGGATTTTTCATTTACAATCTTCAGCACAAACAAATCATTAGTATTCACAAAAGATTGACAATCTGGTCTGGCCCAGTCAACCACCTGACCATCTCCTCACTGTGCCCCTGAAAGTGAGGGTGCTGTCCCAACAACCTTGCTTGCTGCCAGCCTTGGTTCCCTGCTCACCTTTCCTGAGGAGTGGACAGGTCCTGATTGCCCTTTTGATGCTTTCTGATGTTGTTTTGTGAGGGCTTTGGACTGTTCCCAGCATCATCCCACTGCAGCCCATCCACAAACTGCGGTTGCTGAGAAGACATGGGGGCTGCATGGTGCTGGCTCTCAGGTGTCCCATGACCCACAGAGCACTCCAGCCTTTGGTCCCTCAGGTACGTATTATGATACCATTTATTTTGTTTGGTTAAAAGCAAACATATTTACAATGTCTTCCCTTTATGAAATGTATCCCTTCCATTTGAAAATAGGGTAAATAAACATGCCTTTGATAGAGGACTGCGGAGATCAAGTTTACAAGGTGCAGCAATATTCCTCTTGTAACAGGAGAATGCAAATAAGCAATATATAAACTCCTCAAGGGCAACATGTTGCATACCAAACAGGACACTCATTGCTACTGCATGATAGATGTCAAAACTGAATGAGCTCATATTAGCTCTTATCTCTTAAGAAAATTTATTACAATGATTGACAAAGTCCATTGTGTTGCTGGAGATGATAGCAGATTAAATCATCTTGAAGTTGTAAATTAAGGAGCACCCATTTTCAAAACAATAGCTCTGTATTATGGTGACTGAAGGGTGTATTTACTTAGCAATTATGACTCAACCAAATAGTGAGCAGTAGGTTCTAAAATAAATGCCTATGTACAGAAACCTGACAAACAGAAATTGGCCATGGAGTGGAAACTGTAAGGAGATCCATCCCACATTTAGTCAGTCTCATGATTTAAGTGTTAGATAAGAACATGCCACACACGCCCTCAAGCAACTTACTGGGCATTAGGTTCTGAGTTCACAGACAGTGCAAGGTAGGCAAAGGGGAAGACTTCAGCCCACAAAGCATTTGGAGTTCAACTTTTCCAACAGCACTCCTGAGGCATGCTTAGATATTGCAGATGGTATTATAGAACTACTGTTAACTCATTTACTCAACTTTGGATTAATGGTTTAGGAATTGCCTTCTTCTGAAGGTATTTTTGTAGGGACAATAAAATGGCTCACATTCAAATCACACAGCAGTAAAAAATTGATGTTTGTCTCACTAAGCTCAAGCGAAAATTCACTTCTCTATATTTTACTTCTTATTTTGAATAGGTGGTAAGTATAGTGGTGCTTCAGAGGTATTCAAAGATATGCCCTGCCTTGAAGGCTTTGTTCTGACAACACATATTTTCATCAAAGATCTATTTAATGAACTTTTCACTGTATTTGCCTGTTCAAACTATTTGATCAAATACTTTGCTGCATGTCATTTCTGTCAGCTGTTTACAAAATAAGACCCTAATTTCTTGGGCAAATATTGCAGAATGTGAATCTTACAGTTAGTTCATGTGATTAGCAAGACATATGATTTCTACATTGGCTTTCACAGGTTTTGTAAATGAATACAGAAAACAGCTATAAAGAGATGCAGGAACAGGCTTAACACAAATCCTTCAGCTATCTGGATGATCACTGCAGGAGAACTGATAGCAGGTAGAAGATACTGTATGTTCAAAGTGTGCTCTGTTTCCTTTCGAGGGTACTTGTTTTTCTTATGGCATTCTTTATTTTGGTCTTTAATATTTTTAATTAAACATTTATTGATTTTTTTTTTCCCTCCATTCCTTGCAAGTAGTGGCATCTTTCCTATTTGGTAATGAGAAGAAATTAGATTCAATTGTGAATCAAACGTGCCATTTGATTTGTATGAAAATCTGCATGAGATTGTAGCATTACAGGGGCTATGATAAAAGCACAAAGACTTATTCATTGTATTGCCATGCAGCAAAAAAGCAATTGCATACATATTCATTACTTTGCATTTTTTGCATAAAAGGAAAAATTCTATCTGTCACTCTCACTGCAGTTTACATCTTCTGGTTTATATTCTCTATTTTGAAGTGAATAGTGAAAGTAACATGTCAACAGTATAGCACTGCATAGATTGAAATGAAACTATGCTGCCTAAACTAAACTAATGTAAAGGAGAGTGTTTAGAAATAGAATAGTGTTGTTATTCCCTCCTCCCTTGAGTGGTTCATGCTGACATGGTAACATCAGCTGAATCCAAGGGCAAGATTTACTGCAGGCTCCTTGGAGCACACTGTTTTTGAATTTTTGAAATGTTCACAGGTCTGACATGGTTGTCCCTTGAGTTTCCTGGGAGCTATGTTACTGCAGAGACAACCAGGATTCTATACAATGTTTAATACAGAGCTCAAAGAACTGTTCTGTTTCTGTGCTATATTTAGAGGAACAGTTCACTTAAAATTAATACCTGCAATAGAAGTCCTGAAACACTAGACAGCTTGAAGGCCTCTTACAAATGGACTTTGTTTCAGCATAAAGGTAGTACTGATAATCCACAGGGCCCAAAATACTCTTTATGTTATTGGCAAACTACCTAAAAAAACCCCAAGAAAACAAAACAGCAGCTCCATGTCTTCTTTGTCTGTCTTAGGACAAGAACCAATGTCAAAAAAAAAAAAGATAAATTGGTCGATTTAGTGGAATCTAGATGGAAGATTTGTACCAAAGTCCAAGATTACCTCCCTTAAAACTCTGGTTTGCACCTGGCAGAATTCAATAGGCCTCTAACTTTTTATTAACTGAAGTTTGCAGTTCAATCCCCTCCTCAAAAGCATCATCCAGTTCCATTTCTTGATCAGGTGGTTTGTAACATTCTCCCACCATTATGTCTATGATGTCTTTGTTAAAATAATCAGTTATTGAAGCAAGGACCAGTAAATGGTCTGGCTATCATGGTCCTTGTGAACCTTCTTCCTCTCTCTCTTTAGCCCAGTGAATCTTGATGTCTTTTTTTCACCATGACATAGCATTAAGAGGGAAGGTAGAAGTGCCCTTCCTTAATTTAAATTACTTGTAGCACGGTACTAAGGATATCTTTCTAGAACAATGTAGGTTACAGGGCATCCTCAACAGACCTGGTTCTCCCACTTTTTTTGGCAAATGCTTAGTAGGGTAGTTTCTGAAAGGGAGAACAGTTTTCTCTCTAGCTTTGCCCTCAGAAGAAAGCAGTTGTTATGACTATGTTTTTAAAGCACGCTAATCCCTCTGCTGTCTCTTAGGTATGGTCTGAGATGTCTCCGTCTAATAGATTCCTCTTGGACACCGACCCTAACTTAGCTATGTCATAGTGCAGTCCAGTCACATAAAAAAGGGGAACTCTAGGCAACAGAGAGACTTGGAGTTAAAAAATGAGACAAACCATATGTTTATTGATTCCAGACTAAGCAACTGGAATTTGTGTGGAGGAAATGGAGAGGAGTTACAGTTACAGTTTTGAATCTGGTGCTTACCTCTGCTTTAAAAGCCTCTGTCTTGTTCATGACAGTTTCAGTGACAAAAGCTCTGCAACCACAATTGAATCCATGCTCCATTCTCAGCTCCAATCCAAAGTCAACAGAAGTTTTTCTGCACTTTTATGACTCTGACATACACTAAGAAAGCAAACGACTGGAAGTACATGGGAAATTTGGAAACAGTATCATGTCAGGTCGGTGGGGTGCACTTTTCATATCCTCAATTGATATAGATGGGTTGGCAAAAGCTCTATGGAGAGGCCTCCCTCTATGCTTTTGATAAACAAAGTGATCTGAACAATGGCTCAGAACACAAAGCTGCAAGTACTGAATGGGCACAAGAAACAATTGTAAAGTTTTTATAAAAATATTAAAGGAAAATAAAATGAAGAGCTGGCCATAGTGGGGAGTACTTCTGGTCATGCTTAAGTGCTTACCATACAGTGTTGTACTGAGTACTACATCTAAGAGCCAAGTGGAAAAGGTAGGAATTCATGCTGTTGTTCTGTCTCTAGGCAAACAGGATTTAAGAAATCAGTAAAATTCAAATGGAGGAAAAATCCATTTCACAGTGTTAGCTACATGCACCAGAGAGTAGAAAGCACAGAGAGAAAGACAGAAATTGAGCCTGACACTTTGAAAATGTGTGTGGGACATACAGGCAGTATGAGAACTAAATGTTATCTTCAGCTAGAGTGGCTGTGCAAGCTAAGCCTGAGCAGTCATTCCGAAACACCAATCCATTAGGTGTCTCACCATCACAGACAGACACATGCATGCACTCACACAAACATACACATCACACACTTCACTGTTGAACAAGAAAAAAAATCACAGCAGGGAGCTGAAAATTGCCAGGTCACCCTAAATCTTGCAGGTGTTCAAGAACAGGTGCAAACTGTGAATTTCCATTATTTGAACAACAATCATGGCCAGCAATCCTGACATCTGTATTCTCTCATCCTACAGTGGGAAAAGATACTGCATTTGAGCAATGTGACTGAGACAAATAAGAAGTGGCATGCTCTAGAGAATGTATGAATGCATAGATAAGGTCATCTGAGCACTCCTGCTTATCCTTACTCAGAGCCTTGCCTTCAACAAAATCGACTGACCCCATATTCAAAAGTATTGAAAGGAATGTGCTTATATACAGCAGCACTAATCTGACTTCGAAGCAGAGTACAATGGGATTTCAAATGCTATTTTAAGAATCAGAAAATAAGAAATTACCCAGGAGCCAGCTTAAAATGTTTGATGAATTGAAACCTTTATGCTTCTTTATGCTTCATATGTCACTTACTAATTGCCTGAGTTAAAAAAGAAGCTCCCCTGAATATATGCTGTAGTATTGTCCTATTACATTATTATACTCTTATAATTACTCTTTATATTGTAATTACAAGTACTTATATTATGAGGAAGCTGTATGTGTACCCTTAGAATCTAAGATAAGTTGCATATGCTATACACATGAACTCATTTGCCTTTGCCTGCATTTGTTCTGCGTTTCTGCAGTATATATGACAAGACTTTTTACAAATTAAAAACCAATAGTAGAAAATGACTACCTAAACAAACATACTAAGTTCTATACTTTAGGTATAAATGTACACTGTTTTCATTTAAATTCTCAAAATTACATTCCTGTGCATTACAATTATCTTTCTCTTATTTTTTTTATCTTCTTGTCTTTTTTTTTTTTCCCCTTCTATTTTCTTTTAATTTCATTTTGTTTTTCATTCCCTTTTTCTCTCCTTTCCTTAGACGTTTGGCAGATATTAGTAAACTTCAAGGAAAGGCCCCAGTGTCATATTATTATATTTAAATATTTTTCAGGATTTATCTCCTATTACATGCAAATATTACTTTCATGCTATGATATTTGCAATTTTTGTACTCTTAAATGCCAAAACTTCATTGAACAGGAATCTGCAAATGTTGCGCAGCTTTTCCCAAAGCCAAGAACAAGGCTGGGCATATACTTAAAACTAATGAGGTCATACACAGAAGAATTAACACTCTTTGATGTGAAAGAGCATAGCAAGGTTCAAAATGCTATCTGAATATCAACAAATTTATTAGTAGTCTCTGGAGATAAATTAGATTTTTTGCAAAAATAAGGGTTACTGTCAGGAGCAAAGGTTTAAGTGAAAAAAATTCTTCAAGAATTGTGTATGAGCTTGGGAAATGATGACCATGGTGTGTCTATCTCAGTAGCACATATTTGCTATCTCCATCTAATCATGATTCAGAAGGACAGGGTCCCTTGACAGCACTTAAAATGGAAAGTATTTGTGTTCACATTTGGCCATGAAGTTCAGTGATCAATGTACTTTTATAGGGGATTTGGCTCTTCTTAGTCTGAGTTGAACCTCTTACTTTCTCAGTGAAAATTGATTGTCTGGCTTGAGAAATGAAGACTTTATTGGCTAAAGAAGGTTTCTGTATCATGCAGATGTAACCTCAACAGTCAGGACCAGAACACAGGACAATAGCCACTATCCTCATTGCTTGAATACACGCGACTTGGTTTTAATTTAAGTTACAAATAGCTTTGCTATCAACTCAAGCTATGTCAATAATCTGGCAATTAGAAGAGCCTCCAAGGAAACATGAGAATAGTTTTGGAAACCAAATTCTCATAAGAAACTAGATGCTAGGGCTCTTCCTTCCTGCATGAACGTTAGAATTACAAGACCCTTAAGTAGGAGTTGGTGTCACTTCTTCCACCTGTGCTTTCTGTTAGAGTGGAAAGTTGTTTTCACCAATAAGTAAAATATATGCACAGTCCTTGTCTGTTGGTGTTGGTGGCTGACAGAGGATGGCCTACAGCTATACTGCTAAATGCTTTCACTGTCCACAACAGGGGCACATCCAAATCTCCCTTTTGAAATCATCTACTGATGACAGATGGTCTCTATTAACCCCTCTCCCTTCCGGAAAGCCAAGCAAAAGGGAATAAAGGAGAGACATGGATTGGAAAAGAAAACTAAGCAAGATTTAATAAAATATTAATAAGAAGATTAAATATATACAAATACATACAGATCAACATCGAGCCCAACCCCTGGATGACGATTATGTCACTGTCACCACTGATGTAGTGGAGCAGGCACTGGGGAAGTCCCAGCCTGGCCTCAGTGGCAGATGGGAACCAGTTCAGGAGCTGGATTCTGGAACTGTAACTCAGAATTCAAGGCAGAATGGAAAGAGTCCTCCTTGGACACTGGACACTGAAGAAGAGACCTTGACCTTTTTTATCTCTCAGTTTTATACTGAATATGATGTATATGGGATGGAATACCTCGTTGATCAGTTTGGGGTTACCTCTCCTGGTCACTCCTCCCTGCAGACACAGCCTTTTACTTTCTGCACCTCTCAAAGATCCACGCACACCAATCCTTGGTACTAAATCTAAGCATGCGGTGTTATCACTGCTAGAATGCAGTTAGAAGAGCCTGAGCTGAGAAGTAAAATCACTGAACAGAATTAGTCCTGTTCTCACTCAAACCAGGACACATGTCCAGAAACAGTTTGGGACATGGAAAGGGTAGGGACTGGCATGCAGCAATTAGTATTAGCTGAAACTGTGCCAGGCCTATCCTAAGACATTAACAGCATATATGATCAAGCTGCAGCACCTAGAAATGCGTACTAATATAGTTAGTTTTACTTACACAGCACAGACTCTGCAGACAATTTGGAAATGGGAGTTTTCAATTTTTCTCCATCATCTCTAGAGAGGACGCAGGGAAACAAGGCTTAGCAAAGTGCCTGTGAATGAGGAGTTATGAATTCAGGCTTGGCTCCCTGCTGTGGGATGGGTGCAGCAGACCAGGACATGAAAGAGAATATGGGGGATCTTAAGATTAAATACCCAAGAAAATATTGCCAGGCTGGAGATTTTTTCTTCTGTATGTACTCAGAGTGGCCCAAGTCCTGACAGGCCCAAGCACACTGCACACTCAGGTTCAGTTCATGAGTGTGCTTTGTCAGATTCTGAAAACATCTTCTACCAGTGATTGAATTTGGCAGATGTTTTCTGAGAACTCTCTCGCATGCCCAACATGTCAACCCTGCTGGCAGGTGCTGTTTTGTCTCAGAGACAGGTTCTGCAGCCCATGCAGAGCTTTGTGTGAAAGCAGCCAGCCTGTAGTCCTGTGACTCCAGCACAGATACACCTCAGGGGAGCCGCAGGTAGGATGCTTTCCTTGCCAGTCTTATCTATTTATTTTACTAGACAAATGGAATAACTAACTCTGAAATACTAAAGGTCTCCTTGGGTAGCAAACTGTCCTTAATTTTACTGGTTTCTATGAGAACTGACATTGCTCAGTATCTCTTTGGGTTCACTCAGCACCTTGCAGTACTATGGCCTAAAGGATCATCATGGGTGAGAACTGAATGCAAACAAAGCAAGGCCCATGATGTGAAACTTCTACTGTAGATATATCTTTTAAAGGTGTTAAAGAAGGTTGAAGGAAGCAAATACAATCCATTACATGACAGAAAATCAGACACCTTGGCTTGACATTCAAATCTGTCAGAAAAATCAGATGTGGGAAGAACAAATCTGTAGCTGATAATAAGTAAGTTATGAGCATTTTGTTAATAATAGAGTGAATGACCTTCAAACCCAAAGTCAGGGAAAACAAAAGCACACATATTATTATTAAGGGCTATACATGTGACTGTGACATATGGATTATCAGAAAAAAACCCAAACCAAAATTACAAGAACTAAAGTTTCAAACAACAATCATGAGAACTACTTGTGGCTGAAGTCTGGGTTTATATGTACATACACTTGAAAAATACTTTCTCCATCAATTAACAGTGAAATGTAATTTCAACCCATTTTTTTTTGTAATTCCAAAGCCATAATAATAATGATAATAATGTTATAAATAATATTAAAGACTCAATTAAATAATATTATTATCAGTCCTGGGAAAGTGCAATAACAATAAACATTTAGAGTTAGCTAAAGCACTAGTTCAGAATTTAAAGAATAGGCATCTAATATTTCAATTTGCATTTTGAACCAATAACTATTTTATTTAAAGATGCCAAAGAAATAATTGACTGAATTTTATTTTGATTTTAGAAAATCACAGTTACAGTCCAGCAAAGATGAGAAAGAATCCATTATTAAAATATTTTTCCCTTGCTGTCCTTATCTCTCACTGGTGGGTTGTGCTGGCTTGTGTCTTTATGTATTCATTCACTGGACCGTTGCTTGCTTAGCAGCAGGGATTGCTTAGACTAACCTGATCGTAGCCAAGGCTCGGCTTTCTAGGTAATTTCTGCAGGGAACAGCTTGTAGTTTGACACTGTTCTCCCCATACAGACAGGTAGCTGAGCTGTATAGCAGAGCACATGGCAAAAATGTAACCACAGCAAGAGGTCCTACATCTACCTTCTTTTTTTTTTTTTTTTTTTTTTTTTGTAAGAACTTAGTGTTGTTTCTTTTTTTTTTTTTATCATGTTTTCAGTAGCATGACACAAATTGCATCCATCTAGCTAAAATCTGTTTTCAACTTCCCCAAAATGTTGTCTCATTCATACTGACAATTGTGAGAGTTTTTTGGCTCATTACTCCCTGAACCATTCATTGTCTGGAAGGATGTTAGGTGGCATGGATCAAAACAGTGACAAGCAGCATGCCAAAAATTAAACAGTGCAGCTCAAGCTGTGTATGGTATAGTTAACAGTGTATAGTTAGCTAAATGCAGAGAACTCTGATATGCCAAGGCACAATTCCTTCGTAATACAGCTCTCATGATGAAACATTTATAAATTAGCTTATACAAGACAATATAAAAGACTGGAGATGAGGATTGTGGTTGTTTATCTACTGCTATGTGATCTAGACTTCAGTCCAGTCAGTTCTGCAATAATCCAGTGCTGCAGCTCTTGTATATATATATATACATTTTTTTTTTTTTTTTTTTCCTTGCATGAAAACCATGAACAGCAAGGTCTTCTTACAAGACAGATAGAGCTGAAAAGTGCATTCTCAGGTCTAGAAGCTGGGAAGTACTGCAGTTCATCAGAAGCAACATACATCTACTGACATTATAGTAATTTCTAATGTAATAAACTAATACTTCAAGCACAGAATGCAAACACCAAGGGGGGGGGGGGGGGGGAAGCTTCTAAATACAGAGGCTGGTTCTTGATGCATTGTTTCAAAGCCTTGAAATGTTTCTCTGTGGACACCCAGGTATTCCTGAAGTCCATTAAGAGGATTACATGCAAGCCTATATATTTTTGCCTCTGCAAAATTACAGTCAGACGGAACTGAATTTGGGAAATCATGCCTATCACATCTACATGACCACCTCCAGTAAAAAGGGACTGAATTAAACACGCAATTATCTTTTGTCTCCCCCTTCTTTCTTGCCTTAGCTCATTAGTAACAGCAATGCACAGAGATGGGAAATCTTCAAATGACAGATCTTGCTTCACAGGATATTTAACATACTTTTGCTTTTTGTGCTCTGCTTATAAACCAAAACTCACCAAAAAATCTCCCAGCAATTTCTCTCAACCTCTGACTTAATAGAATGGTCTACATAGCAAGGTCTCATATTACTATGGTATATTCCTTTTACAAAGTAAAACAGACCAGCTATCAGTCTGAAGATTTATAAATAATATAATGATAGCTTGAAGAAGTTCCCTATTTATTAGATAATAATCACATTCAGGTTAACCTCTGAGGCCAAAAGCTTTACAGTTTATTAGAGCAGGATTGGATTATTACTGCTAAATTATCTAGAAGCAAACCTGAGCTATTATTAGGATGAAATTTTAATTAAATATTCAATTTCTAGTGACATTAAAAGACTTGCAAAAAATGAGCCATCAGATTAGGAGGATAAAAAAGTTGAACTTAGTTTAAACCCTATCTTTTTTTTTACTTCTTTTCTATTGTTTTCATCCTGTTTTATTACAAGGGGTAATGGATTTAAATTGGAAAAGGGTAGATTTAGATTATATATAAGGAAGGTGGTGAGGTACTGGAACAGGCTGCCCAGAGAGGTTGTGGATGTTGCATGCCTGGAAGTGTTCAAGGCCAAGTTGGATGGGGCGTTGAACAACCTGGTCTGGTGGAAGATGTCCCTGCCCATGGCAGGGTGGTTGGTACTAAATGATCTTCAAGGTCCCTTCCAACCCAAAGCATTCTGTGATTCTATTTTCTGAACATTTTATGTATTTATTTTCCCTTACTTTCCCTCTATTCTATTCACATCTCTACTTCATCTCTACTTCTCAACTTCAGCTGAGCACTTTCCTGGCCCAGGAAAATGTAACATACTTGGAATGGGATATTCACATAATCATGTAACTTTCTCCTGAAGCTGTCTGCTTTCACCAGGAACTGTGTAAAGAATCCAGGCCACAAGATTTTTGAGTTTCTTTGTAACACTATTTTTAGACATGTAAAATGAAAATGATGTGAATATTCCTTACTTATTTATCAGCTGAGCTGGGATATAAAGGCTGGGATTTCCAAATAAAAAAAAATACTGTCAACAAAGGAACACTGTTCTGCAAAGTACTGCTCATCTGTAAATCTCGCAGTGCTGTATAATACGGAAAATTAGTATTAGTCTCAACTGTCAGGCCAAAGTGTAAGGTATGACATGGGAAAATGGCTTTCCAAAGCCATGCTGAAGACCTGTGCCACGGTCCAGAACAGGGTATTTGACTAAATTATCAGGCTAATTCTTAATTACTATACCAAACAGCCTCTCCCAGCAAAGTGATATCATAGCTACCTCGCTTGGCAGAGAGGCTTAGTGAAGGCCGATGGGACTTTTGTTTTCTCAAATGTGTACAAGCATTTTGAAGAATGTGGTTACAAACATATAGTATATGTATATGTTATTTACTATTACATTTTTCTTCTCCTTGCCTAGTATCTTAAGTATTATAGCTGAAATGAGATGAAAGCACAGGAAACACCTTAACATTCTGAGTGCAGAGCATACAGCTGAGCAATTAGACATTTCACAGCATAGGTATGAGATACTATGCACTATGTATATGCATTATGCAAAGAAGGCAGTACAGTGAAACACCATGTCTCACACATTGCCCCCTGCTCCACAAATGAACTTATTTATGAAACAAAATTATTTAAGAAAAAAATGGTATGTGTGCAACAGTATCTGCACAGCAACTCTGTGATGATTGTCCTGGAGGATTCAATTCAATATTGTTGATGATGCACTTAAACAGAAATAAATATAGTTCATTTCTGTACTGGGCTATGCTTGTGCTTTGAATATTTACTTGCCTTTTTGCTAATTTTCAAGTTTTAATCATGTGCTCTGACACTCATTTGCAAGGTTCTGCTAAGCTCAAAATATTCCCTTTTCTTCATTCTATTAAAGAAAAAAAACAACTGACTGATCTCTTGAAGCTTTTTTTTTTTTTTTTTTGAGAAAAAATCAGTATGTTTTGCAAGTGGAATTATATTAACTTGTTAATGGACCAAGTGTGGTCTGAACTACTAAATAGCTCATGTAATTTATACCATGGATACTATTGCTTGTTTGGATTAAAAGTCATAAACTACTAATGCTTTTTATTATTATCATTATTATTATATAAATTAATTGGAGAAAAAGGAATTTAAATAATTCACCAAATACATTCTGATTTGTGAGACAAAAATATATAATAATTTCATGGAATCTTAGAAAAACAGTGTGTAAAATGCTCTAGGTACCACATAATTTTGCAATAAATGCTGCTGATGTTCCACTTAACCAAAGCCATTTAATACAATATAACTGTGTTAACAGCTGAATACATTGGTAGGAATTGTAAAGGCCATAGTTTCAGACATTAATTGATTAACAGTTTGCAGAAATGAATTAACAAATAAAAACATTATTGCAATTAACCTAGGAATGGTGGTTATGTGCATTTGCTCTTGATCTCAGTTATCTTATACTTTGCATTGGTTTCCATTCCCACATGAACAATGAGCAAAATTGGTTATGGTTACCACACAGAGCAAATGATTATCTTCTTATGGTATGTAAGAGAGAATAACATGCTAAGGACATTTAAAAACACAGCACCCAGACACCAAGTCATTCAGTTTATCATAACCTATGATAGGAGGCAGGAAATGTACTTGAACATGTAAAAAAGGCTTGCCTTTTCATACAAACTGCTCCTGTTCTTGTGCAATAGTTCTGACAGCAACAAGCAATCCACAGTGAGTCATCCATTTAGCCATCTGAGCAAAGAAGGCACAAAAGGAAATGGAGGTAGTCACATGAAATCTTGTTCTTTCCAAACTCAGTCAACTGCAAAATTCTAAGGAGCTTTTCCCAGTTTTTCTTATGCACAGGCGAACCCAAAAGTTCAGTTCTCTCTTATTTTCTAATACTGTCTTGGTTTGTGATTGCTTCTTCTCTCTCCATGACATAAGCCTTGGCTAACCTAGCTAATGAAATTCCTGAGTGCATGCACTTAATAAATTGCCCAACCATTGCTATTTTCACAAAGGGAACACTGGCTGGAATGTATCAGTCCTTCTCACTATACTTGCTGTTCTTTCATTTTTCTAACATTTTATGCCTCAATTGTATCCTACTCCCTTTAGTCTGCTTCCTTAGATCCTCCCTACCCATACTCTAACAGAGCTCCTGAATTTCATTGCACAACGTCTTGCCCATAATGCATTTATCTGATTTGCTATCTTCTGAGGTAGTCTCGTTCATGAATCCTCTCTGAGGATGAGGAAAGGACCCATGCTCAGAATTTTGCTCTTACTGGCAGATTTATATCTAACCAGGAGTTCCAAAAAAGAAAACTATACTTTGCTTTTAAGCCACTGTGAGTTCAGGGTAATTTTTCATCCTGCACTTGAAACTAAGTGCTACAGTACAACCTCTTACTTTACACCCTGCACCCACAGAATTTAGTTTTGTAGCTATCTGCCTGGGTAACATATTTCAGTGCAGTGCTGAGTTTACAGGCACACCACTCCTCAGTTTATACACTGCTGAATACTCCTTTTCCATCAAAGAAAGGGTAAGCTGTTACTTAGAGCTTTTCACAAAGACCTACTCCTTCACTCCATCAGTCCCACCCTTTCATTTCACACTGAAGTAATCTTAGCTATTAGAAATTATAGAACAGTGGGGTATAATAAGTGTGGGGTAACTGTGAAGTAAGCAGGAGGTAGCAAGAGTGTGAGTTTACATGGGGTAATGAGGTAGGAATGGGAACTGCAGCAAGGACAGATGTCGTAAGCCCTCTCCCTTGTGGACTGTAAAAGCACAAACTATCAGAGTAAGGAAAATGGAAGCTCTTCAGTCACCCCAAACAGTGGCTGCAGCTCTGGAAGAAGCAGTTCTGAGACAGCCTTTTCCTCACATGATTAAATTTGCAGTATTTCCCTGAGGACCTCTGGGCCTCTCAGTTCTCTCTGGCCTAAGGGAACTGCACTATTTGCTTGTCATCCCTCTCTGCAGCCCAGTTGGTATAATTATAGTATCTGCTGATAAAGGATTCTTTTGCTAGTATTGTTTTTTTCTAGTTTAGGGAAAAAAATAATTTCTTGTTTAGATGACCTTTATTCTTGTGCAGTTGCATCTCAAGCTCAATTTTATTGCTCTAAATACAAAGCAGGAACATCAGACACCTTCAGACAAAAGCTCTGCCTGAGATTTTTAGCTTATGAAGACAGCTTATATTTTAGCAGCATCTAGATAAGCAGGTGACAGTGACAGGGTACCCATTGTGCTCTGCACACAAATCATCATAAGCAACAATCTTTGCCTGAAAAAAACCCAGACTTTTGACAACTGAATAAATCAGACAGCCAGATCACAACGGATAAGGAATATTACTTTTGTTTTACACATGGGGGACTAAGGCAATTGCCTGAGGCCAGCAAGTTCCTGTAACACAGCTGGGAACTCAATCTTGTATCTTGAGTCCCATTCAAAAAAAAAAATCACACTTCCTCAAAGAATCTCACCAACAGACATTACATACTTACATTTCTGCATCTGTGGTACAATAAAATATGCAACTGTAAAGATAGAGAGAAAGGGGGAAGGGCTTACGTGAAACATTTAAAAATAGCATAACATCTCTGTAATATCATGAATATGAGTTAATAATGGAAAAAATAACATTTCTGAACCAAGCTCAGAATTTTACACGTTACAGTAATACATCGCTGGTAGCCTTAATTTCACAGTACGTATTGACATCACACTATTTCCTTGTCAATTCTGGCAGAGAGGGCAGAACTCCATCTTCCATTTCACTCCATCCATTGCTTCTACTCCCATCTGCTCTACAGATCACTCAAAATTGGCTTCTCTGCCCTCCTTGTTAACAGTTTTGCCAGTTGTCTCTGGAGGAGCGCCTATTCCCCACCTCAGCTGTTTTTCATGTGACAAACTTCATGTGGGTGTGCGTGGGTTTCCTGAGTATGTGTCCCAAATACATTCAATTCTTCCTCCCGTTTCTTATGGAAGTGAGCTACAAGTTGATGATTTATCAGGGATGCTCAGTACAGGCTACATCATTCCATCCAGTACTCTGTAGAAGTTAGGTACAGGGAAAAAACCTGTCTGTTTTTGTCTTAGTACAGCATTAGAGCTTGCAGGTGGATGATGACATTTGAGTTTGGCTGTGCTGATTTATAACTTTGATTTTTTTAAAAAATGAACTTATTGTATGCTGTCTCTAATCTGGATATCACATCCCTATCGAGTCTGCTCTTATAATGGTGCTGTCTCAGGTACGGTAGATATACTGTTGCTCTGTTATGGATCTATGGACTGACACCTTTGAACCTGTTATTTTTGCTAGGGGTTCTATCACCATTTATACGTCCTCAGGGCTTTGCCTAATACCAGTGACATCATCAAGCAGTAAATGCATAAAAGCTGAGCATGCTTTCATTACATCAAAGAAGGGTTTAAAAGCTGAGATTTGGGGATTTCAGATTTTACTGTAGTTTAAAAACACATGAACGTTGCATCTAACCACTTCTAGCCTTTTGCTCACTAGAAAGCACTGGATTAAAAATACGTTTTAAGGAAAAAGAAATAAACATTTATTCAAATTGTTTATTCTGATTTAAAATGTTTTTTAGCTGTTGCTGTCATGCTTCTATGTGCACAGCACATTAAGTATTCCTATCACACAAATATATATGCTGCCTTCTCTGTTCTTTTCGAAGATTTTGGAAAATCTGTTTAGGGCCTAAACCAAAGCTCAAAAATCACAATCAGGCCCTAGTATTCTAACGCACGGTGCATGCTACAGGTTAACATACTACAAAATGTCAACTAAAGAAATGATTGAGTGCATAGGGTTAAGCAAATTTTATATCATATGAAAGCCTTATTTTGTAGGTTTCAAGCATTGTCAGAAAAAAAAGAACAACAATCCATACATTCTGCTTTCTCTGCTTCTTTACTTTCTTCTCAGAAGTTTCCTAACTAAAGGCTGAATATGGTCAGAGGAAAAAGCCATTATAATCATGCTAAGTATGAACATTTTGCAAGCTAGCTCCTAGGTTTTTTTTTTCAAGTATTTCAATTAGTCTAATAATTTAAAATTCTTATCTATTTCTTTGATCACTACAGACTTGGTACAGAAAAGTACTTTGGATTCTAAATTACTAAGAGAGATCTATGAACCTGTGAATGTATATTACAACGTTTGACAAAGAATGCAGAGGACAATATGACTATCATAGGAAAAGCACGTTTCTTCAGTAGCACCATGGTTTATGTGTTTACCAAATAGATTTGGTTGTGTAATATTTAGTAGCATATTACTGCAGTGAAAATTTGTCTAAGCATTACATTTTCAGAGAGATAAAAGTATGATTTGATCTGTGTGAAATGATGAACACTCCCTTCTCTCCCTCCCACTCCCACGTATTACACATATTCAAGCTGCATCTATAGGATGTGCAATCCCTCTCTCCTTCCTGATACAAAGAAGCCAATATAGATTCCTCTAATGAACAAAAAAGTATTTACTAGAGCACATTTGGTGCTGCGAAGAATCAACTATGTATATAAAGCTAAGAACATGGACATTTTCTACACGAATCAGTCTCAAAAGAAAAGGGAGAAAATAAGGACAAGGATTTACTTCACCACAGAAACACACTTTACAGATAAACCATAGTAAAACTGAACAATGCTATTTTCTAAACCCTTGATAAGCATGCAGTTCTTTTACAGATAACTATGCAAACTTCCCTTCCTAAATTTCAGAAATTGTTAGGATAGTATTTTTCAGAGATTACTAAAGGAAACTGTTAAAAGCAATCTGTTTTTCCTTTGTGACACCTGAAAATTCCCCCATTAAGCTTCAGTGTTTTACATAATAATAGCTAATTCACATGTGTTTTATATGCCAACTGTAGTATCGTTATTCATATAACTAGCAAACTTTTAATTAGCTTCATGTTTTCAGAGTTCCCAAATTATTTCCAAATCTGAGACTTAGTTGATGAAGTTGATAGACTAATCATTAGATTTTCTAGATTAATTCAAAAAGCCTTTGGATGAATATGAAA
The DNA here is from genome assembly GCA_025345505.1 of Todiramphus chloris collaris. Taxonomy (NCBI): domain Eukaryota; kingdom Metazoa; phylum Chordata; class Aves; order Coraciiformes; family Alcedinidae; genus Todiramphus; species Todiramphus chloris. Next base: position 41,445,024 of record JANVCC010000018.1, on the reverse strand, counting down.
TATGGTTGAAAATATCTCACATTTAGAAAGAATTTGCTACTTTATGTCATGCGAGTAGTCTCACATGGCTCCTGTGAAGCTGTTCCAGTGACGGCCTATCATATTTCCACCTTGACAATTTAATCCAGTTTCTCACCTCAGGTGTAGCTGAAGATGGTTTCAACCATATGATTTATTTTACAGTAAAACACCCTAGATATGATTTCTCAGTCACTTACTAAGCTTTGTCACAAGTGATATCTATCAGTTAGTAGTACAAAGGCTTCTGACCATACTACCTAAAGAATTTATTCTTTTCATGGACTAGGATAAGTCACAGGCCAATTTGCAGAACTGCACAAATTCTGCAAAAACTCTTTATAAGACTTCATAAGAAAATAAAATTACAAATGAAATTCAATGTACAAGCCTAAATGGGTATGGGAAAAACAACTGTTAACTTCTACAAAGTTCCCCACTGCACATGAAAAGATAAATTTGGTGGGTTATAAAGCAAATTACATGCTGACTTTACCAAATTACAGACTCTATGCTAGAGTCCTTGGAATTCCTATGCTTAATGCTCTGATTGTTCCTTTCTTTACCTCTATAATCTGTATTCAAAATCCCTACTGCCCCAGTCTCTTTTTGAAGCTCCAAAACTTGCTATCAAACTCATCTATAACACAGGTTGAAAAAGCTAGACAGGGGTAGACTGAGTTTTCCTGTAACATATGGGGTCTATTTCCAACCCTTCTTGGGCTTATTCAATGGTAGACAAGCTGTAACACCACACTCCTTTAATATCTTCAAGAATAAATGCTTCTGTGCGTGACATTCCTATGATGTTCTAGTTTCACACTAACAACATTCAACCTCACACCAACAAAACAAAATAATGAATTAGTTGCCACCACATCATAGTTCCTTGCCACCTCCTCTCTTTTCTACTTCCAGTTTGACTATCCTTTTAATTTCAGAAACAGCAAAAAGACAATTTTTCTTTCCATACAGCAATCAATACAGATAATGTCTATTGAAAAACACCTAAAGCAGTGTAAGAAATAGTTTTTGAGACAAAAGTTGCACCTGGATCACCCTGTTCACGAAGTAAGGCTATCAATGCTATGTTACTTCGCACCTACTATACTTTCAATTTCTACTGTCCTGTAGCAATAAGTTTGTTAATTTGACTGTAATGAATGAAAAATGTAGTTCTTCATTTAAACAGGTGATCTGAAAATTTAATTAGATGCCCTTCTTTTGTTATAAGGAATAGAAAATTGTTCTCTATTCATTTTCTTCATGCCATTCAGTGATTCTAGTCCATCCACGCATTCTGAAGAATTATTTGCTTGAAGCGATTTCTAATGGTCTTTTTCCTTAGTTTGAATTTTTTTTTTTTAAATCTGAGATTTTTGTAATCATTCCATGTGTCTATATATATTTAAAAAAAAAAAAAAAAGTGTAGCTCGTATTCCAGACACAAGGACAATGCAAATGTGTACAATCATATAGTGATACTTTAAATTTTCTTTCCTGATGTTTTCTTCTATCACTGAGATATATTTTTTATAGAACTAGCCTAAAGGACAGACAAATCTCTATTATAAGCAGTAAGAGACCACTAACATGTAGTATAGCTTTGCATATTTACAATATTTACTGATATGCATCTGTCAATATTTTTCCAGTTACCATTTTATCACTCAATTGGTTACTATTGCATAATTAAGTTTTTAATTTTGATTATCTTCACAAATTGTGTATCACTAGCAAATACCTTTTTAAAAAAAAAAAACAAAACAACTTTCTGAACAGCACAAAGGCTAATACAGGTTTCTTTGAGACCTAACCTGAACCTGCTTTTATGAAACTTAAATATTTTTATTAACTGTTTCATAACTTTTACTGGCAAGCAATCTATTGAAGATCCTTCCCTCTACTTACTTAATAATTTAGTATCTTTTGAAGACAAAGTATCTTGTAGACAGCTTTCTTGTCCTTGACCACATTTTCAATTGCACTTTCAAAAATGTACCAGGTTTGTGATGCATGACATTGCTTCGAACCATATTGACATTGACCAATACATCTCTTAAATGTCTATTATTGTTATTTTTTATCCAGCATGGATTTTAGACTTGTCTGCATTTCCCAGCATCCCTCCTAGAAGTCTTTTTGAAATTGATACCACATTTGTCACACTTCCTCCATGCGACTACCCTTAACTTAAGCAACACAGTATCCAATCTTTTTAACAGTTTAACAATTTCATAGTGAGCACTATAGAGACTGGGGGATTTATTGCTGTTCATTTTATTGATCCATTAAAAAAAAAAAAAAAATCACTTGTATGACATTTTGGTTTTTAGAATTCAGATTAATCACCAACAAATACTGGAAAAATCCCAGCAAGGAAAAAAAAAATCTCTACCCTCTTCTGCAATAAGGAGGTAAAAACACTTTAAACTTCTCTTCTGCAGCCTTATCTTCTTTGAAAGCTCCTTTTCTGTTATCTGTCAGCTCTGTCAGCACACTACCAGCTTTCTGTCTGCTTGTGACATGTTTTAGAAATATGCATTAATGATGTCTCTAGTATACAGGTCTTTTTAAGTTTTGTTTGTTTGTTTTTTTTTTTTTTTTTTTAATTGTTTGCTGTATTTTCTTCTGGGAAAAGAAAACCAAAAAGTTTCACTATTAATTTCATAGGTTTAGGAAGTTGTTCCTCCAAGTTTGGTGGGGGATTTGTTTTAGCATACCTCTGTTAGTGCCAGAAATTACACTTGTTATTGATTTTATATATTGAACAGAATCTTTCTTTAAAAGGTATCTTTTATTTCTAACACTTTATTCTGCTAACTACATGAACTTCTTCCAGTCCTCTTAAAAATCTTTTCTGATTGTAGTCATAATCTGATTATGCTTATAGTGCTTGTATGTAGCCTCCAGCCATTTTATCACTTTGCTATGCTTCCCCCCCTCGTTTCTATGCAGCTTATCTTTTTCAATGTCATGCTACTGCAATATAATTAAAATTTTTTTGCTTTGTGCTTATTCTCTAATGTTTTCATTTTAAAAATATGTACAAATATACGGAATGAATTCCAAGTGCTAGCAGTAGATGAGGAAGCTGGCCTGAGGTTGGGCCTAAATAGCAAAGCAGATGTACATTTAGCACAAGGAATGATGATTTCTGTCTGCGCTTTCAGAACATTTTTTTTTTTAAATATATCCTTACCTGGAATAAAATTTGTCTGCTCACCAAGAATCATATATGAGGCAATGTAAAGACTGATGAGCATCTCAAAGTAAATGACTACCTATTTCTCCCCTGAAAAATCTTAATGTTGTTACTAAGAGATTAACATTGCTTTCTGACGTTACTGGCTTCTTTTGAGATAATGTGTTTTTTGTAAAAATAAGTATGTGTTATGAAATTATTTTATTAGAGGTAATGACATTATGAAATATTGTATTATTGAAATGTGTATTATAATATAGAGACTAGTACTTAGCAAACTGGCTACCTGGTCTTAAATCACAGTCAATCTTAGCTTTATATTTTCTATTCTAGTACGTGAGAATATTCCAAGAAACCTGGAATCATAACAAACTGGCAGCCTAATTTTTCACTAATACTCTAAAACCAACTGGAGTTCTGGTTTGTTCTTTATTTGTTGAATCCCACTGTAGTTTGAGAAATCAGTCTTGAGAGATCATGCTGTGTTTCCATAGCAATGACATCAAGTTATAAAACCAACTCTGAAGGCCAGGTCCTGCTCTCAGATGCAGAGCACTCATTTCAGTGTCTTAAAAAAAAAAAACAAAAAAAAACCCACAACAAAAAAACCCAACAAAGCACCTGTTTTTTTGTTAGTTCTATGCATCTACCAACACACCTCTACAAAATTAAAAAAAAAAAAAAAAATTCTATTCAGTTGCAAACCATTCTGCAGGTCATTTATTTGTGCACACATCCCTCTTAAACTTCATACGAAATTCAGTTTTACTTTGTCAAAACACAGTCATACCTCGGGACGCAAAGATACCTGCAATACTAAGCACTAGTGACTTAGTAGCACCAAGTGCATTATTCACTTAGTAGCCTATTAAGATATAATACAAATAGATCTAAAAAGATCAGTACTATGTTTAAAAACTCTGTAACAAACCTGCTGTTTTTAGTCTAATTAAATTCTACACATATATTGTAACAGAGAAGTAAAAACTCACTTTCTAAACTCATCAAACACTCAATTTAAATCACAGTTTTTGGGCAGACATTTATTGTTCATGAAAGCAATCATACACAAGCAACTACCTTTTTTGGTAAGCATCACAGGGAATTAAAACCACTGCTTATGTAAAAGTAGCAGAACCCAGCCTGTAATTTTAATACAATGATCTAGTACTTGAATGACTTTAGTTATATGCACACATACAATATATATAAATAGACACGCGCACACACACTTGGTTTTTATATATGCATGTAGTCAAATGCATCTCTGCCACAACCAGGTAGAGTATTAAAAGAATTTTTTTTTTTTATTCCTGTTCAATACATAGCAAAGATACACTATCCAGTCACAACAAAATCGTAACTATACAATATCAAATTCATATCAGGCTTTTCTGCAGTGCCAATAATCTTGTAGGTACTCTTTACAGAATATTACAACTATGAAGTCTTAGAAATGCAATCACTTTAGAGGTTTATGCAACAATTACCATGCTGGTCAAAATTAAAAGATAAAAAAGGAATGAAATATTGACACTATAAGCAAGAAGAAAGATGAGGACCAATACTTGTGAAATACCTTAAGACTGGGAAAGAGATTTTTGGCTTAAGTGGTAAATAATTAATGTGTAAATATTTCCTCTTAGCACACAAGATTCACAAAAAAAGTGCCATAAATGACTGTATGTCCTTGTCCATGTAACAGAGATACATTCTCCTACCAGTGTCAGTGCTGCAAACACTCCTGTGACAAGTTTTCAAGGGAACCCGAGAGCCACATGTAACATGTGTAAATTCAGATTATACAGAGTGCATGAAAAACAAAATTCATTAAAAAAAAAGTTCACTAAAGACCCTTCTGCTTCAACAACCTCTTAAGACAAAATCGTTGGCGTCTCAAAAGAAAGGCACTAGACAAGCACAATCAACACCAGCACAGAAACAACATTCACTATAATCTACAGCTTGCCACTAAAATAGTAACAGCATATGCAAGTGTTCTTTCCCTCAAAATTCAATACAAGCTTGTAGATCTGAGAAACATGCACTATGAGACAAGATTTAATATAAATTCTTATTTCAGAGATGATGCATTAAGCTTCAGTTCCGAGACAGCTCACAGAATTGAAACAATTTACTTGATCACAACTGACAGAAGAAGAAATGAACCTATAGATTTTCTTCTGAAAAGAAGTTCTCTTTTGCCACAAAGACTTGCTCCTTGTCTCAAAAATAATTTTTCCTCTGGGCCCACTCAGTCAGTAGAATGCGATTGATAACTTCAGGTACTTGTGTATTTGCAGAGGCACAGCATGGCATGATCTCTACTAAAACCTCCCATAGCTTGCCTAGTCTATATAAATGTAGTGTATCATTCTACGTACCATAACATTTTAACAAAATGAGTCAAATGCAATTAATCAGTGTAAAAATTTTAAAAGTAATCACTACTTTTTTTTTAAATCAGTCAAAAAATAATAGAGGTGTGAAGCCAAAACAAAATAGGATCGATACTCCTTAAATTCCTTTTCAGATCTGAAACTCAAAATAAATAATCTTCTCGCCCAATTTTGGTTGCACACTGGAGTCTTTGTTTGTTTGTTAACTGTAAAGCTTGGAACAGTCACCTTCTAAATACATTTAACTTTTCCCTTTCTTCCATCAATTACTGTGCATTTGTAACAATCTTTTTTGCATTTGTACAAGTCCTCTCCCAGAGGCCTATTTTTACTCAAATTTCCAAAAACTACCATGACTGAAGCAGCGGTCCATCAGCAAAACTCTCCATCCCCTACAATAAGAAGTAGCACTAGTATTTGCTCAAAGTACAGAGAACTTATTGGGCAGGCAGGTAGGGTCATTCTAGTAGCTGCTATTCCACCAGCTCTTCTAAGGATTATCAAAATAAATTCTAAACTCTGAAATATTTTATCAGGTTGCGTGTTTATATTTGAAAACAGATCAAGTACATAAAAAAACAATTGCTCAAGGGCAATGAATTTCTAGGTACTTAATTTTCATCCTTTTCTACAGATATTCTGTAAATTCTTCTAAAAATCCCATTAAACAGCATCATGTCATGGTCCGTAATACTTATGGCAAGGGCTGAATGAGGGCTGAATGATACCTTTACAGCAATTACAGAGTTCTTTCAGAGTAATGAAGATCAATTACACTTTTACTATAAATTATAGTTTAAACAAGATAAATCACCTCAGTTTTACAATACAAGAGATTTCAAGTATTTCTACAAACAGCAACAAAAGGAGCAGCTTTTGTAGTCATGGAGAAAAACTGCCACCAGGAGAAAGTAAGAAGCTGAAAACTTGAGTGCAAGGCTGCCAAGACTAGTAAAGTGCTCAGACAACCGCAGTGAGAAAAGCCTGGTGGATCACGAAAGTTTAAGAAAAGGGAAAACAAAGAGACTTGTTCTTTCAAAAGTTTGATTTCAGAAGTTTTTTTAATGATACATGCAATATTTATATGCAAAAAATTTAACAATTTCCTCACATTTAAAATAAATAAATTGACTCTTTGGGCTGTAAAACCATAAACTTAAATTATAAAAACTAATTATGTATTTAATTCAGTTTCCTTAATAAAGGGAGTGGTTAACGTGGAAGTGGTAGAAGTCCATCAAGTGCTTCATATGTCTCAGACACTACTTTGTGATTGTGGTCATACCTGTGTCTACTTCAGTTTATCCACCTGAGCACAAGTAAAACAAGCATTAGTAAACATTTCTTTCAGAAGGACTTTGGAATTTTCAGAAATATGAAAAAAAAAATTATGAAGAGATATTAGTAAGACTCCAGTAACTCTAGAGGTGCACATTATGTATCTGTCATCCATTTTCTGTATTTTCTTTAAGCAGCGGAGTGCATTATTTGACATCTCATCTCTTTAATAACTTCAGAAAAATAACAAGACTTAAACTGTAAGTGAAAGATACATAAACAAACCTTTTTCATACCAGAAAGACTCTAGAAAATATTAGTACTAACTGGCTTATATTTATTTGGAATGACAACAGTTTCTGGAAAAAAGTGCACTGTTTTGATCTGTGTTCTTTTTTAACAAAAAGTCCTCACATTCACCTTACAACTTCATGGACAGAGTACTGTGAGAATTGAGTAAAGAGTGTTATTTCCATGGGTCCTGATGAAAGCAATGAAATTCTAGTGGTCACAGGAGTTCCAGCATATGAATTAAAACACAGGATAAGCACCTTGTATATTAAAAAAAAAAAAATTGAAAAGCAACTTTGCTATAGATTATACACTTGCTACAAATAAAGAAAACACTGCAATTCCTACTATTTCTAAGTTTCCTAAATTCAGGACTTTTCTATTAAGTTGTATGAAAATGCCAATATAAACAATGCTGAGGAGAAACATCCATGTGACTTGGTCCCGTCAAGCTTCATGGAAAAAACAGTTGATAATCTCACTTGAAAGGTGAGATTCTTAGGTCTGAAAGTACTATTTTAGTACTTTTTTTAAGCGTTAGTAGGAAGCTTATCTGAACAATAACAAGATTTTAGTATCTATTTTGAATCCTGGAACAACTCAATGGACTATATGAAAAATAGGTATCTCAGATTTGAAATTAAACAAATGGGTAGTTGGTGCCATGGCTACCAAACTATACTGCTCCTAAATCAGAAACAAAAAAACCCCCATTTCCTAAAATTGTATTTATAGCAGGACTAGCAAGATATTAGCTTTAGAATCTTTACACACTAGATCTGTGTCTGCAGTCAATTAGCAGACAATATGTAACAAAAGAAGTTTTAGTTTATTTTTTGCATGTTTAGGAGTTCCCCCCACCCCCCCAAAAAATCTTTTCAATTCTCAGTTTCAAAGATTTTTTTAATTTTTTTTTTTTTTTTTAATAATTCAAACTAACACAGAAAACACTATGTCTGAAGTCTGCACCAGGTACTAAGCAGAACAAATGGAAGTAAACTAGAAATATTTCAGCAGTTCTTTGGAACTCAATCTTTCAAATGTTTTTTTTTTTCTTTTTAACAAGTATCACTAGTGTTACATCACGTGTACCTCTCTTCAGTGCTTTTACCACAAGCTAGCCATGTGTCAAGAACTCTCTATGTGCAAAGCATTAAAAAACAGTAGATGTAAATTATTTCACACACTAGACACATGCATCCTGCAAGAAGCTATCAGGATAAAAAAAATTAGATTACAGCATCACTTTGATTAGAAACACAACTAGAAAAATAAAGGAAGTATAACTACGCCAAATTTTTGTTATGCTTTGGTCATGTAGAGTTATTCCATGCAGATGTTCTGGAAGCTCAGCATGCATATTACAAAGTTTATAAAAAACAAAATACCAGCATTTTCCCTGCATATTCTTGAACCACAGTATGCATTAAGACAGAAATGCCAGTATTCTCATCATCTTTTTACTCTTCAAAATTCTGATTCAGTAGTTGTGCATATACATTCAAGAGATATAATAATTTGAACATATCTATAATACAGACATTTTTTTCATCTCTAAATCTCTTTCTCAATGTAGTCAATCCATTAGGAAACAACTGAAGCAGCAACAGTTCACATAAGCCACTGTTCTTGTTCTTTTCTGTACTTCTCAGACCACTTCTGAGTAAGCTCTAGGTAAACATTTGGTTTATGGGGCTTATAATCAAGGTAAACCACCTGTCCAGTCCGTTTGGGGATAGCTTTTTCAATCTGAGTTCCCTCATGCCATTCATTAAAAGATGTTATAGAAATAATTTCTGGTCGCACCAAAAGAGCTGCACTGAAAGCAGTTTCATAGTACTTCCCATTGACACGATTACGGGTGTTGTGGTTGTTCCATGGTCGGATACTGGTATCAATATACCCTGGTCCCACACTTGGAATAAACATTAAGTTGTTACTATCACAAAAGGCTTTTAAGCTTGCCCAATTATGATGAGATGAGCCGTAGGAGAAGCCATTGGTGGCAAAGTACGTGTACATTCCATCAAAGCCACTTCTGTGAATGTCATGTTTATGTCTTTCTTCTACAAGAAGTGCAATGAATAATGCATCATACGGAGTATTTCGAATACTCTGGGATCCAGAAACGGTTAACAGATTTGCCCATATTTCAGGAATTGTTACGTAGGAATCATACACATAAAACATGGGAAGAAATCTGCCTGTGCTGGTCTTATGCCTGTAAAAGGCTGGATGGCCTCCGTATCTATAAAGCAAACAAGTATCGTTAAAGACAAAATTTGCTATTTGGAAAGCATTGTTTCACAAGCTAAGGTGAAGACTTTTCCTAAAGACTAATTTAAAAAAACAGTGTGCATGCTTCAAAACATAGCAATTCATATCTATTTTTAGTCCAGTGTTTGCTGAAATATTAAATAATGAATCTGCAAAGAACCTTTAAATTATTGCTAATTAGTAACTTACTCAAACCATTCTACAGGTACCAGTTTTCTCTGAAGGGCAATTCTATGAGTATGAAATAATTCAGTCTAAGTAACATTAATAAACAAAACAACGAGTAGCTGTACAGAATTTGTCAAGCTGAATTAAAATCATTAGACGTCAGCAAATCAAAGCTCTAGCTGCTAGTTTGTCGCTATAAAAATATATTTAGTTTATATATCACATAGCTCAGAGTTTAACTGCTTTAATCTGAAGTATCATGAATTATGCCGCTAATGGATGTTAAAAGCAATTTGTGTTTGATTATCTATGTAAAATTCACCCTTCAATATTTAAAAACCAGGCTGAGTTTTGTACCACTGTACAAGGTTTCTTACAGTTTTCTTCAGTACACATTTTTATATACTCTTCCAAGCTTTAGAAAATAGACAGAAGTTCCCTACGTAACATGTAACAAACCCCAAAGGGAACCATTCTGAAAGCACTCACTTGTCAATGATGTATTTGACATTGTGGTACATACTGCGATCATCTCTGTCTTTGTAAGGTTCGATATGAAAAGTGACCTGAAAGATGAAGATGTAGTAAGAGCAACACAAAGGTAAAATACTATTGAATAAATGGGCACTGCATATTATACAAAGCAAGTAACAGTCACATTAAATATAGTTCTTCTTTACAGAGCAAACATTTTCATTAGTCTGAGAATAATCCAACCCTAATCCAACTCTTGCACTTATAAGACTAGAGGCTTCAGATCCAAGTAAGTTTGGCAATAAACAGTTTTTTACATTAAAACAAAACACTGCTTTTGTTTTCCCTAGGCTATAGCAAGTTGGAGGTATGCTTCAGAAAACTAAAAAAACTAAACCAGAACCTAAAAATTGAAATAAAACAGAATCCATTCAAATGTCAAAGGACGTAACAAACAATGAAACATTTTAATATTTAATTTCTAAACTATTCATTAAATTTGCTGTATTCACCAAGGAGAGTTTTCAGTTTGAAAACAGATGTTAAGACATGGGATATTAAAGCTTTTATTTAAAATTTTATATGTTTATCAACAGCAATAATGTCTTGGGACTAAATCTAGTATCATGTGCTTCTACTGCTCTGAATTTCAACCTTGTAGCTTATGGAATTATATAGCGTATACATGTGAAGTCATTTCAATGTAAAAATGCCATTGTATTCAAATACACAATTAATTGGAAGAGTGTATTACATTAATCAAAGCAACCAGATTTTCAGAAGCAATTTTAGAGCAGAATGCATTCAATGAAGTCTTCAACAGCTCTGCAACAATAGCAAATTTCCACTGTAGAGCCAATATCTATTAAGTACAAACTATAGGAAAAATACAGTGTTAGACTAAATCATCAGGACTGACAGGACAGGCTGAAGAGCACTATAATTTCATATTTTATTTCCAACTACCAAAGCCAGGCAAATCAAAAGGATATATCTTTTAGCAGTTGTAACAGAAATGTATTTTGTATGTTGGTGTTCTTTGACTTCATAGTGCAAGAACGTTTAAAAACATTACAGTGAAGGCAGAATTCCCTGGTAGTATCTATACTTGATAGTCCAGTAATTATTGCAAGCCACACCATATTATTATATGCATTTTTCTTGGTAGCTTATTTGATTTTGCCTTGGTTTCTTTGAGAGACTTGAATGTTAACAAGTTTTTTTAGGTGAGAGCAAGGTCCATCAGATGATCTAAAAATTTTTGAGAAGGATACTATTTCATTTTTTTCTTTTTTAATAATTTGCTACTGCATATGTGGAACTTATGTCACATAATGCAATTCAGACAGCATTTTTAACAGCTTCAGAATTACTTCTGTATCTGATTCAACCTTCCTATTTTCCTCTTGCTTGTCAAACAATCTACAGTTGCTACTAGTGACAGCAAATTTCTCTGAAATCTGCAACTTGCATGACCAACTAAAACCAGAATAGATGAACAGGCTGTATTTTTAGTCCCCAGTACAGACAACATCCTTCAGAGATGAAACATATACAGCTACTTAGATAATTTAAAAACTCAGATTTATTACTCAGTAAGACTAAAAGGCAATGCATATTTTCTTTATGCCAAGAGAAAATACAAGTTCTAATCTAAAAATAAACAAAATCAACTCACAACTTTAGATTCTAATGATCAACCCACATAAACATTAATTGATATGACATTTCACCTATTTCAGGAAGCTGATAATTTAGCCTTTCTATCCTGCCATACCCTGGAGTAATCTGAAGTCAGAGTAGCACCTCTCTCACCTTACTGTCCAATGCAAGTGTTCCTGACACCTTCTGGAATAAAGACATTCATCCAAACTAGAACTTCTAAATCCCTCCTTATTGCTGATAGGAACTTGCTCCAGACCTCTATGTGCAAGTTATGTGATAATGTAAAAAAAAAGTCTTTCTTCTTTTTCAGAGTTCCCTGGTTTATAGATCACTGTATTCCATACTAATTTCAAATATGTAGTACTTCCCTCAACTCCCAAAACTCATTTGGAAACAAAATATTGTCTAATTTTTAAAACTCTTTTCCTAAAAAGAAAAATAAAATAAATCCACAACACTGTAGCTTAGTTTCTGTAAACTTTAGACCTGAACAAAACCAGAAAAAGGCAGATTATAGTATCTATTCCAGTTATAACGCTATATTGTTAGCCCTTAATAAAATTCAGTGTATTTTAAAGGGCACTTATACCTGCTTCTATGACCAAAAAGAAATGCAGCGTTAACAGGGGATAGAAACAGAACCTACCATTACATGACAAGCCTCTCTGCTCTATGCCATGAGTCAAATGTAGCAAACCATTAGCAAGGTTTACTTCCCTAAGTAGTCCTAATTTTTGCATCTTAAAAATACTTTACCTTTAGACTATATTTGTGTGCATAATCCAAAATAACAGGCACCAAATCATCAGTTGGTTCTCCATTTTCATCAGCCATACCTGGTGGGTACCATGAAAGCACTATTACACCTGAAAGTAGAAAACTTAAGTTTTAAATCCTGTTGTTTAACATGTAACATATATGCTGTAATATTGTCATGAGTTATAACTGTTTGATGTGAAATCTACAAAATTTAAATGAGGATTTCAAATTAATTTTTAAACCATTATGAAATCTCCATATTCTCAGAGTGGATTTTAACTTCTCTTTAAAAAAAACAAAACAACAAAACCCACCAAAAACCAATAAAAGAAACAGTAGTAAAGTTGTCTGTAAAAGGAATGGTCTGTGCTCAGTGTCCCAGGACTAACACTTAAAGCCCCCCCTCCCACTTTTCAGCACAGCGTCCATGTCTCCAGGTTGTACCACGTCTCCTCTCCAGGAGGAGAACGGTCCCAACTAAGGCATTGTACCTATACCAGAGAATATCAAGATACACAGGGCTAGAGAACACTCAAGAGGTGAGAGCTATGTGTGTGATGAAAGAGATTCTTATTTTATGGAACTATTTATTCACCATGTTTCTGGTAAGGGACAAATCAAAACAACCATTTCATACTAGAAGCGGGGACTGTAATCCCATAAACTTCCTTCTTGCTGAAAGCACTTACTATGGTGTAACCCACCCTTCCAACCATGTGAAATTAGCTCTTAAATTTATTACCTAAAAAAAAAGCTTGAGTTGTTTTCAATAATTCAAGGCTATTACTATTCCTGTCAAAAAAGACAACAACAAATATAGTGTCCCTATACCATAAATTTTTGTGATGCTCTCAATGAAAGTGAAAGAACACATATCTCTTCAGAAAGGCTAAGCCCTTTCCTTCTGAAATAAAATGCTGTCAGATAAATATATTAGACCTTTTAGGTCTGTAGATGGAAATAATAAAATAATATCAGGAAGAGGGTAATACAGGGGGGAAGGAAAAAAAAAAAAAAAAAAAAAACATGACATACTGATGTAGGAATATTTCCCTAACCATACTATTTTAAAACGTGTAATAATACATCAATCTGATTTATTTTTTAACTAGGTAAAGATTAAAGTACACATATCAGCTCACTGTGATAGGGAAGTATATACTCTAAATTCCATCTATTTTATGAACATGATTATCACTTCTGACTAAGAATTTTATAATTTTAAAATACTTTGGAAGAAGAAAGCATAAATTACAGTGAATACACCATCATCTTTAACATCAAACCCAGAATTTTGAGCTCACTATACAAAGAAGTTAGTTCAACTACCCTCAGCATATTCTCTCCAGAATATATCAAAAAGAGAATCACAAGTAACAGACTATCACAAGAGACAGTCTGCTCAAGGACAAGAAAAATGCAATATTTTACTGCATTTTATCACCTTATCTTTTATTTCACACAAAAGACAAGGACAAAAAGCAAATAAGTTAGATGTAAAGGAAAGGCAGCAACAGCAGCTACAAATTCATGTTACACTCAAGGTATCCTGAGCACAACATATGTCAAGACAGGGAAAAAGTTCAGGAGACAGAACTGTTCATCATGGAACCTAAATTCACGTTTGCACTGGTCTTTTCCCCAGAAAGACTATTTAATATTTTATTTCCTGTGGTTACAAAATAAAGATACGTACCACTGCAGGAGTCTAAAAAAATGGATGTACTTAATGTCAAAACCAATAGCATAAACATGTTTAAAAACAGAGCAGATTCATTCAAGACAAATGAAAGACTTCAAATTGAACTATGACAAGAGGCAGATGCAGAACCAATATATTTCACCAAGCAATCTGAGGAATAAAATCTATTGCATAAATGTGTTAAAAATTGTAATTAATAAGACAAGAATTGTAAAATATAAGAAGAATTCAAGGAAGCACTGCATGAGACTATTGCTGCTCCAATCTCTTATATGCCTTTGATCATTACACAATAGTGGCTGAAAGAACAACTTACATCTTTTTCCTTTTGTAAGATCCATGATAAAGCCTCAAAAAAGGCTAGAAGAAAAATTATTTGTCAGAAAGTAAAATGTAGTCATGGATTAGATATTGGCTAAGAGACAAAAAGAAGAAACTAAATAGTCAACCTCACACTACACAGAAAAAGTAAAAAAAGTGTAATTTTTGAAAAAAAAAAGATGATAAAAAAAAAGCTGCATAAAGTAGGTCAAATTTAGAACAAATTTAAGTGTATTTAAATCCCTAAGTCAGAGTAGCAGCGGGGGGGGGGGGGAAGGAGGAATTCACTTTTGACAAATAACAGTAATGTGTTACAGACAATACATCACAGGAAGCATGAAGTACTCATTCATACTGCTGCATTTTAAATGGAAAACTAGCTTAAGCAACTAAAAAAGCCCCTTATTTGACAAAGCATTCTTCCTAATATTTGACACCTTTTCCACCAGTAGTTCAGTGTTACTAGACATTTGTATTAAGAGAATGAGAAACATCATCAGTCCTTCTAAAACTGCAAGTGCCCTCTGCCTTCATTACACCATCATGCACTGTTTTGTTTTAGATAAGACTTAAAGTGCTTACAGACAACTAATACCTAATATTTCTATGCAACAGTTTTCCCGCTGTTGCTACTGTTCCTGGTTTTGGATTTATAATATTACTGAGATGGGTGAGAAATTTCCTGTTTCTCTCAACCCCTGTACAAAACACAGGTTAGCTTAAAAATAAGAAGAGAGCAATAAAGAAGAAATAAACATTATACAAATAAACACTACTAATGGAAATATAACAGTTACATCAAACCTTAATGATTAGGTGAATGGAAGTGATTCAATTCTAGGTGATTAGCATGCTGAATAATACGATGAGCTCTGTTCATGTTGCTCCAACTACACTTAGAGAAGCTGTTCAGAGTTTACTATTAGACTATATGACTGCTTATTTGAAAGAAAATGAACATAAAAAGGACCATAAAGCCCAAAAACAAAGAATGACACCAAAAATACATTGAATATTCTCAAGTATATAGTTATCTTGTTTAAAGGGAATATCAATTTGTATTGGAAAAAAAGATCCTTATGAACAAAGAAAGAAAAATTAGCTACACTGAAACTATTGTAACAGAGTTCAAGAAGGTTTGGATTAGACATTTCCATGGCTACTGAGAACACCTATAAATACACTACATAAAATACTAATTGTATAAAAGCGATAAACCTTTGACATATCAATTAATACATAATTGTTCTTACAAGAAAGAATTCAGGAAAAAAAATGCTCCTATTTGAATAGACTGCTCCATGACCATGTTAGCATGATTTACTGCAACCTGTTCTTAGAAGTGTTTATCTCCAAAAATAAAGTACACGGACAATATAGTCTAGCAATGGTTTCTGTATTTTCTACACGTTACCAGTGCTTAACAGTAAGTCAGGAAACGCACCTACAGGATTACAAATACAGTTCTTAGGTTTCTGTGCTGTTACATTCATCAGACACAGCTTTGAAGATGTAGGTTTCGGTTGGGGCTTAAAACTCAGAAATACAAAGACATCTACCAGTTTCAGACATTTCCAGAATTACACAGAAAAACAGAAGGATGGGTCAGTTGTGTTCATTCACATATTCAAGGCTGTATAAATAAACAACATGCTGAAACGTTAACATTCATTACCAGTTGAAGCTGAACGCATTTGTTTCATGTGGGCTTCTATGACAGAAGGGTCTTTGGAACTGTAAGATCCAAGTTCAGGATAAAAGTTGGCCCCAATGTCCTCAGGAGGATTATGCCTTCCCTTTGGATAATTGTTTGCAATTTTGGGATCCCAGTGTGGCAACAGCGGATGGTTCCAGTGAATATATTTACCATCAAACTGTGGATTCCCAAACCAACTATAGTAGAATATGTGAAAGTTATAATTAGGAGAAGACAGCTCTTCTTCCAGCTTGTTTATAGGAAGCATAGATGCTTTCATAGTATTGACTGCAATATTATGTAAATTACTGACACGTGTTACAGTATCTCCTTGAATCCTATTTAGTGAATTCTGTTTATTGTCCAAGAGCACCGTCTGTTGTTGAAGCTCAGGCAACAAACCAAGTCCAAATGGGTCCCCAAAGCCAGCTCTGTCAGGTCTCAGAGTCTTCAAAGCCATCATTATGGAGCAAATAAACAAAATAAAAAGCAACAAAATGATGCATGTTCTTCTGCGAAATCTTGCCATGATGTCATAGTTCAGAATCCAAACAGAAGGATTTTGTCCGCAACTGATCAAAAGACAAATATTTTAAAGTCAGATTTTTCATTACCTAATTTAACAGTACCAAGTGTTTCATAAAGTTTCTACGTAACAAAAATAATATGGAGACAAATGTGACACTGACTGCGTAACTAACGGCCCTGTGGGGGAAGCTGGGGGAGGAACATAAGACATTTCTGCATTTGATAATGCTTGTCAGGTTCTGAGGATATACCACCAAGGACTCGTGTATTTTATAAAACATACTACTTTTCAACTTCATGGTTTTCCTAGTCCAAACAAATCCCATGAAATGGAAATTCTGGGTACATCGTTTCAGAACTATCATGTTTTGAGAAGTCTGATGAAAATAGCACAGAAAATAGAAGAAAAAAAAAAGAGGAGGCCATGAAAGGAGAATAATGCAGCAGAACAAGAGTAAAAGACAAAATGTGATATGACAGAAGTGCAGCTTATGTTCAGAATACAGGTTTCATTTACTAACCTATTTACCAGCTTTGGACAACCACTTTGTGTTTAGTTAATCAATACACTAAATACTTTGTCAAATCAAACTCAAAACAAGGCTGTGTTGCAACTTTACAGATGCAAAATTCTAATTTGTTTTCTGAATTATGTAAATAAAAATCCAGCATGTATCTCAACCAGAAAGCCTGTAAATTAGCTGCTGGCAGCCTGTTAGTGCAATGTCACAGCTGTGTGACACTTCATCTAGAGTTCCAGGACTAAGTTCAGAACAACTCAACACCAACAGTACACAGCAATATTTGAGCTCTAAAAGTAGAGGAAAGAAAATCAGTATAACAGAATGTTGGATTATTTCTAACTGTAATTCCTGACCAACATTAAAGAACAAGAGAGCCAGAGAAAAGGATTAACAAAATTTAGGTTACCACAGAATTATGGGGAACAAGACTATGCATAAACCTGACAAAACTGAACGGGAAAAATCTTAGAATAAATTTCTGAATCAACAGTCATTAGACAGAGCATAGCTGTGATTTTGTATTTCTGCCACCAACCTCCAAATTTTAGAATCTTACTGTAATTTATTCACATAGACGCAGGGCTTTTTATAATACTTATCAAGTATCTCACCTTAGTTTCCTACCAATGCTCTTTACTACTGTTAGAAGTGCATTAACATATAGTTCAGTTGTCACAACACTCTCTTTGTTAACGCTGTGATAATTTTAGATAAGGAATTTTACAATATGCTTTTTAACAATACAGCCTGTATTGGATAAGCAGTATGACACTACCAAAAAGGGAAGTACTGTTTTCATTTCCAATCTTAATCTGTTCATCCTTCTGTCTACTTTCAGTTACCTCTGGGATTCATCTTGTTTTCACAGTAAGGTCAGTCATACACTTCAACAGCAAAACCCTGTTATCAGCTCAAAACTAAACAAAACCCTTATGTACTTTTTAACCTTGTTAGAGAGCTGACTCAGCTGAATGAGTATTACAGCACTAATGCCAACAAAAGAGTTGATAGCACAGATGGGGGAAGGGAAGAGAATGAAAATGATGCTGCTCATTTTATCCAACTCAACTGTGAAACCCTACCTTTGGCTCCTGTCAGGGAAAATTATTTTATGGCCTATACGCTTATAGTACTTCATTTAAGACTTTTCATTAAATTACAGGGTTCTTTTTCTATAGCTCACAATCCACCCCATAATCTTACAATTTTGACAAAGAGATTATTTGGAGTCCAGAACATTTTTCTTCTAAAAAGAAATAAACTTAAAATACATTCAAACTACATTTGTCATTTTTCCTGACCTATTCAGTCTTCTTTCTAGTCTATCACGCAACCCCTTCCTGGGAGTCTAACTCAATTTTCAGATTAGACAAACTGAATTTTTCTAAAGAGTCAGGAATTTTTATTTTATTTTTATTTTTTCTAAAGGAAACAGTATTATTCACCTGGCTAATGTACTAATGTATTCAGTTTCCTTCAGTTTAACCCAGATACTATTGATCTTCATCAAACAACATACAGGACTGCT
This sequence comes from Todiramphus chloris collaris, assembly GCA_025345505.1. NCBI lineage: Eukaryota > Metazoa > Chordata > Aves > Coraciiformes > Alcedinidae > Todiramphus > Todiramphus chloris. The sequence goes on along the minus strand of JANVCC010000018.1, from coordinate 41,426,191 downwards.
AGGGATAAATTACTTCTGCAAATTTTATCTTGTCTCTTCTGTAAAAAATGAGTTCATGACTGTAATGTCTATAATTAGTATGTTCATTAAGTCTTTCATTTGGGCTTTCCTGTTCCAAAGTGAAGAAAATGTTCCTTTATATTATTTACTAGACATACCTGCTACTAAATTCCTCCTCTATTACATCAAGATTGTACTATCATAAAGTGCTTTTGCTGAAGAGTAAGGAATTTGTCGTAGTGCTTCATGTTCCTATTTCAACAATTATTTTTTCAGTGGAATATTTATCCTGAAGGTTTACTAAAAATGAGCAGCGCACTAACTAAAATTTGACTGGCATCAGGACAGACCCTGGCCTACCCCAACATGCTATCATCCTCTACTATGCTTTTACACAGAGTCTCAATACCAAAGTGCAAAATTTCTACAACAAGTGATACCTATGGTAAAGGCTTTTGTTTTGGGAAGACATCAGTCTCAATGATAACAACGTAATTCATCCCTGGTGTAGAAATCTATACTGTAAAAGCTGTAGTGAAGAGCTACAGGTTGGCGATGCTTGCATTATGTCTTTTAATCTTGTTCAGAGCCACTCTTTAGATACAGTGACAAATTATGCTCATCAATGCTAGTGCCACAGCAGAATGGTAATGCTGGGGAAACAGACTGAGCAAACATGCCACGTGAAACAGCTATCTGAAGTTATGTCTACTCTTGGAACTGGTAAAAAATCTTAAGAATACCTTTCTCATTCAACAGCTAGCTGTTAGAGAGAGCATAGCTGTGAGTCTGTATTTCTTACATCCAAATTTTAGAGTCTGACTTCAATTTACTGAGGCACACAGGTCATTCCTCCATATTTATGAAGCACTTTGCCTTGGACTACTTGGTGCATTTGGATCTATCAGCAATTCCCTGTCAGGAAAAAGTCAGCCTGAATAACTACAGCTTCATGCAGATTAAGATCTCACATGCAAACAGTTACTCTGGATAACATGATGACTTGTTAACTAGTAGCAGCTTTTGGAATCTAACTCCAAGTTTGTTGACCCATGTTGGTGTACCAGCCAAAAATTGAAGTAGTTCAATCTCTTTCTCTTGCTTAGTGAATTCATTTTAAAAGATTTTTAAAAATCTGTCTGTTAACATCTCAGAAGGAAGAACAACTTAGCTTAGATCAGAGGTCTCCACCGATGGGCAAAGAATAGGTCCAATGTAGAGAAATGCTTTACAAGAAGAATAGTGAGGCACCTTCAGTTGTTCGTTGACTTGAACAAAAGGTCATTTCTTCGTGCAATATCAAAAAAACACCTTCCATTTAGAAATTAATCTGCTAGTTTAATTTGACGCTCCTAGTTCTCAATTAAACGGGAGAGTAAAAAAGCATTTGTTTACACTTATTTTTTCTGCTTCACTAATAAATTAATTGCCTCTGCAAGGTTCTCTCAGTTTTCCTTTAAATAAATTTCTAGTCTGCATAGTCTGTATATTATATCACTATCATTGGACACATTAAATCATTTTTGAGATGTTTCCTCTCCATACTGTTTCAAGTACATCCTTCCTCTGAGATTAAGGGAAGTGAATACAGTGGGACTTTCAACACGCATTCTGGACATTAAATTGAATCCCCCCTTTTTTTTTTCTTCTTGATTTTGTTCCCTATCCCTCTTCCAAAGATATCTGCTTTCTATCAACTCAGTTCACAACTAATACTAATAACTCTGTAGTCAGGTTGTGTGTATCCCTATATCTAGTTCCTGAGTGGTAAAAATAAGCTCAAAGGTCATTCCTGTGAAATTAAAATTGTTTTCTTTACTCTGTGCATTACACATAACTTTTGTCGTTGTTTTTCAGCACCCAGTCATTCTGTACTGGAAGGTTCTTTGGCAAATTTTCTTGCCTGAAGAAGTCAGGATCTTAAGTTAACTCTGTCAATGTACTCTTGACTATCACACAAACTTCCAAATCATGAATTGTTACCTTCAGGTCCAGACTGAAAAAAATTGATGTCTTTTGTTTTCTCCTTTTATGATTACAGATACTACAATTTCTTTTATTACACATTAGAAAAATATAAAGCTTTACCTTGAAAAGGCAATTTCCATAACCTTCAGTCCCCTTCTCAAAACAAAAAAATATAATCTAACACACTTATTATACTTTTAGCTTGTAAGCTAAAAGTAATAAAATAAAGTAATAAAGGCTTAAAAGCACAAAAAAGTAAATATACTTATCCCTCTATGACCATCTGTGTTCTCAATTAATTTGTTTCTTATATGGGAATAAACAGTATGAAACTCAAAACAGTAGTAAAAAAATCATCAGCTGTTCTTCCTAAAACAACTACTACCTCCATGAAAAAAAAAAGTATGCATGAGAAAAGCTGAAGTATTTTGTAACTGTTCCCCAAACTTAACAGCAAGCCCACCTCAAGGATAACCTCTCCCATTCAAGATCTTACTTAACAGTGATGTTTCGGTTTTTCCTCCCTTTCTGCTGCTTTTTAAACTCTTAAGTTATCCTGTAGGCAAATCTTCTGTTTGTCCTTTCTACTATATGAAGAAAAAAGCATACAGATGGACAGATGAAAACAGAGTTTTTCTTCCCCATCATGCTTCCCAAGATAAGGATGTTGCTTCAGCCATAGAAAAATGAAAGTGTTTAATTACTCTAGATAGTTTTGGTCATATGATAACTCAAGTTTCAATACCTTGACCTCTGTGTAGTTTTTTCCAGTTTAACTGATTCCAAAAGGCAATCACATAATGCAAAAAAAAGTATGTTCAGATAAATATATCTTTTAGTATGAACCGGCAAATACTGTAATTTTTGTTCTTATGTTCCTTAAGTGTAACAAATGAAAATGTAATACAGATGAGAGCTCAGATATTTATCTGACTTGCTTGATACAAGGGTAAGGTCATCCAGAAGTCACCGAGATTGGTAGCTCAAGGCCGGTATCAAAGCTTCTCAGGTAAGTTTTCTAAGCTTAGTTCCTCCTAAGATTTCCCAGGTCTAAGAACCTGAAAACTCTGAAATGACCTATCAGCTCTAGACAGATCTGAAGTTTCTAGGCCTTCAAAGCCTTTCACTCTGGAGCTACAATGCAGATGTGTACCTAGAAACATTACTTTGGTTCTAAAGTGATTGACCAGGTGTGATTTAGTAAAAATCCCCCAAGGGCTTTTAAGAGTCTATCCAAACTACATTTACATAGCACATTCTGGTCTGAGGAACGAAAATAATTAAAAAAATGCAACACAGGCTGACCACATCTTCCTTGTGAGAGCCTTGGGACTGTGTCTAGGGTTAGAAAAACTGGGCAGTTTCTCTAACAGTGTCTGCATAAAAGAAGTCTTTTCCTAAAGACTTATTTTAAAACCCCTTGAAATTCATTAAAGATGAACACGGAAGAAGACATTACATATGGCATGCACACTTTATAGCTGTGCTTACATACTAAATATATGTATTTTCAAGCACATCCAACAATATAGGATTTCTTTTTGGGCCACCCAATTTAGAAAGAGCTATGTGAAATATGACAATTCTAACATGGATACCTATATCATTCATACAAGAGGGAATGTGATTTTTTTTTTTTTCACTAAGTAGGTCTGAATTTAAGAAAGATAGCAAGATAAAGACAAAACAACACAACCCTGCTGCATTTTCTGTGTTTTAAATGTGATAAGACAACTTTGAACATTAAACTAATTTCATATATAAGGGTATTTTCTTTCAACATGCTAGCATTCTCCTGCTTGGAAAGGACACAGAAACACACACCTAGCTTTGAGCAGCTGCAGACCATGGAAAGAAAGCCACCTTCAGACAGGTTCCTCCTCGGGAACCCCATCGCTACCTGCGAACCAGCTTCCCGAAGCAGTCCATAGCACGGACAGGTGCAGATAGAGGCTGTTCGACAAGAGTTTAAAGTCAGTAAGGAGTGCGAAGCCACCGTGCTGCGTTACTCCCCTTCCCCGAGCAAGGCACAACAGCGTCCACACTTTAACACTGACGAGCCAAGCGCCGGAGCTTTCAATCCAAGCACCGGCCCCTGCCAGAAGCTGAGCATCTGCCGCTGGCTAAAGGCGCGACCAGGGGCCTTGGCAGGAGCGAGGCGGGAGAGCATCGCCCGGCAGCCCTCCGACACGGCTGCACGCAGGGACAGGCGCCTTCCCCTCTTCTCCCGCCCTCTCCCAGCCCTTGGGAGCGCCCCTGCAGGGTCCGACTGCGAGGAGCCCCTGGGCTACGCTGCAGCGCCCGGCCCGGCCCAATTCCTCGCTGCCCCTTGCCCAGCCCCCAGGGCCAGCAGCAGCGTTGGGGGGGGGAGAGCAGGAGGCCTAGGGAAGGCCACCAGAACAGGTGCTCCGCGGGCCGCTGCCCGTTACTCACCTGCCCGAAGCAGCAGTGCCGCCCGAGGGCCAGTGGGCGGGCGGGCGGAAGGGAAGGCGGCGGGGGGGGGTGCGGCGGGGGGAAGGCGGCGGCCGGGCCAAACGCCGTGGCCGTGCCGCAGGGCTCCGCCGAGGCCGGCGGGCAGATGCGCCTGCGCGACAGCTGCGCGCCTGCGCAATGGTGGCGCGGCGGGGAAAGCGTCTGTGTGGGCGGAGGAGGTGCCCCTCTGAACCCCGGTTACAGCCGCTGGTCATGCGTGTTTTGGGGGGCACAGTGCCGGTTACTGTACGCTTCGGGGAAGCCGAACTCTTCAGCCCATCTGACAGCCTGCTGCTGGGTGCTCTCTGGGGCGCCGTGGCTTTTCTCTGCATGAAGCAGCTGCATGTTAGGCCTCCTTGGGCTTTGAAATAGGCTTATTTTATTTATTTAGTTAGTTATTTTCCCGAAAAGGCCCAGAAAACCTTAAATTTTTGGAAATTCTTTGCTGGATTGTTGCTTGCTTCTTGGCTGGAGAAGAACTCGCTCAGTGGCAAGGGCAGAAGAAAGCCCATAGCTTAAATTCTGTGGGTGATGCACAGTCCCCTGTAGAAGTCCTCTTACTGCACCGCTGAGGGGGGTGTTCAGCCTGTGCGTTAAAAGTGTTCGAGATGGTCAGTGCGCTGGGGTCATTGCTCATCTTTGTAACATCAGCTCTGTAGGAAGAAATCAGGAAGCAAATAAGTGGAAAGAAGTGTGATAAATACTCCTATTATGCAATCGTTCTGTAGTCACATATAAACGCAATAATGTAAAAATGGATTCACTGATGTTTCATACAGTAACATTTCATGTGTGCTTTGTGCTTTTTTTTTTTTTTTTTTCCAAGATAGTGTGTGGAGTGTTTTGCCAGGGTCAGGCTGGTGGGAAAGTGAGGGAGTGTTAGGATGGGAGAATAATCTTCAGCAGCAGTGGGACTGTTAGTCTAAACAGCCTGGGAATGTCCTGTGAACATCTGCCTTTGAACTGTTGTTTTGAAGATAGCTATAAAGTAGCTGAGAAGTTTTGTGTTTTCCTGTTTGGTTAATGAGAGCATGGCTGGGTGCTCTCTTTGGTTATGTTTGGATGGTAAACATAGTTGGCTATATATGATCTGCCACAATAGTGAAAATGGGATATAAAGACTTGCTTTAATGAGATTAGTAACCAAATCAATGAAAAAAAATGCATACCTGTTTTCTACTGTAACATCAGAAGTCTATCAAGATGAACACTTGTTGATGAGCACTTCATGTTGACTCAATACAAATTTTTGCTTTAGGTAAGCATCATGGTTTTCCCACAGAATGAAAACATTTCTTCCCTTTGCCATGTGAAAAGTGACTATAATGAGTTGGATCCCTGTGGTGTAGTTTGTCTGGTATTTTTTTAATGGTTTTTTTTTTTAAAGAATCTCTCTAAGGTCTGAGAGAGACAAACAGCGACCAGAATTGTGGTTTCATTGAAATCAATAACAAAATTCTCATTGATTTCAAGAGAGGCAGTATTTCACTTCCTATGTGGATGAAAAGACTTGAAATGAGTGTCTCATACTACAGAGATAAAAAAAGATAAACAAGTAAATTCAACAGCTCCCATGGTTCTCATTGAGTTTTGAGAAAAATTGACAAGCAGAATTGTTGCATGATGTTTTCTTTATGCTATTTGAGTGCTCTGATGGGAAATACATTTGTCGTAATGCTTATTTCTAATGCTGTTTATTGTGTGCATCTGAGTAATTTCATTAACAGGGAATATTTTGTAAGTGATTTGGGAATGCCATGCTTTAATAATAAATGAGTTAGCATATGAGTAGACTGGAGATTGAAATTTTAAAACTTGGTAGCCATACAACTTCCTCACAGTCTTACAGAAGTTTTCTTCTGCATTTTTGTTCTTTTGTTGTCTTCTTTATTGTTTTGTCCTTTTTTTTCTTTCCTTTTTTCCTTCTCTCTTTCAAAAGAAAAGATAGTGTAAGGTTGCTCTTCACTTCTATTTTATGGAGGAGGCATAACTTAAATTTTCATTTTACCATGTGGAAGAAATCCTACTGGAACTAAGAAAGTCATGTTTGAAAATAAGATAATGAGAAAGCTAAAAAGGTAAATCTGAGGCTTCATTTGGTCGTGGTCCATTAAGATTAAGTGTTTACAGGATGAAACTTTACTAGTGTTAGGAAATGAGCAGAAAAAAAAAAACCCTGAACATTTAATCATAGGAAAAAGCCCTAAAATTATTTTGTTCTGATGTAGTTCTAGTATTTCAGAACACTTTTGCTGAATGGACTGAATCTACTGGCTAAGATTTAAAAACGAAACAAACCAAAACTGTTTTATCACTCAGTTTCCTTCAAGACTATCTGCAAAGTAAGGAAATTAAGTAATATGTTCAGTTTAAGCTTAGATGGAACAAAGGAGATCAATATGATTGTGGTAATATTATTGGTTAACTTTTTTTAATGTCTTGTGGTGTAATTTCTTTTCCCTTCTTGATCTTTTGCTTACTTTTTTTCAGTATTATGTCAAGGTGTATCTTTCCCTAGCCTGCTTTGAGAATATTTTCTTATCTTTCCTGCAGCTTCCATCATTTTCTTCACCGTTATATCCTATAACTTTTCACTTCTTTATTTATGGACATAATAGCTGCAATAGGCTGTTTTGGCTTCAGAACAAACACAAAAGAGGGAATAGCCTGCGCAGGTAGCCTTTTTTTTCTATTCTCAATAGTCATATCTGTCTCAAAATCATGAGTGTCTCTATTTTCTTTCCAGTAATCATTCTTAATCCAGAACTCCTTGTGCAAAATTTTGTGAATCTCTGCCACTCTATCTGATACATAGGCACTTCTTTGAATCCTTCTTCCCAAAACCCACATTTTCTTGGGCAGATGAAGAAGAAAACCTTGCTTTTGTGCCACCAAAAGTGGCAAAGTGCTGGTCCACTTTTCACCCAAATTTTTCAACAGCAGTAGGGATACTATAATATTTAGGTGGTATTTGGGTAACTGTATGCCTGCTTCTTAAAAGTTTTGAAATGTAATTTTGAAACAGTAAAGACTGGTCGCACAAATTATTTATACAGTAAAGCTTTGATTATGAAGACTTCAATAGTACACGACCAGATGACTTGACTGCCAGACCATGGACAACTGTAGCTCTTCAGACTGTGAATATAGACAAACCTTATTAAAGGTCATGCTCTTTTTTTTTGTTTTTAATCACAAAACTAATCCCTGGATTTATTGAGTGTTTCACTAAACTGTTGTGTGTATTAGAGATCTGTTCCAGCCATTTAGAAATGAAACTATTCTATACATATGGAAGTTATATCAGAGTCTAAAGTAATTTAGAAAACAAGTCTTTTTTTCTTGGAAAACAATGAGGTTTGCATATTTATTAATTTGTGTTGCAAAATCAAAGAAAGAAACTGAAAATAACAACAAAACAGAAAAAAAAAAAGGTTGGAGTTGTAGCCACTGGAAAAGTACTGTACTCACCTAAGAAAGTTCAATTTACTTTTTTTATGTCTAGGCAATGTATGCAATTTGAAATTTCTGTTACTTACAGAGAGAAGGATTCTAATGTAGCTATTAAGTTCATGAGGGCAAAATGTTTTATAGTTTCTTAATACAGGAATGCCTACCAAGCTTATAGAACTGTGTGCTGTTGTAAATATTGCATTGTATCAAGGTAATTCACTAGTCAATGAATACAAAAAATATATTGCACATCACTTAGGTTAGCACATATTTGGATGTGCTTTTTCTTTCTTTCATTTCTTACTAAGTTTTAGGACCTTTTCTTGAAAGGTATAGACAGTTAAAATGTAGTTCTTTGCAGAAAAGGCTGAGAGCCCTGTGGCTGTTTAGCGCGGAAAAGAGAAGACTGAGAGGGGATCTTATTAATGTATACAAATATCTGAAAGGTGGGTGTCAAATAGAAGGGGCCAGTCTCTTTTCAGTGGTGCCCTGTGATAAGACAAGAGGTAATGGTAGCAAGCTGAAACATGGGAAGTTCCACCTCAATGTGAGGAACAACTTCTTCACCGTGAGAGTGACAGAGCCCTGGAACAGGCTGCCCAGAGAGGTTGTAGAGTCTCCTTCTTTAGAGACTTTCAATACCCTCCTGGTTCTGTTCCTGTGTGGCCTGCCCTAGGTGTTCCTGTGTTGGCAGGGTGTTCCACTCAATGATCTTCAGAGGTCCTTTCCAACCCCTACCATTCTATGATTCTATGAATAATCTTATTTGGAATAAAGTTACATAATATCTTAGAGGGTGAGGGGAAAGGGCTTTTTCTCTCTGCCTATAAGGAAAATGGTACAGAATTTACATATTGTTTTCAAGATTTTCCCTGGAGTACTTATCAATCTACTGATGTATTTGATTTGGAGTCTCATCTGCTGAAATTAGAAGCTTCATTTGTGCTTCATCTCAGATTAAATGAACTGTGATGAGACAATGATGTTTTCTTCTTCTGGCAGAAGACATAATTCTGCCTAGGTAGTTGGAATTTTTTTTTATATTACACTTTTTTTTTTCTTTTCTTTTCAGGAATTATGGCAGAAGAAATAGTTCTTCAAATGAAGATGAAAGTGTAGATGACAGGGTGATACATGCTTAAAAAGTTATTAGTTATCTGAGCTAGGTGTTATTAGCAAGAAAAGGAGCCGAAGCAAGGGAGAGTCTAAAAAAAATATGACACACTTAGCCTGTGGGTACTCTTTAGAATCATAGAATCCTTTAGGTTGGAAAAGATCTTTAAAATCACTGAGTCCAGCTGTTAACCTAACACTGCCAAACCTCCCACTAAACTATGTCTTTAAGCACCTCATTTACATGCCCTTTTAATGGTGACTCCACCACTTCCCTGGATAGCCTGCTCCAGTGCTTAACAACCCTTCAGTGACAAATTTTTCCTAATATCCAATGCTAACATCCCCTGGCACAACTTGATGCCATTTCCTCTTGTCCTGTCACTTGTTACTTGCAACCAACACCCCCAGGGATTTTTCTGCCTGTAGCATTGCATAGGGTTGTGCAGGACCCAGCACTTGACCTTTTGGAACCTCATACCATTGGCTTCAGCCCATGATCCAGATCACTCTGTAGAGCCTCCCTGCTTCCAAGCAGATCAACACACCCATCTGACTTGGTGTCATCTGCAAACTTACTGAAGCTGCCCTTGATCCCCATGTCCAAATCTCTGGTAAATATAGTAAGCAGAACAGGACACAGCACTGATGCCTAGGGAACACCACTTCAGACTGGACCCCAACTGGATTTAACTCCATTCATCACAACTCTTTGAGCCTGGCCATCCAGCCACTTTTTTTACCTAGCAAGCGGTGGACAGCCAGTTTCTCTAGGAGTATGTTGTGAGAGATGGTGTCAAAGCCTTCACTAAAGTCCACGTAGAAAACATCCACAGCCTTTCCCTCATATGCTAAGAAGGTCATCTTGTCACAGAAGGAGATCAGGTTAGTCAAGCAAGACTTGCCTTCCATAGACCCATACTGACTGGGCCTGATCACCTGATTGTCCTGTATGTGCCATATTATGACACGCAAGATGATCTGCTCCATAACCTTCCCCAGCACTGAGGTCAGACTGACAGTCTTTTGTCAGTCCTTTTTCCAGTCCTTTTTATAGATGGGCATCACGTTTGCTAACCTTCGGTCAACTGGGACCTCTCCAGTTAGCCAGGACTGCTGGTAAATGATAGAAAGTGGCTTGGTGAGCACTTCTGCCAGCTCTCAGTACCCTTGAATGAATCCCATCGACTCCATAGATTTGTGTTGTCTAAGTTGTACAGCAGGTCACTGACCATTGCGTCTTGAATAATAGGGTTTCATTCTGCTCCTCATTCCTGTCTTCCAGCTTGGGGGTCTGGGCTTACTGTTAAAGACTGAGGTGAATGAGTAGTAACAAATATACTTTTGATTTTATTTTTTTTTTAAAGGATTTCTGGTTGACATAAATAATTTGTCTCATTTCCCAGCAAACAAGTTTAAATTTGTGATATATAAACCATAAATACTGTCTCAAAGTAACTCAAAGTGCAGTATCTTAAATCACTGAAAAGCATTGCGTGACCTGATAATAGTAGTGCAGCTGTGGTGGCAAAAGACTACAAAGAAATGTATATTCTGCCTAAACAGTCTGCACTATGAAAGGTGCTGTCATTGAAAGACTCACAAAGGAATCAGATGAAAAAATTGGAATTAAACTATGGAATGAGAACTTCCAATAGTGGAAGCACTTTGAAGCACAGATTTTCCTCATAATGAAAAGGGAAAATATGTATTTGTGTTAAAAATATTCCTGCCTTCCATTTCAGTTAGTTTGAGCTCATAAACTAGAATGGGAGATGTTTTACCATTTTTGCTACAGTGTTGTTCTATAAAACAACATTGCTTCCATCTGTATGTCTGTGTGGATGTAATTGAGATGCATAAAACATTAGGTGTGTATTACTTACATAGAATCCTTATTGTGCTTTTATCCATTCTCTACGCAAACTGCACCTGAGGAGCTATTATAATTATAAAAAACTTTTCCAGTGTTGGGGGTCTTATTCTGGAACACTGTTAGGATTTGGAGTAGCAAAGGAAGATCATGGAGCCCAGAATACATTAAGAATGTGCATCAGTTCACAAAAATATCTGTTTGTACTGTTGTATAGCTAAGCATTAGTGCCTAGAAGGTTGCTAAGTGCAGTAATTTCCATAATTACGCAGTTAAAACTGTCTGCATCATGAAGGCATCTGATTCATTTGAAGATCTTATTGTTTTCTGTGATGAGAGAGGGATGAACTCCATGCAGTTAGTGTTGCACTCGAGATTGTAGGCAAACTTGGCAGCTGATTTATCAGAGAGAAAAGGAAGCCTCACTAAGCTAGCAAATGATCAAGCACTGCAGCTTTCATTATTAAAATCACTAATGTACAGAGCATGATTCTCTGTTGGTCAGTGCCACTATAAGAATTACAATAATAATTTATTTCTTGTATCTAATGAAAATGCTTCTCAAAATACATGAAAAAAAAAAGACATTGCATGTCTTGAGGGCTTAGAAACTTCTCAAGAATGATTCAGTATGGTGTTAGGGGAAGCTGTAGGCCACTGATGGCTTTATCCTGTCTTACTGTCATTTTAATATTGATATTACCAAAATTGGAATAAACCACAAGTTTTATTTGTCTAGCTTCTTGTAGGATCTGCAAAATAGATTGGTATGAACATGGACCATAGTGGCACTGCAGATCAGCTCAGAAGAAAACATGTATAGAATATTAGAAAGTATAGACAATTACATGGATGAGTGTGGAAGGTGGTGGCAAAATGCCAAATGGGAGCACAAATTTTGTCCAATTTTTTGTTATTCTAAAACAAATGAAGTAGTCAGATGTGTAGTTATTCCTAGTTTACTCTCAGGGACCAATATTGTCAAGAGGTGACATGCCAGGTAGTCCTTACTTTGAAGTATTTAGATTACTTGATTTTTTCTTTGTGGAAGAACACCTTTCTCTAGTATCTGTAATGAAACATCTAGACTGTTGTTGTATGACTCACTTTCCGCCCACTTCTTAAAACTCAGTTTATGTGAGCCAGGAAGGCAATCAAAATACACTTCACAGGACAGACAATGACTTGAAAATTATTTTACAGTTACTGATTTTCTATTGTAAAAATAGTTAGTCCTGCCTAATGATATAGTGTTATGCTGCAGGCAATACGGATGTTGATTGGCAATTCTGATGCAGGGCTGAATTTCTTCCAGGAAGTCACTGGGGATAAAACAAGCACATTTTAGGGAATAAACATATCCTTTGATTAAAAAAAATCCATTTCATAACTTTTGCAATTTTCATACAAATAAGTAGAAGATCATGAGAAATCACACTTTCTGTTTTGCTAAGGTGGAAACCATTTTAAAAAGCATTTTATCCACAGAAGACAGCAGAAAGTCAGGTATGCTATGAAAAGCTAACACAACCATGAAAGGGTTCAAATAAGCTCCTCAGCTGTAGGCATATTTCAGCTTCTACCCTTGGTTCAAGGGCATTGCTTTATGTGAGCTTGTAGTATGAGATCTGCACAGATTGATTAATCCTACTGCCTTGAAGGTATATTAATGAGTAGAATATTTATTAAACACAGCCATGGATACACATTATACTATGTATATGGGTATGGTTTTTTTTCCGGGGATGTTTTAGTATATGCTTTAAAAAAAAAAAAAGACCACAAAGCAGACAGTCACATTTAACTAGCACAAAAATTACTGAATCAAAGATAATCTTTTATAATCTATCTTGCAAAATGGTATCATGCAAAAGAGAAAAAATGGGGCACAATGAGGGAAATAAAAGGAACAGTGTAATGTTAGCACTGGTACATTTCAGTTGCTGCTTTCATAAAGGTAACCCTGAGATTTTGATTAGACTTCTGCTTTGTTGATTTGTGAGTAAAAGCAAGAGATGCCTGGAGACACTTGTTTGACTAAGCATCTTGGGAATGATGGCGGAGGAAAAGAAAGGCAAATGATAGTTCACCATACTTGCTTTTCTCATTGGGGTTTGAATTGACCTGTTCTTCAGTTCATTCTGAAAGAATAGAAAAATAAAAGATATGTAAAAAGTTTATATATGAAACATGATGTATGTTATAGATAGTGGTTCTTTGTGTACCTATTGGAATTGCAGGTCAAATGCACCTTCTGGCCATCTTCTTTATGAGTGGTTAACAGCACGCTGGGAACTAAGTTATATAACTCATATTAGAAAATAGCTCAAACAAAAAGCCCTTCTATTTCTTCTAATGCATTATTTATCAGAGAAGTCTGGATTGTAAGCATTAAAATTTTAGGGAGTAGAAATGATCTTTTTGTTCTGTACATGCAAACTAGGTAAAATAATTAGGGTTTAATCCTTGATTATAGCCTGTACACGTTACTGAAATTAAAATAGTGTGTTGTACAAACCTGTTTTTTTCCATCAGTATTTCCCTCCATTACGCTTGGTGTTAGCCTGAAGTAGAATCTTACTTTCAAGTCCCCCGTCATTCTGGTTTTAGAAAGTCTTTAAAATAGCATCTCTACTAGCTTAATTTACCTCCACCACAGTTATGACTAAAATTTGCTAAAATAAATTATTAGTGCATAGTCTTGTGACCTCTTTTTGTTCAGTACTTTCAAACCCAAGACATTGCTGCTATACCAGGAAGAAGTAGGAATCTGGTGTGATGCACTAAAACGTTACCAGTCCTTCCTGAAGAGGCAGAAAAAGGAACTAATTATAGAATCACTTCCTTGTGAGCTTGCTGAAGGCTCAAGATTTGGATTCAGTTACTTAAACACAGACACCCAGTGCCCTCTAAGATGCACTAGGTTATCATAAAAACCCATCCATTTGAATCTGGACGTTTTAACACAACTGCAAGCAACCTTTGCACTTCTGGTACAGCTTTTGCAGGAGATATCTTGAGTAACATAAAAAAAGCACTAGATGTGTATGTTTATAGGCAACCAAATTCCATGGGTATTGTCTCCCTAGTGCTTTCTACCTTGTACATGGAACTCCAGAGCTTTAGTTCCCTTTTGTAATTCTGAAAATCCAGGTTTACTTTCTGGATGTGCCAAATCCACCAATATATGGTGTCATGTTTCCTTCTGAACTCAAAGTTCACCAGGTACTTTGAATACTTCAGCACCTCAGCTCCTGCCTGCTGCTGTTGCATCTGTGGCATTGAACGAAGGTTCATATTTCAGTGAGTCAATGCAAAATGCTTGTTCTGGGTCTAAATTTATAGTTAAACTAGAACATATTTTCAACAAATATGTCCTATTGCAGCATTTAGTAAATTACTTTGATGGTTAATTGTTAAAAATTTGCTCTATATTAATTAGCCATTATAGTGCCTTATATCCTAGTCTGTTGCTTTGAAGATCCCCTCACTTTTGACATTTCTGTTCTTATGGAGATAGAGACACTAAGCCACTCTTTGTTCTTTCATTTGATAGGTTAACTTTAATTCATACTTAATTCTTCCCAAGGCTTTGATCATTCTCACGAGTCTTCCTCAAATCTTCTCTGCTTATGTCTAGTGTGAACTCTAGGCGTAAGAAATAGATAAATTATAGCAACATAAAACATTTTTTCCCCAGTGGCATTTCTTATCAGGGAGAAGACTTACATCCTATAAGGATGTATTTACAGGTTTCTCTGATCATTTGAGTCATAAATAGGGCTGTAAGAGGTTATCTAGTCCTTGGATACATTTCTTGCATGAAGACAGTGTGTACTATAATCCTATTATTCTTAAGGGATGGTTGTAAAAATTTTCCTTTAAAAGATTGCACAGCCTTCCTAAGCAACCTGTTCTAATGCTTCACTGTCCTGACAAATAGATTTTCATGATTTCTAATTCAAATCTCCTTTTCTGCAATTTTAGAACATTACTTTTTATTTCATCTTCAGACTACGCAAAGATGGATGAATTTTCTTCTTTAACACCACCTGTTGCATTCTTTAAGCTTTATCAAATATGTTGCAGGTCAAGCTATGTATATCCATGACCATTTTTATTTACCTCTTTTGGAGTGTCTCCAATTTTTCTGTATCCTTCCTGAGCTGCAGTCTTTCAAAATGTAAAAAAGTCCAACAAATGCTTTATGAGTACTGAGATGACTAAAAAAAAATGTATTCTGAATGTTTTTAATGCAGCACTCTCGCATATAAATCCCAGAATTACATTTACTTTTTATCACAACAAAACCATATTGTTAACCTCTATTCAGAGACAGTGATCCAGTGTAACATTAAATCCTTTTCTGCAGTACTGATGGCTATCCTGTCTAGTCTTGCATTCTTCCTTGTCAAACGATTAAGGTTGCTTTTCCTATCTAACATGAGACCATCATTGCTGGTGTCAGACTAGGGAGTATTTTGTTAATCAGCAGGGTAATAGCAGTGACAGTTTCTTTTATGTCCTTATCTGCTTATTTTTAAGCTGAGAACTATAGGTTTAAAAATACATTGTTCCTAGAGGTCTCTGGAAGCTTTTCTGATTGTGTTTAATTTGAAAATATTTGATGCTGTTGCATTTTCTAATGTAATACTTAGCAATACTTTTGAATGCAGAATCAAAATACTGAAGTCACAAGTCAAGTGCCATGTTAATATAAGCTCTGTGATTTAGCTTCAAAGCAAGTAATGTCATTAGATTTTTGCAAATCTAATATGACAAGGTATTTTTCAGAAATCAAATTGTCATTAATTATATCTCCTTCTTTAATTTATTCGGTATTTAAAACTTATGTTGGCCTTTCCTACCAATGAAAACAAAAAATGACCCAAAATGCTTTGTCTGAAGGCAAATTTGGAAATCTACATTTTATGTAGTAACTTTCAAATGAAAATTTAAAATCTCTTTTTTTTTTTTGTTCTTGGAAAAGCCAAAATGTTCTGATATTCTGGTAAGTGCATCATGTATTTTAGTTTCTTCCTAAAATTAATTGCCAAACCAAAACAAACAAACCAAAACCATTTCACACTAAAAAAGATAATGGCTGGAAAATGGTCCCATAATTTGCTCCCTTGTATTTATGCAATTGGCTGAACTTGTAGAACTGGTATCTAAGTAGTTAGAAAATATTTTCTCTCAGTGTTAATTGGTGGCTTCATTACCTTTATACTTAACATCTTCAGTTTGTGCTAAATGCATGCTCACCTTTCATCATTATTTTGGATTCTTCTAGTTTGCTGTTACTGTAATAGTTTTATAATAATATATATATAATATATTATACTATATATAATGTGTATTATATATAGTAGGATTTTATCAGAAGCTAGGAGGCTAGTTCTATCTAGGAGACGAGTTCTGTTTTATTCAACAGCATCTGAGAACATTTTAATAATACAAGGAGCTATCACAGACGATTACACTAATGTCTGTCTAGTCCGGTATTCCAACTGTACTGGTACGTACCAGAAATTCTGTAGGCAGAAATCAAATTCCCTGTTACCCAAATCAAGTCTAAGAATATTTTTAATAAATCATATAATAAATATATTACTTCTGTCATGAAGTTTTTATTTAAGTGAAATTGCTATTTTAATCATAGATTCTAGTTTTGACTCTTCTTTGACATTGAAAGCTTTCTGGTACTTTGTGTTAAAATAAGCTATGTTGCTTAGGCACAGGAACCTAAGAAATAAACACAAATCCATGCTTTCTTAGATGAGGCCTTCTTCAGCCAGCTGGAAAAAGCCTAATGTTCACAGGCTATGGTCTTTATAGGGGACTTGAACCAACCTGATATCTGATGGAAGGACAATACAGCAGGTCTCAGTAAAAGTTATTTCTTGAGTACACTGATGACAAATTGCTTGCATGCGTAACTGAGGAGCCAACAAGGCAATTTGCTCTACTGGACCTACATTTACAAACAAGTAAGAACTGATCACAGAACTGGAAGTCAGAGACAGCCTTGGCTGCAGTGATAATGAGATGGTGGAATTCAGGGTCCTAAGAGGAGGCAGTGGGGCAAAAAAGCAGGACCACAGCCTTGGATTTCAGGAGAGTGGACTTCAACCTCTTCAGAGATCTGTTTGGAAAAATCTCTTGGGTTATGTTCCCAGGGAGAAGAGACCAGGAGAGCTAGCTGGTATTCAAGGAACACCTCCTTCAACCTCAAGAAAGGTCCATCCTGACAAGCAGGAAATCAAGTTGAGGCAGGGCCTACATGGTTGAGGAAGGAGCGCCGTACTAAGCTCAGACATAAAAAGAGGTATGCAAGAGATGGAAGGAAGGCCAAGTGATCCAGGCAGACAATGGAGTTGCTGTCTGATCTTACAGGGATAGGGATAGGAAAGAAAATGTTGACCTTGAGTTGTTGAATCCAACAGATGTGAAAGGCAGCAGGAAAGGATCTATAGTTAGGTAGAAAAAAGGAGAGGGGGATGCATGTCTAAACTGAGTTTTGTTAAACTAGACAAAGATCACCTGAAAAAGACACTTCACTGTTACACTCTAAAAAGTGAGTTTAGTAGTAAAGCTTTGCATGTCACGTACTACACTGCAGAACAAGTATTTTCCTTCCATCCTGCTGCTAGTGAAGTGACTTTTACCAGTTCTCCGTATTGCAACAAACTCTTGGCAATCCACTTTGAAACCATTGGGTAAGATTCTTTCTTTTCATAGCTTATGTCACTTGGCAATGACTGCTTCCTGACGGCATTAATAGTATTACTTTTTTTCATTTATGCTGCATCTTGTCTGTTTTGGATATTTGCATTCTTAAATGTTTCTGGATATTTCTGTGGCCTTTCTTTGGACTCCAGATGGTGCTGACAAATGGACAAAATCACACACAACAAAACAGAGTACCCTCTTTCATTTGGCAGCAACTTGTAAAATTCATATATACAGTATAATGCAAATTGCGAATAAATAAATTAAGCATAATTATTTGGGAAGCTCTCACTTCTATTTTCTGTTTTGTCTTATTGCCACCTGGGCAGAAGTTTAGAAAGTACTCATGGTGCCGAGGTTACTTAAATCTTCAGAATAGGAGACGAGGTTTAGTTCTGCTAGGTAAGAGAGTGGTTTGGACAGCTGCAAAGATGCATAGATATGGGTGGCTATTTGCAAAGCTGAAGCAGACTGGAGCAGAGAACTTGGAGGGTAAAGTAGTAGTTCATGTGAGTTCTCACCTGAGATATTGTTGTTCTGAGGAAGAAAGATGGTGTTTATTGTGTAAATGAGCTTCAAGTCAAGAAAAAGCTGTTACTATGTAATAATACTGCTTACATGTCACCAGACAAATAGGCTTTCTGAATGCATGTGACACAGATCAGCTAAAACATGCGACAAAATGTGGAAATAATTATTTTAGGAGAATCAGTGCTTGAGAGGCAGCATGAGAATAATTGATATGAAGTGAGATTAAAATGAATGAGAAACTAAACAATGCTTTCAGTGATCAGAGTCTGTTAGGATTTCTGATGCAAGATAATACAGAAAAAGAAAAATAGTATTATAGCAAGAAAAGAGAAAAGTAGGAATGTAGCAGGTGCAGTCTCCCCAAAACAGACAAAACAGACAAAGCAAACAGGGTGTGTTGGAGCAGTTTGGCTCCTTGGACAGAGCGGTTTGGAGCCTTGGCCATTAAGCTGCACCTCATGGTGCTTAACTGGCTCCCTGGGGTCTGGACCCCGTAGTAAACAGGCTCAGGGTCTGGACTTGTTCATGTTTTGTCTGGGCTTGTCCCCTCAACCAATCAGAATGACCACTGTGCACCCTTGAGTAGGGTATGAATGGGCTTCTGCCTAAGAGTCAGAGGAGTTGGTTCTTTGTAGAGCAGCGGGCCTGGCAGTTGGACCTTCCCCTTGGACACACTGTTCAAGGACACTTCCATGGATTGAGTGAGTGTCCATGGACTGAATGAGCCTCCCCCCCTGCCTTGGGTGAGTGGTATCTTGGGCACTCTTGTGTGGGAGGTTTCCCCTTGATAACTGAGTGTGTGGCCATTTTGGTTCATCTTTCTTTAAGGTTTAGGAATTAGTTGTGTAATAGTTAATTCTTAACAGACATCTGAACTTGTATTTGGTGAGCAGGAGTGCTGGGCAACATTAGTTGCAATGAAACCCTATTTTTTATAGCAGCTGTTGTTTGGTTTGTGGGTGCCTCCATGACAAGGAGCTGAACTTTTCTCTATTGATTATCTTCAAAGAAGCATATCATTAATAAGCAGGTGGAACAGTATTCAAACATTTTCTGTATTACCTCTGATACCATTGGCTCTTCGAATGAATAGTAACCTAACCCATTATAGACTTCTCCAAATATATGTAGACCCATGATAGGGCATAAATCTGTGTGGATTATCAAGGGAATAATATTTAGATCATATAAACAAGAAATTTCCATGTTTTCTCAGTGTAGTATTTAGATTTCTCTAACATGGTATTTGCTCTGACAGTTTGGAAGATGAAAAGTAGAGTATTGCATTGTCTATAATTTTCTGCAAGATAAATGTGAACACCTCTGTTGAAATTGTGACTGTAATTTACTAAAAAAAGTATTATTCAAATCTACAATTACTGCTATTTCGTAAGGTATTTCATAAGACATAAGTAAAGTGAAATCAAATAGTTTAACAAAGCTATCGTCCCCTGAGAAGCTTCAATACCCAACAGCAGAAAATCTATTTTTTAGCAGAGTTTCATAATGATTTTCTAGGCCATTGACTTGAGTAAAGAAAGACCTTGCAATTTCCTTTAGTTTCACAGAATGAATATCAATATAAAGCAGAAGCAAATAAGGTATTCTATAACTTGATTACTCTTTTTTTTTTTCTTTTTGAATCACGCACTGATTATGGTATGAAATAACAAGTTGATTCTGTTTTATACAGGACTTTATACTGTATCACTGTAACATCTAACATTCAGTGTGTCATTAAACTTGTGGATAGCATTTGTCATGTGCTGCTCGATTCCATTTTTTTTTTAATCACAATATAAAATTGTATGGTAGGAGACATATTTTGGCCTGCTGTTGATATTGCAGCTGTGTTACTGTTTAGTGCACATGTTGCTTTTTACTAATTTGGGAGAAAATAAGGTCAAAAGAAAATGCTTGTATTGCTGCCAAGTTTTGCAATGACTTCAGCTGCCACGGAATATTATTTTTTGCAGATCTGAGTTGTGCGCTTTGTGAACAGCACGTACTCCCTTCATAACTGTTGAGATCAGTCTGCCCTCCAGAACTTCAGAAGAGTTTGAGGAGACATCATCTCCTCAAGGATCAAACCTGTGAAATAAATTTGTAGTCTTTACTTTTTTTTTTGGTATTGGGACAGAACCAAAGGTTTTTTTCAGCACATATTCTCTTTATGTCAGTGACCATCTAAGTACATGAATTGACCAAGCCTATGCTGATCTCCCATGAAGTGTTTGCTTCCCATAGTCAGCTGTGAACCAGAGACTGTATTCACAGATTTTACACAATGAATTTGTCTGTTTACCTTTTGAACTCTTTTCTACCTTTTCTTTTGTACAATTGGCTTCATACAAGTTTGTATGGTAATGTGGTTCTACACTTCGAACTGCATGTTGGAAGAACATGACATTCTTTAACTTTCAATATTTTTTAAGACTGTTGCCTAATAATTCAGAGATCTTTTTTAGTTCTTACTTTGTGTGAAAATGCAAAGTAACTATTCCTTTTGTATGCCATTCATGATTTTATAATAATTTATCTCCCACCAGGCATCCTTCATCCAATAGAAGAGTTAATTCAGTTCTCCTTGTAAAGAAGCTATTTCATTTCTTAGATCATCTCTGTCACCTATGTACTTCCTGTATTTTTATTATACCTTTTCTGAGATGGGGAGATCAGGACCTCACACAGTATTTGTCATAGGTACTCATCATGGCTTTACACCATGGCATGATAGTGGTTTTGTGTTTTGTTCTCTATTTTCTAACATGCTGACCCCTCTTGAGCAGTAAGTTAAATTTTTCATCAGACTAACTCTGCTGCCTCTTTCCTTAGCACTAAGCAGGTAGTTGGTTTGGGGTTTTCTGTTTGACTGTGTTGTTTGGTTTGGATCTGTTCCTCTTCCATTGTGGACCTTGCACAATCACTTTCACCCTTTGTTTCCAGTCTTGTAGATGGTTAGGAATCAATGAGAAGCCTTATTGCTTATCAATAGCATAGCTTCTTTAAAAGACACTGACACTGGACTTGAGCAAAACCTTTTAGAAATGCAGGTATACTGTGCCACTCTCCTGTAACCAGTTTTCTGATGTCTTTTTCATCCTAGACATGTTCTAGATACTCAGTTTGTGATTAATTTGAATATTTTGTTACCTTAGCAAATTCGTACTAAAATTTTTTTTCTTTGATGTGTCTAGTGTAGCTTTCTTTCAACTTCAGATCTTACTCTATCTCACAATCATAATTATATGATCAAATTTTCTAAGTTATGAAAGATGACTTGTGACTTCTAATGACTTTTTTCTTCAACCAGACTGTTGAAATTGGGTTAGTATATTTATCCTTTAAAGACTGTATTGATGTTTTGATAGTCATTTACTGCCAACTCTTAAATGAGTGAATTTGAACAATCTCTGTAACACCCACATTTTTTCACTTGTAATCAATTGTTTAATATATTTTAAAAAAAATGTTGTAGGTCTTTAAAAAACCTTAAATATTAATATAATGCATTTCTTTACCTTTTAAGTTTCTTAGATGATACCGAATTTGAGTATGTTATGATCTTCAAGTGTAGCATTCTCTACCAGATCTTATGCAGTATTGAAGACCAAGCTCTCTTCTGGTGTGTTTAAGGAGTCATTGATAGGAGACATAAACATCACTGTCAATTGAGGTAACTGTTATGCAGTTACTAAATGCCAACTAAATTTTTCTTTAGTATTGTCTCTGAATTCCTAGCACATTACTTTCATTGTTACCATCCTGGGTGTTTAGAAAACACTATAACCTTAAATACTTACCTTTAGTTATATTGTTAGGGGTTATAGCACATTTAGCTTCTGTGTTCCTTGCTGATAGAGATGATTTACAGTTAACCTGATTTAATATGTACCTCCTTTCTTATACTGGTTTAACCTGTGTTTTGTATCTCTAAAAATTATACCCTGTCATCCCATTCAACTATCATCTTCTAGTAAATTTCTGAGATGCGTAATAAAGAACTTAAAATACTATTAATGTAAGATCTTAGAATGTCTAAGTGATAAAATAAATTCATCACATATGCAGGCTTTGATCTGAATAAACCGACTTCTAAAATCTTTGAAAACTGGATTTGATCACTGCAGCCTAGACTCTTTTTCATTGATTGCATGCTTTAACTGAGGAATGGTTTAGACAAAGTAAAACTGTCAGACATAGAAATAATTTCTGTGGCCAGTTAAACTGGCCAAATTCAACACATCTACTGGCATTATTACAAAAAACTGAAATTAGTCCCTCAAAGTGAGAATCACTCGGGAAAGCATAGAAGTCGAGGCCTACATTAAAGTATTTCTTCAGAGGGTCATATATCAGAGCAGTACTTGTCAGCTGTGTCTTACAATACCCTGCACTATAGCAATCATCTGTAAGAGTAATATTTGGCCTTTACGTAGCCTTATACATCTTCAGAACATTACACAAATCCTAGTGGTCTTCACTAAGTGGCTCTGAGGTAGATGTATGTACTATTAAACAGTTTTTAACTACATGATTATGATTAGAAGATATGCTAATAATGCAAAACAGTATCTGACATTGTATAAGCTTGTTTCATGTGCACTTGGAGATTGTTTCAGATATTTAACATTTAAACTATCAGATGACAAAATTACTTATTTGTTTATTTTAAAAGCAAAAGGAAAAATATACAACATGCTTTCCCAAAAATTTGGGACTACACTTTATTGAGAAGAAATTGTTTTTACTGAATCTATTCAAGGGAAAATCTCATCTAGTCAAACAGATTTTTCTTTTTCTTTTCTTTTTTTTTTTAAAAAAGGCTGACTGAAATCTCTGCTATCACTAGTATTTGTTGCTAGTGTCCCAAAGAATATTTATACAACTATGATCAGAATTGTTACTTAAGAACTGAGTAGTTACAGGATAATATTTTGAACAACCAGAAGAAAAAAAACCCCAAAGTTTAAAACTTTATCACATCCCTCTACCTCACTTTTCCCCAACTAACAATAATCAGTTCTTGCCAGTAGTTCAGCAATTTCCTCGTCATGAAACTTTTTCTCTGGTGCTGTATCTGCAAATTTGAAGCTGGAAATAGTGAACTAAGTATTTGGTAAATTTTGATCAGGGACATCAACTCCTCTATACTTTGCAATCCCAACAAAGGGAAGAAGATTCTTAAATAATTTATCCTAGGGATCTAATGTGTTTGCAAATTGGTCTGGATAACTATACAGGCATTTATGTAAAAATATTTTTGTCCACTAGGGTCACAATTAAAGAAAAATGTACTAGCTTTGAAGGTTTTCAAATTGTATGCCTAAATATCACAGTTGTAATGAAAATAGAAGCTTTATTTAATCAGTAGAATATCTAGCACAATTTTTAAGAACTACTTGGGTGTTCATGGGTGCACTAAGGTAGTCATATGAAGAATCTTCAGCAGCCACTGCTTTCTCTGCCCACACATAAATCTTCTTAAGCAAGCCATGAATCCTTCTGTCCTTTGGGAAAAACTACAGCTTTTCTGAAAACTGAGATAAGCCAAGCAACTCATCCAGAACTAAGTAAATTAGTGCATATAAAAATAATTTTAAAATCTGTTGGAATGATAAAGAAAAGATTAGCATGGCTCCTGCTCAAAGGTTGCCTGCAAATTCAATGTTGGAGAGAATATTATGTCTTCCTTGAGAATAATTGACTTTACTTACCAGAAAGAATCTGCTGAAGACTGTCCAGATAGAAACGACAGAAATGGGGATTTTGTAGCTCAGTTGGAGAGAAGGAAAATATTGAATTGAACAGGAAGTGGTCACAGAAAGGTCTCAGAGTTTTGGAAGGGAAATCTTCTGAAGGCATAGAAGGCAACTGAGTAGATGGAGTTTAATACAACCTTCAAGGCCATTGGAAATTCCCAGGGTAAGGCCTGACCACAAACTTTCAGAAAGGTCTGGAAAAAATAGTTTTCTAATTTCTTGTTGTTATGTCTCAATTTGAAGAATCATACTTTCTCCCTTTAAAAGATAACTTACTCTGATTTGTATTCTAATAAAATCTGGCCATAAAAGACACATAGGCCTTTTGCTGTGCTTACTTTCGGAAAGAGTTGTGGGAGGCTCAGCCTATACATTTGATCTATACATTATACAAAATACTTTAGGGTGCAAACTACAGTAGCAGTAACAGCACATTGAAACATTAGACATTTCACTGTATAAGACATCATTTCTGTCCCTGGCTCAGGTAATGGAGTTTCTTGATTGTCTTAATGTTCTTAGCTATAGTACGCAATAAGCAGGGAAGTCTCTGAAGCCTGGAATAAAATCAGCAGTTTCATCTTCCAGATGAAGTTATTTAAATAATGATGCTTTCACTGTGAGAAACCAGGTTAACTGAGAAAACAGTAAGATGGATACTTTTTGTTTCTTGTCCATTAAGTCAAAGCTTTCATGCACAAGGCCATTTGTCTCTTCCTACGTTTGACTCTGTTGTTATAGGTTTAGTATAAATTATATTCATTCACCCATTTAATGACCAGTCTTGCATTATCAGTACAGGTTTAGGCATCAGCAAATTCACTTTTATGATATGCTTGCTTCTGCAGTTTTTTATAAATGTTATAAAATGTTGTAAATGTTGGTTTGAAATCTCTATGTACAATCAATTTAGAACTGCTCATTGAAGAGATGTTTCTGGGTTTTGTGTTTAGGTTTTTTTTTGTTTGTTTGTTTTTTTTTTCTGGAATGCAGTAGTATTTTTCTGTATATGCATAGAATATTTTATTATTGCTGTGATTAGTATTAAAAAATTGGTCGCTGTAAGACGTTGGGCATCAACAGAAGGCATAAGGTCTACAGAATACTTTTTGTAGCAAAATACATGTCTCTTCTGTCCCTTATATATGTTTTTTCACACATTAGAAATCAGCACATGTGTTTTAGCACAAATTATAAATGAAGTGATCTTACACATCCTTGGGAAATGGTTTCTGTCATGCTTTGCAGTAGACATGCTCTTACTGCAAATTATGCTTCATTAACAAATGTGTAAGAGTACATGTTAAAGCTTTTAAAAGGTAACATCTCAGTTGCTAATGTACTTGCTATAATTTTTCTGAATGTTTAGAGGACAAAACAGTCAATATAGATTACAATTTCAAATGAGAACAATGAAGTGAACACATGCATTCCAAAGGATTTGATGTAAAAAAATCTCAAAACCAAAACTTTTAATTCAGTCACTTAAACTCTGATGTTCACTCAATTTTTGTGTTTAATTGAACTAATGGTTCTAGTACAGAGAAAACCAAATCATTACATTCAAAGTTATATAAAATCGATTTTTCATTACACTTGTTGCATATTTAGTAGTGGTGTTGTAAGTTTAATGAAAAATTGCAGGAGCTCTGTTGAACATCACTGATACCAGTTAAGGGATCAACTGGTTTCACTTGAGCCAAAGCTGAAATATTATGATTTAAGAAGTATAAAGAAAAATGGAAAAAGAAAACTACCACAGTTCACCAGTTTAAGATGAAAGGGGTTGAAATGAAATCTTTGTATCTGGGTAGATAATCCTTGCTTCCTAAATTTGCATTTCAGTGCTTGAGGGACACCTCATTCTTGGCAGAGATTGGCATTCTATTACTACTGCTCAGTTTTAATCTAAAGAAGAATTCTAGCTTTAAACAAACAGGTTTGACAATTTTGGATTTCAAGACTACTGCAACAGTTTTCAACCACAAATATAGAAGCTGTTTGTAAAGGGCTATTGCATTTATTGCCCATATGGGAAATCTGAGGCACAAGGTATTCAGGTGACCTGAATATTACAACAGATTAGATTTACGGTGGAGCTAGAAAAGGAATCAAAAATATTTTATTTCTCCACGAGTGTCTTGTTCATTGAACCACAGCCTTTTATCCGTGCTCTTCCCAAATGGGAAATTATTTAGGTGTATTAGAAATTTCTTGTATTGTGCTCTATGTGTTACTGCTTCAGCCTTTGTGAGGGTGGAATTTGTTAGCACTTTCCAACATCCACATATTTTGTCTAGGGTGATAGTTATGAAAGTAGAGAAGCATTGATTTATTTCCTTCCCCAACGCCAGAAGAGAAAGAGACTATAATTTTAATGGAACACTGACTGAAGTCATAGCCAATATCAGAATACCTTCACCTTTTTTACCTACCAGCAAAGTCAGAATTTAGGAAACCTCAATTGCATTAATGGCTTTGAATACCTAAATCATAACTAGAAAGCTACTAATGTATGTGCAGACTTTCCAAAGGCATTGTCCTAGAAGGATTCTGACTTGTAAGTTGTGACTTGCCTCTCAAGCTTATGACACAAATATTATGTACTAGAAATAAAGCCCTGTCACTATTCTACACAGCAAAAAGAAAGAGAAAAATAGGAAGGTGAAGAAGTTGATAAAGGAGGAGGCCAGGGAAGAGGTGTTTATGACATGAGAAACTCAAGCCTCTGTTTGTGGTAAAGTTTACATATATTGTATCAATATTTAATTGGAATATTATGTATTCTGGAATATATATTGTCTAAATACACAGGGCCAATTCTTTAGTGTTTTACCATGTTGCTTACTATGTCTGCTTATGTTCTGAGGAAGAGGAGAGCAGAAAGACACCTGGGACCTTCAGACTGACTCAGAAAGTGGCACATCCTTTGTACAACTGCAAACAACACTTCTCTGTGTGATGCAAAATATTGAAATTTGAAAGTCACAATGTGCCAAAAGAAAAGGTGAAATCAGTAGTTCCTGTTTTTTTCCCCAATGTGGTTACAAAGTCTCCTCAGAAACTGAGTAACAGCTACATTATGCATTTTACCTGGGTTTGAATGCTGGGAGTGTGCTTGCTGACCCATGCTGGGCAGAGATCTGAATTAGGAGACTGCTAGCATCAGACATATTTCTTTCTACAGACTTGTGCTTCCCCATGTGCAAAGTATTATTCCTTTGGGTTTATGACTGAAGCAAAGAGGCTGGGCTCCAGGAACTGGGTCTATTTTGAGAGGCAGACTGTAGGAACCATGCCTTTTGCTTTCATTAGAACCTGCTGCACCTCTGTGTCTGTGCTTTGACCTCAGTGGAGAGGTGAGAAATAACAACTCTTTCACCAAACCTTGGGCTTGCCTTCTCATGGGAGAAGGAGAAATGAAAGCAGCTCAGCAGCTGGTCTGGCAATATCAGCTGGGAAGCAAGGCTGTTGCTTCTCACCTCAGTCTGACCCCAGCTCACATGAGTGATTCTCCATTCTTCTGATTTTAGGAAACACTAGTTAACAGCTGCAAGGTAGCTTTCTAAACTTGCTTTGAAATGTTGTTCAGCTCATATATCAGTTTGGCACAGTGGGCTGGCATGCAAGATCCAACAGAGTATTCAGGCCTATTTAATAGTGTGGAGACTAAGCAAGTTAGGTACAAATGTAGGGTCAAACCAAGTTTAAATAAGTGGTATAGATGTTACCTAATAAGCTAGCCATTTATCATTTAAATATCACAGAATCACAGGATGGCTTGGGTTGGAAGGGACCTTAAATAATCAGGTAGTTCCAACCCCCTGACATGGCCAGGGACACCTCCCACTAGACCAGGTTGCACAAAGCCCCATCAAACCTGGTCTTGAAATATGATTGACTGTCAATACTTATATTGCACAGCACAAGGGCTTCAACGGGATGGGTACAATCCAGCCTGTAGAACTTCACATGAAAGTGTTTGCTAATGTGCTTCCCAACACAGCATAGATGCAGCTAAGGGGAGTCTGAGGAATGAAACTTGATAGGGGAGGGAAGGGGAAGAGTGTGTGAGGAAATAATTCAGCTTTCCTTAGATTCATAAAATGGCTTTGCAGTCCTAATTCAGAGTGAAGAATGCCTCCTTGCCCTGAATACTGTCCCTAACCCATAGAGTAATGGCAAGACTCAGTGCTTTGCAGGGTAAGATATGCGTATGCTGGGAATGACATAGACTATGGGAAATTTTTGGTCATGGTGTAGAGAGGAAAAGAAAGTTCAATGCTGTGTATGTGCTAACTATATTACATATTTTTACCTGAAGTAATTTCTGATATGAAGGTTTTCTTTTTGAATACTATGTTCTACATGCATAAAGATCCACTCTGATGTCACCAGAAAAAGCTGCTTTGGGGTAACAGGGCTTTTTTTAAACATCCCTGAATTTTCAAGAAATAATTGTTTCTGCAGTAGATGTCTTGTCTGCACTATCGTAAATGAATACAGCATGATATCTGACAGCATATATTTTCCTAAGAACCAAGGAAGTGATAGACACATCCAAACTATCAGGTGAATTATTTTGGCCTCTCTCTGCTTAGTCTGTCTATATGTGTAAGTATTTCTCCTGCTTTAGCAGTCTTCCTTCTGTGACCACCCGCTAGAAAATAAATCAGCAAAACCTTTGGACAGCATCGTGTTTACAATGCTAGAAAAAAAAGAAAGCCAAAACAAAACAAAAGAACATGAGTAATTTCTGAAATAAAATAAAAAATGCACATGAATCTTCTTTGAAGTTCTTTGAACAGTGTTACTAAAAAATAAATAATGCGATGATTTTAAGAGAAGAAAAAAATTTCTCATCTACTCTTAGAATGGGGCAGAATTTAGTACCATTTATTTTTATTTAAATGAAATATTACATCAATGAGTTAACTCCTCTCATTAAAATTCATAAAGTTTATTAAAAATACATCATGCCTTTCCCTATGGGAGCTTTTCAAAGCCTCTAAGGGTCATAAGAATTTTCTTTCTCGCTCCTCATTCTATTACCACAGTGAATTCCCTGAGGAAATATGAATGAAAACTTGGTTTGTAAATCTAGGCAGCAGATAAGGTTAATTTAGAGGTTTGTCTTTTTTATTTTTTTCTCTTTAACCTAATGGAGACAGTAAAATTTTAAAGATACTTTGATTTCTCCTTAATAAATACTCTCATTCTGTCCATATAATTTGAGTGTATTTATTAATGCACATCCTCTTTTTGTGTACACCCTCATTTGCCTTCAAAGCTATTTGAAATTTAATGGAACTCTGTATATTAGAGGATAAAAATTAATTGGACAGAATTAGCAAATGTGTATTTTAATTTCCACCAAGATAAAAAAAAAAAGGCTTCAGTTACAAGAAGCAGGTAGTGACAGTGAATAAACAGCTGCTTACTGTTTACTTTAATTAACACAGTTGGAACAGCCAGCTGATAATTTAAGAATAATTAGCTTTGAAAGAGGTTTAATCACTATTTTGGTTACCAGTAATTGGATACAGAGAATCCAAGAGGGAAACTGGAAATTACACTTCCATTGGATACCTTTCATTTTAGCTCCTAAACTATGAAAACTGATTTATTCACAAATTAGTAATGGTGATTATGTTGTCTAGTAAAATGGCTTTCTATATACCAAAATCTAAACCACTGCACTTAAGATTTTATTGCTAATTCTTCTAATTTTTTTCTTTTTCATGAAAAATGGTTCATTCATGAACTACTTAAAAAATAGATACCTAATACTGAATCATTTTACACATCTGAATAATTATCTGATTTTTTACAGGGAAATAAAGTTTGGGTATATCCTATTGTAAAAAGGCACAGGTAGAGCACACATGAATAGTAGAAGTCAAGGCCAAATTCAAGGCTAGAGAGTTTCAGATTTCTTATGTATTATTAATTTCACTGTGAGTAACAAATTTCTACAAAGAAGAGAATTGGTCTGTACTAAACTTTTTATTTCACGATTTGCAGAATTACATGGGAAGGAAGAGCCAGAGGGGATTTAGAGCCACTAGGGAGGAACAAGGTCCTTCAGGTCCCTCAAGACATCTCAGAGATGTCTTTAACATCTGTGTGCCTTCATGATGTCCATGTGTTTTGGAGGCAAAGCACTTTACAGATGAGAGAAGGCAAATCTAAAACCTCAGACAGAATGCTTCCAGGGGGGCGTGAACATCTAAAGTATTCGGCCAGGTGTATGATTTGCCTCAGAGACATGGCTGGGTCCCAGAAAGAGACTTGAATTCATAATGTTGTCTTGTTTATGCAGTTATCAGCAAGAGTCCAAGGGATGCAGAGCAATATCCTCATTAACAATATTTTAGATCCCTTTTTTTCTAGCTGTAATGTAGCTGATGTAAACAGTGAAACATAGGAATGTTGTTATTGTAAAACATATAGTTTTACAGATTCATTCTTCTTCAGCAGGAAAAGTGAAGCCTGACTGGTCAGCCTCGGGTTTTCTGATTTAACCAAATTCCATTAGAGTCACTAAAGCTATTGGATAATAGCCAGCTTATCACAGAGAACAATTAGCCTGATTTGCCTTTTTTTGGATCCTAATGGTGGAAAACATCATTAGCCTGAAGCTGCGTTTCTTGTTAAAAAAGTGAGTTTCTCACCAAGAGCTGATTTAAAAAAAATAAATCTATATGTATGTAACAATATTGCCTTTATAGATTGTTCAATTTTATGTTCTCAGAAAGTAATTTAGCAATATAATAACTTTGAAGCTGCTATTCCTTATATTCTATAAATGTGGTATCTGAACATGCATAGGGACCATATTTCTTGTCACTGGAATTACCTGAAGGGTTTAGCAAATGGGAGGAAGACAGATAGCAAATTATTCTTCTATATTTGAAAAGCTATATGATGATGAGATTTACAACTTTTTTTGAAGTACATGTCACATGTGATTCAATTAGCGTTAACTGCTATGTTCTTTGTTCTTTCTTTGAATATTTTGTTTGCTTCCTGCATTCTGTTTCTTTAAAGTTATATGTAGTATAGCAGGAGGTTGACTTTTCTGTCACGATTCTCTCGTATTCATAATGTTAGTGTTCTTTGCTGTTTAAATCATAGTATATGAAATGTACTTCAGATCAAAAGCTTTATCCCAGGTTTAAATGTCTAGGGCATTTTGGTCATTCTTTAAGTGTATGAAGAATAGTATCTAGAAATGAGAAAAATGGTGCTTTATAAAGTATTATACATATGTGACAGCTGTTATAAATGAGAGTTACTACATCTGTATCATAGAAATTTCCTTTACTTTGGAAATAACCAATGTGTTTTCTCTGCTGTGCAGGTTGGTGTCTTGAACTCAATTTTATACTTAACTCTTCTTGGGAGAATGATGGTTATTCAGAGTTGCTGGAAATGTTGTATTGACTGACTTCAGTTGTAACATGTAAGTTTGGTGATAATGTTGAATTTTAAAATGTATTTTATTGAGTGACAGTAAGAATGTTTTTTACCTGATGTGGAAGTCGTGATGTTAGCCTCTTGCTGTATTTGAACCCTATAGGGAAGCTATTAAATATCTTGAGGCAAAGCAAACTCAAGATTTCCTTGGTTGTGGAGTATTAGCTTTTATTCAGTAAGAAAGCATGTCCATTGTTGGATTCATATGTAACTATGAATTGCTCATCTATTCTAATCTTCTGTTATCCTTTCTGGAAAAGCTGTCCTTTCATTACAATAAATGCATATAATGTAAGAGAATAATCCATAGGTTAAACAAGTAGTCCACATATGTTATCCCAGGATACTTGCTTTGTCATTCTTGTTTTCTCTCCTGTCTCACTGTTTCTTTCTTGCTATATCCTCTTAGTATTTTCCCTTTATTTACCCAGTAATTTGACTTAATCCCTCTCACACCCCCTGCTTTAATCCTTCAGTTTTGTGGCTTTTCCATCTATAATATCTGTATTATTCCCAATATCGGTTGTCAAGGAATGAAGTTAAGCTTCCTGATCTTCCTCTTTCTCCACCCCATGTTTCATTATCTTCACATTTAACAACTTTAGAGTACAAGTTTGCATATGTATTTCCACCTTCAGAAATAAGGAACAACATGAATTTACAGACAAAATATATACAGGGATTTAGTTTTGCTCGTTGTCATCAATCTAGAGATCCTATTATTTAGGAAGCTCTTCTTTTGTAAAATAGTATCTGATGCCTAAAATTCTGTAACTTAATATTTCTTATGTTATCTTTCACAGTCCGAACACTCCTTGAAGTAAAACACACCTGAAATACTAAATCCCTTCATGCTACATTCAGTTACCTTCTTCAGTCTTCCAGCTGTATGTTTCTTCTTGCTCTGTATCTGGTCTTTTGGATCTGTTAGCTTCATAATTTTTCGAAAGGTCTAACTCTAGAGGTAATAGACATATAAAAACCATTGACTTTCAAGCAACAAAAAACCCCCTTCATCCTCATAACTGATGAGCTGTCTTTACGAACAAGGAAGCATATGGATGGATAGGTTAAAATGAACGCATTCAACAGGATAAAGTACATATTTTCTTATTATCAGTGTTTAGTAAGTAAATTATAAAAAAAGCATAAGAGAGAATCCTATCATCCTGAGATGATTATGCAGTTTAAACATTTGGTTAGATAAAAAATTACAGATTGCTTTGATGACTGTTAAAAAAGACTATTCTGCACAATGTATAACTTGGGTAGGCTAGTCCACAGGTTGCCTAAACACATCAATATGTCCTGTTATTTTCTGCTGCCTTATTAAGATTTGTATTATGTAAGGCCTATCATGCCTGATTTCTCTACAAAACTCAGGATCAAATTTCAGTATTAACACTCTGGTCAACAAAATATCAAATTTTGTTTATGGTTCCTAAGTGTTAGGTTTGAAAACAATGTAGGGTTGTTTTTTCTGTGATGTTAACCTTAGTATTTAAATCTTGGAGAAGGAGTGTCACTAATTAAATCAGATTTTGTTGACAATTTAGGAAAATGTAATGTTCTTGAGGAGAAGATACAGGAATGGAAAATATAAATAATTCAGATTAAAGAAATCTCAATTATTCAATGATTTAACATATAATGAATTCTCATGCATGTTCTGCACATGTTATTGGATAACGTCACTGACTTCAAATGAGTGTTTCTTGCTTCTGTGGCTGTTAGAGACACTGGGGCTAGCAAATTTCTTAGCTTCAACCCTCCATTAAGGCAAAGTGGAAAATAGTTTAAGCTGTGATACAAAAGTTATAGCTACCACAGAAGGACCCTCGGAAAGCCTGAGAAGAGATGTTTCCAGAAGATGAAGTGGTGCTTGATGACAGTTCACAGAATCACAAAATGTTAGGTGTTGGAATGGACCTCAAAAAATCATCTAGTCCAACCCCCTGCCAGAGCAGGACCACCTAGATTAGGTCACAGAGGAACGCGTTCAGGTGGGTTTTGAATATTTCCAGAGAAGGAGACTCCACAACCTCTCTGGGCAGCCTGTTCCAGTGCTCTGTCACCCTCACCGTGAAAATGTTTCTCCGTATGTTTATATGGAACCTCCTATGTTCCAACTTGTACCCATTGCCTCTTATCTTATCATTAGATGTCACTGAGAAGAACCTGGATCCGTCCTCCTCACACTCACCCTTTACATATTTATAAGGTCACTGAGGTCATCCCTCAGTCTTCTCCAAGCTAAAGAGACCCAGCTCCCTCAGCATTTCCTCATAAGGGAGATGTTCCACTCCCTTATCATCTTTGTGGCTCTGTGCTGGACTCTCTCAAGCAGTTCCCTGTCCTTCTTGAACTGAGGGGCCCAGAACTGGACACAATATTCCAGATGCAGCCTCACCAGGGCAGAATAGAGGGGGAGGAGAACCTCTCTCGTCCTACTAACCACATCCCTTCTAATACACCCCAGGATGCCATTGGTCTTCTTGGCCACAAGGGCATATGACTGGCTCATGGTCACCCTGCTGTCCACCACAGGACTCATATGAGTATGACGAAATTCAGGAAGGTGAAAAACGCATTTTTTTACAACCCATAGGGTTAGTGTCTTCCTTTTTTATGGACATCTCTAGAATCACTTGAGTGTCTATAATAAATTTTAAATTAATCTCCAAATTATGTCCAAAAATTACAGTTTTATCCATCTCTGTACTATCTGAGGAACGCAAGTGTCTAAATTCTGACTTGAAGCTCTAGCCTACCCACATGTTTTGTTCATGCCCAGACTTCTCCAGTCCAAAATAGATGCAAACTAGTATTTTATTATTTAATATCTTGCACGAATCCCATTAATATAAACTGAAACATAGGAATGACAAGTTTATAAAGCAATTTTTTACAGATTCCGTTTGTTTTTAGCAGGGGTGAAGGTGATGTCAAACCTGACTGATTTGCCCAAATGCCAACATGCTGCAGAGCACACTGAGCCCATTGGCAGAGGGCTGAGTGTTGTTGGTGTCACCTAAGCATTAGTAGCATCTAATGTTTCTTTTAGTACTGTAAATGCTTGGCCAAATCCGTAAAACATTTTCTAGGACAAGATGCCTTTCCCTTCAAGTTCTCACATTTCAGTGCCATATAGCTGCTTTCTCTCTTCAAAAACAAAAAAAAGCAAACAAACAAAAAAATCTGTACATTTTCATTTCCAGTTCCATTAATATTTTTGTCTGGAAGACAGCTGTTGTTCCAGTAGGAAGGTATGATTCAGTACTGATGTTTATTTATGAAGCATATTCTACTTTTAACTACATGATGAAGGGAGTGTTGGTTATGCTTAAATATAAATATCAGTAAATGTTGCTGAATATTACTATGGAGTTGAGAATTAGTTCTTCCCTGTCATGGAAAAATGTATCTGTTTTATTATAACCGCTACCTTTAAGGCTTGGTACATTGTGAAAAGATATATGTGTTAGCACTATGCTAGTGAAGTTATTAATAAATTATACAGTTATTGTGATAGCTTTTTGCTTGAATATGAGAAGCTTTGAGTATTAAGAATGTTGAGTTATTGTTTCCATTCTTGAATTAGGAACTCACTGTACTAACTGGATGTTGAAATGAAAAAGGAGTTCTGACAAAGCACTTCCAGTTCTCTCCAATAAATCAAAGTAGGCCCTTGTCTCATCCTGGACACTCCTGATCATGCAGGCTTCTATGGATTTCTGTTGTCACTCTAAAGAACACTGGAGAAAAATAAATCTGAAATATGTATTTGGATAGACCCAATTCAACCTGGCCCCCATGGTTACTCTTTTCTGTGGGCAAGAACTGTGCTTGTAAGATACAGTAAGTGTAAAAGCTTGTGTGGAATTCAGGCTATCTGTATTTGATCAAAGATATCTAACTTGGGGCTGTGTGCTCCTGCCACAGCAGCAGGGACTCAAGTGATATGAGACTGGCCATCACAATTCCCATCTTCTTTTGTGGACCCACAAACATGTTAAAACTTCTCTTTCAAGATAATGAAGACACCCTACAATATTTAGCATTCAAAGACTACTGCAAGTCACATGTCACTTACTACTGAGTTCCATAAAGTTTGAGTAAAGCTCACATAAATCCCTGTTACAGTGTAAGCCTTTTCTAGTATGAGGTGATTAGAAGTTTCCAGATTCTTAGCCCCATACTTAATTTACTAGCTGTGTTAACATGTCTTGATGCACGCAGTAGATTCCAAAATGCCAACCTGCAAGATTCAATGCTTAAATGTCATCTGAAACTGAGAATTACTCAGAATGAGAAAATTCCCTCATTAGAAATGACATTAGTAATTAGGGTAATAATCTGTGTCTAAAAATGCTTACAGAAAAGAATTAACTTAGTTATATCCCAAGTTTTAATTAACAAATGTTAGCTGATAATTTTAACTGCCTGCACTGAGAAACTGATATTTCAGTAGCTTTTTTGGTTAATGCAGTATGAAAAAAAAATAGTTTGGGAGTTCTGAACTTCCCCATGCAGGCAATGAGCCTGTATATAATAAAAGACAGTCACTCAGTTGAATAGCTTGTCAAAACGTAGAATGAGGCATGACCTGGGAACATAATAAGATGTCATGTGGTAAGAACCAGCATATTCTTCCTATTAAATGGCTGAAGTGAAACAAATGCAACATTTTATTCTGGTTCTACATTCCCTAACATTCTTCACAGGTAGTTTTGCAGACCCTAAGTATCCCACATGTTCCAGGAGAAGATACACTGAAGAAAGGATGGCATTTTTACAAGGTGAAATGGGAATTTCAATCAAATTTATTCAACCAAATGGGTAGTTTAAATGAAGAAGTAAAATTTCTCATTTCTTCCACATCTGTTCAACCTAGTGCAGTGCTAAGCTGGACTTGACTAGGGAACTCTGTTCTAACGTGTGTGAAGATCTTTGAACTTCATTATCAGAGCAAATAAAGTTACAAGCAAGACTTTTTTTTTTGTTGGTTTTTTTTTTTTTTTTTTTTTTTGATTGATGTAGGCAAATCCTGGCCACCACTTGTAGATACTATGATGTAGACATGTTAGAAAAAAAAGTCTTCTGAAAGGGTAATTCATGAGCTTAAGCATTATTAATTTGGATGTTTCTTCCAGTGCATGATAGTCGGTAGAGGAGACAAGTGTCTGCATTTATATTATGCCTGAGCTAGATGTCCTACATCAAATCTAGAATTTCCTACTAATGTAAACTTTGTTATTGTAGATAAGTGCTAGTAACACTTTAGAAGTGTGTGTTGTATTTTTGTTGATATATTTTGCTCTGTGTAACAATATTACAATGTGCAGCTTTCTTAGCTGTGAGATACTACATTGCAAAGATCCAACCCTCATTTTCAGTAAAGAGGGTAACAAGAGCTAGACTGGATATTCGAGACCTCTTAATATGTACTGCATTTCTTTGTCACTTATGTCACTGTACTTTCGCTAATTATTTGGTTTACAGGAATTCAGAAAAATGATCTAACTATTGAAATCAGACTGATCAATTAAAAAGCAAGCAAATGAAAACTGGAGGGGAAGAAAGAAAGGGAGGCAGGGGGGAGAGAGTCAATGTACTCTGTTACTTATATGAAGAATAAAAAGACATGATCTGTCTATCCTTGTATTCCTTTTCCTGAATAATTCAAAGCAGTACCATATAACAGCCAAAATGTTGTATTTACTATCTGAATTAAAGTGGCTAAAATGGAAAAACTTGGCATAATCAATATAAGTGAGCTATTAGGCTGACAAGGGTCTTTCAAAGTCATTGTGTTTACTAAGCTAAAACACTGCTGTATGTTGTCTCTCTGTTTTGTATGTTATATTTATTTCATTTGTCATTGTTTTCCAAACAGATATGTCAGATATAGCTTAAACTAATAAATGTATCATTTATTATAATTAAAAGAACTAGATTTTCACATTCTGACATCATTTGATGACCTGGTGATTTTAACTGTCATAATTTTGCTTCATGCAATTGACCTTTCCAAGAGTTACCTTCTACTTTTCCCAGATGAGTGAAAAATTACCTTAAAATCATGTTTAGATCCACTACAGAAGTACTTTTTATTTCATAGTAATAACACAGCACTAAAATTGCAATAACTGTATTCCTCTGTAATAGATTACGTCTTGTGTTAAATTAAGTGTGAAAAAAATGTTGCATGATATATAATTAGAATATAATTGCTTCAGTGCACACCTGTCTAAAAATGTATTTGCCTTTAGTGATGTGCGTGGATATATCTAGTCTAATAATCTTCTCTTTCTTCATAATTGGATATCCTGCAGTTTAAGCTACACTATATTTTATATTAACCTTTCCTAAGCTAGAAGGTAATACGGACATGCATGATGGATGCCTATTTCTACTGGTTTAGATGAGGCCCATTGCTTTTGCTGAACACTGAAAATAACTGCGAGTTTGCTTTGATATTAAAATTGAAAGCTGCATGTGAAACACTGGATAAGGACCTTCCCAGGTAGAAGGGTGTAAATGAGTTCTGAACTCTATACTTCTGTACTAAAGAACAAATAAACAAAACCTTTTGTAGTGATGCATTTCAGAGCATTTTGAAATGATGAACATATGACAAAACAATAAGGGACTGAGTGTTGCTGTAAAGCCCAATAGTAAAACAGATGATGTGACATTTCATACTTAGGATTAAAACTGGAATTGTATTTCTCTCCAATTAAGTCAGTGGTAAGGATTTGGGACCGTATACCATTTGTCAGCATTGATTCCAATTAAACTCAGAGGTTCCCACTGTAAAGAACTGTGAATAATCAATGAGCAATTAAGAGAAGACCTTGAAAGTAACTTATTGTAGTAAATCTGGTATTGAGGTGGTGTGGGCAGATTGCCATTAAACCACTTACACCAGTCATAACATGCTGCAGGCAACAACATTTGTTGCTCTTTTAGACTGGACTTTAGTACAAATGGCTTTAGGTTTAACTTCTTAAATTCCTGGGACAACAAGCAAAATCTGGCTGTAAATCCTGGCCTGGAGCCTTCTGGTTTGTGCACTGCAACCAACTACTACAACTGCCATCTTTATTTTTAGTAGCTTAGAAAAGATAAATCAAGCCCTTGAGGATCAAGTAAGCTTAAAGTTACTAAATGTCAGTAACAGGGAGTGCCAATGTTTGAATATGTTAATTTGCCCTTAGGTGCTGTAGCTAGTTTTTATTCCAGAGCTGAGGAAGAGAAATACAGGTCAAATGAACTTCTGGCAATCTCCATGCATACAAACATTATTCTCATTATAATTTAAGGTTTTACTGTCAGACACAGTATCTCTTTGAAAGGTGTCTTGTTACTTCAGAGAGTCTTTTTCCTTGACTGATGACTGGTGAGATGTGTATAGCCTTGGGGTCTCCAGTTACTCTGCCTCACCGTTTTTAAGATCATCTTTTACTCATAACAGAAGATACTACATTTTCTGAATATTCTCAGACCGTCAAACTACAGTGACAGGAACTACTTTGTCTTATGAAAAATACTGATTAATATGGACCAGTGGAGTAACAGTCACAGTTTATAAGCCCACCCAGATGAAATAAAATTCTTAACTTTTTAATGATTTATACAAACACTGGTGGGTTTTTTATTTTATTTTTTCACAAACACAAACCATATGCTATTTGGGACATGTGTTGGGGTTTTTTTTGTCACACACTGCAAACAAGATTTCTTTTTGTTCGAAGATTCCTTGTTGGCCTGATGATGTTTTCATTACTGAAAACCCAGAAAGATTTTATTTCCATAATCACATACAGAAAAAATGACTAGAAATTTGCAAAACTAGAAACTTAGATTTCTTTAATATCCTATTACTGAAACTACTTATGTATATTTGGATAGAAGTTTTTCCACAAGACTGACACTGCAATTATATACAGAAAATTGACTTGAAATAGTTCATGGGCAAATCAAGTCCTCTCTACTTCAGATATGCTGCTATTTGGTTTGTTATTTTCTCTGGCAGATTAATTGCATTTGTATACCCTTAAACAGGATTGTAATGCTAGAGGAAACATGTCTGGTTTTCTCTGTAAGGTATTCTTTAATCGGAAAATGAGAATTATGTGTGCTGACAGGTTTATGTGTGTTCTGTCTTACAGCATATGGTGGTGCTGATAAGAACTTGTAATACTCTGTACAAAGACCTCACATCTTTGAAATGTGCAGTGCTAAGTCCTGTGCTCATTTTGATCTTCAGTAGGAAAAAAGTGAAATACAATATTGGAGCTTGAATGATGTAATACATGAAACTTGGTGGCTTTTCCCAAACAAGACTGTTATTGAAGGAGGCAGATAATCTCTCTGTGGGACACAGGGTTTGAAATATTTACTATGTTGGGACTTGCTCTGAACCACACTTCTGATGTGTCCTTTAGGGCCTCGAGGGCACTAAGGACCTTTCTGTCCCTGCCTAACTTCCCTGGGGCTTCATCCCACCCTGCCCATGGCCCAGGACCCCATTTCTGCCCCCCAGAGCAGTCAATCTCTTCCCCAGCCAAGCTGCAGCAGGGCTGGTCTCCATCTCCCCACAGCCCTACCTTGCCTGGCCTTGGGGCCACAAGACAAAAGATTTCTGTTAGGTTAAGTTGACGATAACTTGCCTGATTGATGCCTTGGTGAAACATGCTTTTAACCAACCTTGTTTTCTGGCTGCCCCTTTGTTATGGTGCTTAGAGTGAGATCTCAGAGCTGTCAGCCAGTCTTAGGTGGTTAGTACGGTCCATGTTTATCACAACTCTCATGGTAAGCAAGGGGTGAAAAAAACCCAACCCACCACAACAAATCTCTTACTTTTTCAGGTGCCTTCTATTGTGCCAAAAGTAGAAAGAATTCATTTACATATGAAGTAAAATTATGATAATGTTTTTTAAGTATCTTTGGTTTATCTACCTCTACCTTAATGTGTCTATATCATCTTTAATTGAAGGTACTATGATTTTCCCTGTATCTCTGATGAGCTAAACTATCATGACACTAATAGTGCATCTTTGTCTTGCATAGCATTTTGTGTCCATGCACCATTGTAGCTTACATGTTCCTCCTTTAAGGCACATATTCAGAACTAATTCAATTTAAAGTGTAGGCCAAGAAATTCCAGGCTTAATTCAGAAATTTGTGGACTCTTCAACGGTGCTAAACCTGAAACAGGAAGCTCTTATACTGTATTACAGAACAATGATGCCAAATATTGTAGATAAGGGACTGTCAGTGGTTCTAGCATAAATGTTGATGTTTTTGATGTTATCACTTGTCCACTGGGGAGGTAGGGTGTAACAAATGTTGTGGGTTGAATGATCTGCCACTCTGAAAATTTTGGGTATCTCAGGGAGATGTGGCTGTTCAGAAGCTGTGAAAACAATTCATGCAGCTTAGATGACTTTGGGCTGGAAGCATAAGCAAAGAGGAGGACAGACGGGGAACTATGAGGCAATTGGATGTCAATAGTTTTGTCCTTGATGCTGTGAGATAATGAACCCTTACAAGTCACCAGAACATGCAGAAACATATTTGTCTGTTTATGTAAATGTGCCAGACTTTTGTAATTTCTTGGCTTGGCTGTCGGGTTCAGAACTTGTAATGAAATAGTCTTTGTTTTGGGATTGAGTGAAAGCAAGCAGGATTGGCAAAGGTGTTTACACTTCAGAAAAAGCTCCGCATTCTCTGTAGAATAGGAGAAAATTTTGGTATGCCCCTAGGAACTGGAGAATACACTCCAAAGAACACAAAGAATAGCTGTGATTTGTTTGTTTTTAACCTTAGAAAGGGTGGAGCATATGAGAAAGGACGATTTAAATTGTAAGGGCAGGCACTAATTTGGATGATGTATGATTTATTGGGTTATTGTTTTCAGTATAGACCTCTCAACTTAAAAAAAAAATTTCAAACATGTCTACATTGATTGGTGGTCTGAACATGGGGATACCACTTAATATTGAAGCTGTCAGAGTATCTTGTGTAAGAATGCATTTTTATTTTAATACAGTAAGTGAAACAATGCTATTTTAAAGATTTCTTTTATCTTGTTTACAGGACTGGTAGTAAATAAGGAGAAATTGTATTTCAGACGCTTTGTATTTGATATATACAGTCATTCTATATATTACTACTTTAGATTACTTGTCTACATCCTTTTCTGCACTTGTTTATGTGACAGAATTATTTAGGAATAATTTTACGCATACTAGCTTTTAATATTTTTAGAGGTAGTAAAATCATACATGCTATGAAAAACCTAGTAACGATTGTATATTTGTTGAAAGCTATTAATATGCTGAGGACTACCTATTAAAAGATACTCTGACTGCAGGAAATAGAACCTTAGTAAGATGCTAATTAAAGAGTCACATCTTAAGTAGACAGAAATTCAAATATTTGTAGGTATGATCATTCATATAGTGAATATAGAGCTTTGGAATTCTGTATAGAGCACCCTTCTCAGTCAGTTACACCTTGCTATGGATACCTTAGTCCTTTTCAGCTGACTAATGCGTTTCTTAAACGAGGATCACCAACATGATATGCTATTTTACAAGTAGTCTATTCATACCAAATGCAGAGGTAACACAGTTTTGTATCAAGTGCATACCTCATTGTCATTAGTTACATTTCCTTTTTAAGATCCAGATAGATAGCCTAAAAACACCCTTGAGCCCAAGTGATTTTTTTTAGTGTTGGTAATTCAATGCAGAGCCATACTCAGATGCAGACAGGCAAGTTTACATGCAAATTTGGGACAAAGCCTTGAACATAGGAATAACAATATTTTTTCTTTCATTGGCATCATGTGTCCCACAAGTGCATAGTCAGCTGAGTCCTTCTTCTACAGTTCTTCGCATTATATGTTGCAAGGTCAGACTGTTACCGCAATAGTTTGACCACAGGGGACAATGTTGTGGCTTTCACTCTATGGCAGCATGGACATACCAAGTCTGGGTAGGCAGAGTCAGGGCAGGGAGCACACCACACATTAGTGAGCTTGTTCATAGACTGCACTGCTTCAAATGACAGTTGTAGAGGGAGCATCTGTCCTGCAGTGTCACAGCTATATTAATTTTTCAAACAGAGGGAGAACCTTTCACATTTACTTGATACCAAAATGTCTATGACAGATTTCATCATCTTTTAATTTTTCTTCTTTGTGTGTACAAGTATTTTAGTTTCATGGACTATTTCAGACAATAAGGAGTATCAATGCTTAATGTGTCTTTCTGGGTATTGTAGAATGACAGAAGCAGTGACAAACACAGCCAGCACAGAGAAGCAGAAGAAATAATTAAGTTTCTTCTTTTGTGACACAGAAATTTGTTGTCCCACAAGCCTAGAGCAGAGAGGGGACTTGTGCCAATTCCAGTTGTGGGGAACATACTCTTGCAATAGAGCAGGTGTCTTCCTGAGGGCATTGATTCAAGAAGGAAGAGGAAATAGGGTGTGAAGTGAATGTTCATGAGGTTATTTTACAGGAGGTTTGATATCTCAGAGAGAGGATATAGTTGTATGTGTTTACATACAGGGACTGTAATATCCTTGAATATGCCTAATACCACATGGGAATTCTGCAAGTGAGGAATTATGGTAGCATTCAAAGTTGATTCAGTTGTTACTTATCCTCAGATCCTTCAGTCTTTATCATTACTACTTTGGCAGGCATGACGATGCAGAGTATAGGGCTGAAATTAAGGCATAAAAATCCCCCCAAATTAAAACTCTTTCCTCTTTAAGATATGCCTTTTATTATGCACAAAAATGAATTGAACAGGCTGTTACTGGAATTTTAATAACACCATAAGCTTTCTGCTCTATATGTAAAATGGAACAGTTGATTTAGTTTATAATGATACAAACAATAAAAGATAGTGTAAAATATGTATAATTCTCTGAAGTTGATTGCAAAGAATAATGCTGACAAAATATTCAGCATCTGATGCAGCTAGACAAAAGAGGCAGGAGGATCATTAGAAAATGTTACAATACTTCATTTAAAACCTGAGGATCTAATTTCCAATATAAGTGAACACATTCTGTGAAAGGCCAGCTTGGAAGGTAACTGAAGTTACCAATCCTTACAAGCTTCAGTCAAGGCAAACTATGTATTCCTCTTCCAAACTCTTTGCCTACAGGCATATGCTTTGTGCCAGTCATAGTTAATTTTGCACTAGAAATCCATGTGGGACTGCCAGCTGGAAGCAGGGAGAATGAAAACAATGCATGTAAGTGCCTCGAACTGTTGGAAATACGACGCTTGGCATTTAAATGTCAAAAAAATTCCTACTTGTTTATTGTCAAATTGAATGTCCTCAGACTAAGAGCACATCTATAATTGAAGTTTACTTTTAAAACGAACTTCAACAACCTCTTTTTCTGCTCTTGCCACCCATTTTTCTTGTTTTATAAGGGTTTGCAAGTGTGTCACAACACTAAAGAAATTTCAGGCTTGCGTGTCTTCATGGAACTATAAACTATGATTAGACACTTCATCTCATAGCACGAAGTTGAGATTGACAAGTTTAGTAGTTTTTCTCTATTTTCACAAAAAGGAAAAAAAAAAAAAAAAGAAGAGAAAGGAGGCTATTACAGAATCATGAAGTAATTTGAATTGGAAAGAACCTCTAAAGGTTGTTTGGTTTGACTCCTGCCAAGAGCACTGATCTATGTTACTGGAAATTATTTAAACAAGATGATCTCAAAACATGTCTGAAGACTTTTTTTTTTTTCTTTTTTTCTTTTTCTCATCTGTCTCTAGTGTTTCTGAAGGATTACAGTTTAGTTCTGATAGAAATGGAGACAGCTAGATTTGGAGACTGAAATTGTTAATGCTTATCTGTTTATGCAAGGAAGTAAAAGTATTTCCTATATACTGTCCCTGGAGAATTAATTAGTATCTTTTTCTCCAGACTTCTCTAGTAATGCACCACAGCATGAATTCATGAAGGTTTCTGGGAAGGGGAAGTCTATTAGGCTCTTGTTTCCGCTTTACAGGTGATGATGGATCACAGTGGAATCCAGAAGCATCTGAAACGGTGCATTAGGTAACCCACCCCCAGTCCAAAATACTTAAATAGACCTTCAGCTAGAATTCAACGAGTGAGATGGAGAGAAGCCTAAAAAGAAAAAGAAGTT
This sequence comes from Todiramphus chloris collaris, assembly GCA_025345505.1. NCBI lineage: Eukaryota > Metazoa > Chordata > Aves > Coraciiformes > Alcedinidae > Todiramphus > Todiramphus chloris. The sequence goes on along the minus strand of JANVCC010000018.1, from coordinate 41,381,617 downwards.
TCTTTAAACTTAAGCAAGGTTTCTTACACAGAGCTAGATCATTAAGTTAAGAAAGAGGCATATGCTCTAGCTGATCATTCAGTGAAACTTAAATTTACTGAATGGATTACCACTGTCCCTCATGAGTAATTCCTCTGACCACAGGGATTGTCTTGACAGAATTAGACCCTTCTTTCTAGCTTTTATTTTATGCTCCTCTGGTCCATTTCAGCTGCTTAGCTGATAACGCATTCTTGCTGCACCGTTTTAACATTCAGATTGAAGAGCAAGGAGTCTCAGTTACTCCCAGGCCTGCTATAGAAATTCCAACTAAAACTCTATGAAATTAAGTTTTAAATCTGCTCAGGGTCTAAAGCCTGCCTCCCAGCTAACTTTGACTCTTCTGCTGCTGCTTGTAGCAAAGCACTGATTTTATGTGCACAGCGGCATGACACAAGCACAGCTTTTTTGGACCCACCCATCTACACTAGCTTTTGGGTCATTGAAAGAGATGGGAAAGGAGAAAAGTTGTGCAGAAAAAATAGGAAAGGACAAAGTATCCAATTAGTTTTTAAACAATAATAATGTTTGCTGTTAAATCTATCATTTCAGGCTTTTAAAAACATTTTTGATTTAAAGTAATATATATATATTAACCTTATATAGTCATCCAATTGTAATAAAAAATAATCCTATCTGATTTAACAGCCCTTAATTTTAATTAAAAAAAAACCCAAACAAAAAAAGTTCAATTTTTTTCTATAACTTTCAAAAGATATTACTGTAATAAATGTTTTTTTTTTTCACTTACTTCTTGCGGAGTTTTATGATTCAATAATGCAAAGGTAGCCTGCCTGGGCCTGCCTTATATCAGACTAGTTGGCTCCATTGGCTAGTGGAAACTTGACAAACAATGAAACTGTGGAAACTTCAGATAAAACAAATAAGATCAATGAGAGGCGTGGAAAATAATTCTATAAAGGCACTACTTATTAGTAATAGAGGTGGAGGAGTGGGGAAAATAGACAAGGTATGAGCAAAAGGAAGCAGCTGAAGCTGTTGAAACTATTAAGGAATAACAGAAATTAAGAAGTGGGGATTTCTAAATTATTTTTTTTTCCTCAGGGATGTAGTACTTTGTTGAATTATGACAGTGATGAAATTTAATATTGTTACCAGGGCATTACAAAAGTATCCTACTTCATTAGGATTACTGATTTTAAAAGAATGACTTCAAATCTGCCATCCAGATATTGTGAAGATCATTCGTGGTTTGACTTCTCTATATCAAGGATCTTGGAAGGAATAAGACCCATGTAAAAGATAATTACAAATTTGTTTTCAGTGTGTCTGGAGACAGCTCTACTGTGTGACTTGTCTCCTTAAAAATTAAGGAACAGTGACTTAGTGAAGGCTTTGTTAGAAAAGAAAAAGCAACCACAAAACCCTCATGAACAATTTTCTGAATATTGTATTCCTAAAATCTTTACCATGAGTACCTGGATAAATGATATGGAATAAATAAAAGTTCTTATTTTTGTAAAATATTGAGTATGTAAAAATAACATTGTATTAAAAAAAAAAAAACCTATAAATTTTCTTAGCCTACTTGCTGAAACATTTTACTTTCCATTACAACAAATGACGTGTTATAGCAGCTTTCCTAATGAGACATTATCTTCTAAGCCCTGTAACATGAATATTTGTAATCATAGATGACCATCATAATTTTGTTTTGCTTTATAAGGATGGCAGTTAGACATAATTCAAAATCTCCTCCTCCTCAAAAGAAGGATTTATGTGGGAGTGCACAATAGCATTCACCTGTTTCTTTCCAGAAAAGAAAACCTTTACACAGACACCAAAGTTAGCCTGAGGAGAAGAAAGCAGTAGGAAAGAGTCATCAGTCTTAATTTTTGTTTCTATTGTCTGAAAGTGAAAGTGAGACTTTTCTGGCACAGAAGAGAGAGAGTCCAGACTCAGTGTTGGACGCAGTTATTCCGCAAACCATAAATTTGGTATTTCAGATTAAAGCCATTGCTAGCTTTTGTTCAGGATAAAGTTTCCTTCTTCCCTCGCTCACCAGGCACAGGTCTTATAAAGCACTTTCATTTTTTTTCACTGTGGCAATATTAATTTTCAGATCCAATGTAAAGTGACGACTCATTACATGCTATTTATTTAATACTCATCGTGCAATGTCTTTCTTTGCCCTACTGATAAAATAAAACAAATACAGCTCCAAAATGTAGATTAATCGGAAGAGACTTTGTTTGTAGCATATAACTGACTAGATTGATTTAAATGGTTCTGTATGACATTTTATCTATCAGGCTGATGCATGAAGTTACATGTAACTTCAGCTTTCATAAAAAATATAATAAATGCAAGAGATTTTGTTGATGCTTTTGTTAATCTATATTGAGTTCATTGACTAGATTAACTAAATTGAATATGGATTCATTTCATTCATCAAATTAAATCTTTTCCTTATCACAGATGCTCCATCACTTCACCACTCCTATCATCACTTCACTCCTATTATCTTTTAATATGCCCTTCTATGTCCTAGTAATGAAGAACTATTATTTTGACTTGTGTGGTTGTTGGTTTTTTCCCCAATTCACCTCCTTTGGTTTCTTTTATAGTTCTACTGATGTGATAATATCAATCTAGGAATTTCATTTAAAATAATTTCTATAATATTTTAGGTTTTTTTTGTTCCACTTGCTAAGGATTGTCTACATCTGTCACTTGCATAGTTAATGCTTCTTTTTGATTTTTCTCGATTCTCGTTTGTTTCCTATTTCAAAAACCTAGGTAGAAGTTACTTAGTTCTATTATTATCATGGAATATTTTGATTGTCTTCAAAAAGGTGTTTTCATTTATAGTCATATATTTTTATGCCCTTACTCAAAGATGTAGTTCTTCTTGTCCCCTAATCCTCATTACTAAAGTGATAAGCATAGTGTAAGAATAGGATAGGGGTACTAATTCACTTGGTACAGTAGATGTGTCTGACTGACTTTTCTTTCCTTTTTTCCTACTACTAGTTCAAAGTTTTCTAAGCCCACAATGTCCCCAGTGGGTTGGGTTGGTTTGTTTGTTTGTTTGTTTGTTTGTTTGGTTTGGTTTGAAGGTTTTTTTTTGTGGTGGTGTGTTGTTTTGTTTGTTTATCCCTTATCAAGGAGCTACTTTTTTGGAAAGTTCATTCTGAGAAAGAAGAGATGTGACTTTTCATGTGTACTACTTTATAATAATATTAAAAAATTCCTATAGCTGAATACTGCTGCAGATTTCTTTCTCATTACAAGCAAGATATTTTTGGTATGTGTACAGTGCAGACTTCAATCTAGGGAGCCCTAGTTAGCTTGGCTAGTGGAACAGAAAAGCAATTTAAATGATTTATCGTGATGGAGCTGTATAGTGCCACGTAGTTTATTGTGCATATGCATAGTTCACTGTGGGCTAGAACCCCTGATGGGCCAGTGACTGAAATTTATGCATCAGTTGAGATCCTCAGATCTCTCCATTGTTAACTTAATAAAATGTCTCAATTTCCATAGTGTACTGATACAGGTATTGCCTAACTGTTCAAGTGCTCCCCCAGTCTGTCAAACTGTTCAAAGCTTGTATATATACGCCTAGGTGGCAGGCAACATCTATGAGTACAATTTCTTTATTCTTCTGTTTATGAGATCTCAGACCATGCCCACAATGGAAGACCAGGACTGGAAGGCACTTTGTGGATCTCTGTGGATGGTGCCTGCAATAGCAGAGAACTGGATTCTATTTTCATAAGAATATCAAAGCCCATCTCAATAGTATGGGTTTTTTTTTTTGCACTTCCCATGCCCTTCCTGACCACTGGAAAGCTGCTTGAGGGCTACTGCTGCCTTCCCTGTAACAGTTTACTCATAGCTGTATTTGTGCTGACATTGTTTCTTAGTTGAAGTCATTCTTCTTCCTCTTTAGTGTTTATCTCCCTGAAATATTTTAGAAACAAGAATTAAATTGTACCTCAGCCTTCATTTTGTTAGTTTTAAAAACACAGAGCTCCCTTAGTCCACTGTCTTATAAGACTTTTCATTGTCCTTAAAATCTTAGTAGCTCTTTCCTAATTATATTCCTTTTATTTAATGTCTTCAGTTTGACAGTCACTATATTGTTGATGATAATATGCCAGAATTGCCTTTGCATTTTAGATAATGGTATCATATTAATATAACTTTCATTAGCCTATGATCAGCAAATGCAATCAGATCCTTCTGCTTTCATGTTATAGGAATAAATTTGAAATTAACATGTTTTAATTTCAATAGTTTCAGTTAGTAGTACACAGACATGCATTTAGCATTGCTGAATACCCACTAACATGGTTCTTCAGGTCATTCACCCCTGTGTTTTGTTAATGGTATCTTCTATCTTTGTGATGAGAGCTCCTTTTCTAGCAATGGAAATTCGTAAAGAGATCTGACCCAAAGCAAAATTTTTCTTCCAAAATCAATCACCCTAGGACAGGAGTTTCCTTTTTAATCATGTCTGATCTTGTCTCCTGTTAGGCCAATACCTTGCTCAGATTAGACTTCTATTTATCTTCTTTAGCTAAACTACTAGATTCCAATATGTCAGAGTGTTAGAGCCCGAATGGTTGAGGTCTTACTTCATTACCCTACCTTGGGAAATTATTTCATTTTTTAAAAACTCATGTTGCATATTTACTTTTTGTAACAAATAAAATTGAGTCTATAGATAGATGAAAATGTGTCCAAAAGCCTTGCATGTTATTTGGGTCTACTGAAGAGGTCTATTTTTATTGGGCTATTCTTTTCTCTCGAATACAAGTAACATATTTTGCTGGTTTTGCATTTTCTTCTCTCCCCTTATTGAAGCTATTTTAAAATACATACTATCTGTCCTGCAGCTTCATTTTTCAGTTCTTTCACAATCTTGGGATGGAGTTCACCTGATTTGTGAATGTTCCTTGAGATCTACTTTCACTTATTCCAGTATTTTTATTTGCCTTACTGTTATCTGCAAGGTCAATATCATGCTCTGTTAAAAACTAAAGAAAGCGATGTAGTTATGAAGCTATTCATTACACTTAGTCTCCACCTCATCTTTTGTACATTGTAGCGCAACCTTCTAGATCTCTTAAAAACAAGGTTATGCAGCTCCACAACCCAAGGTCATTTATAGCTGGTCACTTAAGAACACAGTCATTGTAAGCATCTGTGCCTCTTAATGTTTGTTGCTCCTAGAATCACAGATTAGTTGAGACTGGAAAGGAGGTCATCTTGTCCAACCTCTCTGTTCAAGCAGGTACACCTAGACCTGGTTACCTGAGACCATGTCCAGATGGCTGTTGAATATCACCAAGGATGGACATTCCACACCTCTCTGGACAACCTGTGCCACTGCTTAGCTATCATTCCAGTAAGACAGTGTTTCCTAATGCTCAGGGGGAACCTCCCATGTTTCAGTTTGTGCCCATTATCTGGTCCTATCACTGGGCACCACTGAAAAGAGCCTGTTATATCTTCTTTGTGCTCTCCCTCCAGATGTTTATATACATTGATGAGATCCCTCTGAACTTTCCCTTCTCCAGGCTGAACAGGTCTCTCAGCCTTTCCTCATACAAGAGATGCTCCAGTCTTACTGGACCTTCAGTGGACTCAATCCAGACAGATTGTATCCATCTCTTTTGTACTAGGTAGGCCAAAACTGGATGCACAGTACTGCAGGTGTGACATTACCAGTGCTGAGGAGAACAGAATACTCATCTCCCATGACCTACTGGCAATATTTTGCCTACTGCAGTCCAGTATACCATTTACCTCCTCTGCAAGGGCACATTGCTAACTCCACCAGGACCTGCAGGTCCTTTTCTGCAAAGCTGGTTTGGAGGCAGGCAGCCCCCAGCAGGTGCTGGTGAATGGTTCTACCTATCAGCATCAGACTTTTCCCATGTATTCTGGGGGATGCCTGGCTTCCCAACTTGTGGCTGCAATTCATCTGTAGAGAAAGACACCTAAAAATTGAATCTTGCAATATCTTTAATAGCTCTGTGCCTGTATTATTTTAGTCTTGTATTTTAATGTGTCACTTGGAAGTTATTGAGAATGCTTTCTCTTTGAAGGATTTTTGAGCATAAGCATGCAGACAACTGGGAAGGGCTGTATTACTAAAGCAGTAAAGTTCATAAATGCAACTTGGCTATACAGCTGGATCTTCAAAAAAGTGCAGTGCTTATTTACTAGTACAGCTAGCCCCATGAAAGTTAGTGATAAATGAAGGATGTTACTCCCGTATTTTTCTAGTCATCTTTTTTTTCCCCCACTTTTGGTAAATTTGCAGGCCTAAGCAAATTCAAGGTTCTGTTATTTACAAGATATCCAAGGCCAAGAATTTTAGTTCTGAGAACATCTAAATGTCAGCAGAAAGTAGCTAATTGTACAAACAAGAAGGTGGCAAATCATACATATGACCTCATGAGTAGCATTGCATAATGGTCTTGTCTCAGAGGTTAAGGGACGATGATTGTTTTATTAATTGATACTCTGATTACAAGCTTCTGCTTAATTTGCAGGTGCATGGGAGGGAATTGGGGGGTGGAGGAAGGAGTCAGTGTGTAAAGTAAAAAACAAGACTGTTTGGGGGGGATTTTATCTTTCTTTTACGTTTCTCCTTCGTATAAAGGTGCCTGGCTCACTTATGCTTTTAGCTATGGACATTTTGCCCTCTAGTGGTTTCTCTCTGTTACAAAATGTTTCAGGGAAACCTCTTTCTTTACCTAGGAATGCTTGTATTTGATTTTAAACAGCACTCAAATTCATCAGAATCTACTTAAGCTTCTGGTATGGATCTGCAAAGCAGTCAATTTTAAGATTATTTTGAAAATGATGGTTTGTGTCTTTTGACTCTGCATCCATTGATGCACCTTTAAGGCTTCACCCTTAATTTCAGTGTGCTCGAATCTGGGATATATTTTACTCACACTGCATTTTAATTTGAAAGTAGTGGTAAGGAAATTAGTGGGCAAAGATTTTGGTTTCAAGTGCATTTTTACTTTGAAACAGGGACACTTTTTGGATATTATGGATAATGTTAGTTGCTGCTTTATTTAGCAAAGCAAAGAAGACTGAAGCTCTAATATACTTTATTTTGCAGCCTATATCTGCTGCAAAACTTTTCTTTGACTCAATAACAATGATCCAGTTGTTCTTATTTAGAGCATGAATTGTAGTTAGAACGATTTTAGGTTTATTCCAAAAACCATAGTCACTGCTTTGGTGCTCTGGGAATGTGAGAATGAAGTGGTACCATTTATATTTTAATTCTTGGGACTCCAGTGTACTGGCTTTCTGTTGCAATATTTCTATGCATTTTTTATTTGTGAAGTTTTGCTGAAGTGGCATTTTGGCACCCCACATTTTTTTGAGTCTGTGCAGAGGAGGAATAGTGCTGCATAAAATATGTAATATTATTCTGAAAGATAGGGTCCTAATTAACATACTTGGTGCAGCACCAAGTAAGATTAAATATACATGCTACTCAGGATTGTTTCTGTTCAAGATAAGCTAAAAATAAACACTTAGAGGATATTACAAAAAGTCAACTTCAATACAAAGTTTCATTGCAGCTGTGAATTCAAGTACTTCCTGATTGGAATAAGAGAGGTTAGTTTTGTTTAACTAATCCCTGAAAAAAAAAAAAAAAAACAACAGAGATGGGTTAATGATATCCCATGGGTTTAGGATGACTGGATTGGAATTAACCTGGGTTAAGGGATGCTTGAAACCAACAGTTGTAAACTACAACCATTCTTCCTTACATCAGAACCAAGCAAACTTCCATTGATGAAAATATTCTGAAAAAAAAATGTACCTTTTATTTGTGTTCTTAAGACTTTGCAATAAATGAGAATGTCAGACTATTCTTTCTAGTGCCCTATTTCAACTCACACGTTTGTTTATAAATATTTATTAAACCCTTTTCCACCACTATAAAATATAGAAGACTGTATCACCCTAAACACTCCTACTTTATGATTTATTAGAATTTTTTCAACCACAATTCTATGAGAATAATGAAATTTTACTAGAATGGTATTGGAGAGGTCTTTCCATAAAGAGTGTAACCCTGAGCAGTAGTCTACAAAGATAGGACCGGATGGCCATCAAGTAAGGAAAGTTGTTCCTGAGGCTTGTAGCTGCTGCAGTCCTGAAGAATATGTGCTGTGGCCCTGCCAAAGTGATATGAGCAGCTATGCCATGACTTGGGAGGAAGATGGGTTAGGAATTTTAATCGCTCAAGGGATATCTGCTTAGGAAGCTGGGAGAAACGTACTAGGTTAAAAAAAAAAAAAGTATCTCTAAAGCTTATTTTTAAAAGCATTTTTTTTAGTATCAAAATGTTCTAAAAAATTGTATAATAAGCACTGGTAGAAAAATAGGGATAGAAAGGGTTTGTGTCAGGATTAAAGTGAAAATAATGTAGTTTTCTCCTAATTACTTGTAGATTTTAATCTCTCTGTAGCTGTTTCTCTGATCTCCTGCTGTTGTTTTCTTTGGGGGGGGGGGGGGGGGGGGGGGGGGGGGGGGGGGTGGGTGGTTTTGGGGGGGGGGGGGGGGGGGGGGGAAGAGGGCAAGAGGTTGCTTTTTCTATGGATTCAAGTCCACTTCTTTTACCAGGGATCTTATGATCCTAACTACCATTACTGCTGATCCTTCAGATCATCTACTGTAGATGTTTCTGGTTGCCAGGTAGACCATCCAGTTCCAAAATATAGTGTGCCGTGCATGACCAAAGGCTCTGACCAGTGCTGGAAGCAGACTTGACTTTGCTGGTGTAGCTGCTATTGCCCAGAGCCCAGAAACCTGCTGAAGGTTTCTGCCCCTGTAGCAGGAATGAATGGGACAGTTCTGAGCCCCAGCACCTCAGGACACTGATTTGTGAACTCCTTCTTAAGAATTACCACTTAAAGTATGTGCTAATAGGGAAGGCTGTTAAATTGTAGTGGTTGTGAGATGAATAGTGCTCTCACAACTTTGGAATTGCTGCCTAAGAGTGGAGACATTTTGAGGTATGTACCACTTCAGTAGCACTGCTTGGTCTCCGTGGAATCAGGAGGCCCAGTCTCCAAAGTTGGAGCTGGAGAAACTCCAATGACCCAGAGATCAGAAGATCTGCAGGATCTCTGTGAATGCTTCATTGAAGTCAAAGTAAACATAGAAGAAGTTTATTTTTGACAGGCTGGCTTACAGCTGAAAAATGCCACATAAGATGAACTGTGGTGAGGATTTTTGCTTGAATTTTCATTTTCCCTCAAGACTGGGTCCCTTATCCATTGTTCCCATTTGTAAATCTTAAGATTATAATTTGTTGCTTACCTTCTGCATATTTTAACAGCACAAAATATCATATTTTATTTCCTTTTTTCCTTTTTTTTTTTTCCTTTTCCCTATAAAAGAAAAATAGCATTGAATAAAAAAATGAAAATTGTATGTCTGTTTTATTCTTCATGAAGAGGACGATAGATCTTATGAATTGTCATATGCTGTAATATGCTCAGCAGTTGGTGATTTTCAAATAGATTAATCAGCTGGTGTTAATGTTCAAAATTCTATTGCAAATAGTCTAAATCATGTATTGAATATTGAAAATTATATCATTATGGCCACTTAAACTGCAATTAAAGGTAATTAAATTATCCCAACCAAAGTAAGTGTAGTAAATAGAAGAGCAGATTAAACTTGATTTTATTTTAGTTTATCTTTCTCTAATAAATTATGCTAGAGTATTAAAATATCCCCTGGGAAACATTTACCATAGGTTAATAAAGACTAAAATTATATTTCAAATTTTTATATTCATGTCATATGAATATCGAGGATAAAGACCTTCTGAAAAAAATTGCCTGACAACAACAATCCATCATGTTTAGGGACAGTTTTCTTCCAGTTTGATGGAAGTAGTAGTGTCAGTGCTGTAGTGTCAGTGGTCTTAGGAAAAATGGGATCGCCTAGAGACATTCTTGCTTTGTGGTAGGAATTTTATCCAATCTAACCTGGTTTTATAGCCAGAGTGCAATTATTTCTCAAAAAAACCTTTTCCCTTCATTTCAACTGCAGCTAATACATGGTGCTCTGTGGTTCTAATTCTAGACATCCTTCTAACCTCAGCCTAAGGCTGAGTGTGAAAATAGTGTCTTCTAAAGTTTTAATTCACTAAACTAGGTAAATAAAATAAGAGTTGTTTTTCCCCATTTTGTGAGCCTTTATTCCTTATCAGGACTGTGCAATGCTTTTGTACTGCGGTGTTCCTGAACCTGTCATCTTCTCCCTCCTGTGATGTTTAATGATTACTGAAGGTATCAGGACATCGTATTTTTTGCTTTAATTGGTCTTGGGGACATAGGGTTAAATAAAGATTATCTGCAAATGATACTCAACAAAGCTTAGCTCACATTATCTGGTTTCCAGAAAGATCTTGAATCCTAGCTCTGTGCTTGTAAAGAAAGGAAAAGCCAATCTGAATATTTCTAATATCCTTCCCCTCTCTGGCGTTTATGTACCTGACTCAAGTCTGCAAGCATATATCTTCACCTACCCAAGCCACAGCCCCAGAGGTGAGGCCTCGGGAAATAGTGGGGCGTTGTGGATGTATTCCCTCATTAATGATGAGGGGTTTTCCTAGGGAGCTGAAAATCCCATCCAGTGTCCTTCTGAGACACAAAGGACTCAGACTCTGTGGTGCATACCACTTTATATGTTAACTTTAAAACCCATTTGAAGTATTTGAGATGAAAAGCTATACTACAGAGTGTGAGGTGATGCACTTCAGTATTAATAACAACATTTGTGCAGGAAACCGCTCAAGGGAAAGTAAGAGTATAAAGAGTAGACCAAACATGTAGATTAGTAACTGAGAGTGCTGTCATTCAACCATGAACATTGCCAATTAAAATCTAAATTGTGTCAGGAGGTATATTTACTGTAAAAAAGGGAAAAGCCACTATGCGTGTATGATATTGTCTGACCAGTATGTTCAAGAGAGATAAATTGAACCTCTGCATTCAAGAGAAGACTGACCAATCTCCCACTAGATTAGACAACCTATAAGAGGTGAGTAGAAGAAATTAATTTTTTTAAACTAACACAATGCATGCTGAGATAAGAAATATTTGTTTTCTGTAAATATGTTGGAATAGTATGACAAAGGGTTAGAGGAGTATTTCTTGATTTAAGGACAATAGTTCCATGAGAACAAATACGTACATATTTTATTCAAATAAGGTTTGAATCTGTGGCTCCTCAAGAACAAGGAAATTTGCAGCTAGCTCAGGTTATGGAAGAGATTGCATTTTGGATGACCTGTCAAGCTCTGGCTTCAACCTCTGTTTCAATAGTCATCCAAAGGAAGAAAAAATATTTGAAGTATTTAAAATGCCAAGAACTCTCATTTTCTAAGGAGTATTACTGAGAATGTGGTTTACTGAATTAACCACCTCACTCCCTCTGCTGTTTGTTTCCAAAACGTTTTGCAGCTCAGTAACAGGCTGTGCAGCCTGTTCTTGCCCATGTTACAGCATGGGAGCAAACATTTCAAGTTAGATACTTCAAGCTCCTTCATGAAAGTGATTTCTGGGACAGTGCATGTTAAGGGACGTTATAAGTGGCTGCTGTCCCCAGCATCTCTAAGTCCAGGTTTTCCTCCCGTTTATCCGCTGGAGCCCAGCCCAGGGGCTCAGAAACCCAGGGGATCAGTTCCAGGCTGAACTGTTTGCCAGTTCAACAGTAGGGAAGATAAGTGCATATCCTGGAGGTACTGACACAGAGACAGGACACTGATAAGGCTGGCTGCACTGATTGCCACAGACAAGGTGCTTCCTTAAACAGCACCTACTTGTAGGACTCACTAGTGCTGTAGCTCACTAGACAGCATGGACAGGACACTCCCTTGATTCACAAGCACACACATGTTTGTGGATCCCTGAGCAATGGCTCAGCCCCTCTGTCCACCTGATACTCCTGCCCTATGGGTCTCCCACTTGTCAGTCAGTGCAGCTTGGTGCTCACTGCAAACACTCAGCACTTGCATGCTTGTCATGCGTGCACTCCACATTTTCAGGATCTCCCAAATCCCACCAGCACGCAGACCCTCTGCCTGACTGATAGCCTTGTCAGGACACTCCTATGGCTTTCTGCTTGCCAGCTGGTCCAGACTGATGCTTGCTAGTGAATACATAACCCCTTGCCCCCACCCTTGGTGCTCCCTGATCCACTTCCCCTGCTCTTTCTTTTGTAATTTTTTTTTCATAGTCCCACAGAACCCCCTCAAATATCCCAAATTCACATGTTCCTCTTGTTTACTGCCTCTTGTGATTTACAAAGACCATGTCAGTTATATCCAAAGCCATGCCTGTAGTTTCTTAACTTAAATGGTCAGAGATTTCTGGTCTTTGGCATTTTCTTTTATCCTCTGTCTACTAGGTTTGTGTCTCTGTGAATTCTTGTTGATTGCCCCTTTTTGCTTGAGAAGAATCTTGTTCAGATAACCACAATGAAGTGAACATTCCTACCTTCTGCTTACCCTGGCTCTCTGATTGGGTTTATTTCAGTGGGATATTTTGATGCTCAGTATCTCTAACGATCATCCTTCTCAATAGGAGTCATGGATTTGGAAGTCTTTTTCTAGTCACTAGGGAGTAAAATACTAAACTTTCCATGGGCACCTAGGGAAGTGTCATTAGATATATTAACTCTCCCCACCTTCCTGCTTTAGAAATAGAGTAGATCAGTAGCTCACAAACAAGTACATAACAAGCATCACACCTGGGCATTGAAATATGATCATCTACACTATTAAATACCCTGAATGCTCCTTGCATGCTTTTGGCATGTCTCAGCATATTCCCAAAGACTACTAGGGCGAAGTCATCAAGTAGTTTAATCATGATAATCCTGGTTTCAAGTGCCAGGGTACTTAGATACCAGTATGGTGCAGATCATTCCATGCCATTTAGCATTTTTACCTAGGACTCTTACTGGCCAAATTTAATTTTCTAGAGCTAGTCTTAGTGACCTGGTAGCACCTGAGGCTCAAGATAGTTAAGGAAGAGTCATTTAGCCCTCAGTTGCCTGAAAACAGTAATTTGTTGGCATATTAGTTGCTCTTGGCTGTCTAAGCCATCGGTATGGTGCTGGTGGATATGACACAGAACTGATGAAAGACCTGCATTCATCTGGAGTAGCAGTGGAAACTAAGGCATAATATGCTGGGACATCACAAATGATGCTGTTGTGTTTAGACAACCAAATCTCGTCCTTATCATCTCTGTTCCCAGTGATACCTGTGATGTAACTGACTGTGTGAGTTTTATATTGCTGATATGGTCAGGGAATGGGCATTTTGGTAATGGGCAGGCAAATCAGAGTGGTCCAGACAGTCATCTACAAGCCGTATCTCACCTGTGGGCAAAATTCTATGACTACATATGATTTCTATTGCATCTGTGCCTGCTGAAGTATTTGTCTGTAAGAGATGTCACTAAGCATACTGCATACTGGGACAGTTCCATTGTTCATGCTGATATGTGACATAAAACAGAAAAGGAGTTCTAGGGCAGGGGTTTGGAAATGTGTCTTTATCTGATAAAGACAATACAGCTTTTTGATTTTCTCAATCACCACCATCACATTGATTTAATCAGTACCCTCATCAACTATCCCCAGCAATACTATAAGATAGCATAACAATGAGAATGCTCAAGAGTTAAACATTTTAAAAGCTAAAACTTATTTCTATAGCTACATTATGTTTCATTTTCATAAATCCAGTTGCTTCAAGGTTTATGGTAGAATGAGTGAAGCTTTTACATTAATTTGTATTTCTGTCCTTTTTCATATTCTCATTGATGATGCATTTTCTAATATGTGTTTTTCTAAGCAGTATAGTTACATTGACTATAGCAGTGACACCAGCTGCTGGGCCAGGGTGAAAAATATGTTTTCCTTTTTTGGCTTTGTCTGAATAAGTCTATATAAGCAATTGTAATCTTGAAGCAGATTTCATAACAGCTGCTTCCAGCACTAATTCTTTCTCTTACCTTCTGTCCTCTTTTAATTCTGCTATTAGAATGGCAAACAGAACCCCAAGGATGATTTGAGTTTCTGAGAAAGATAGGCAACCTCTAGCAGCCTCTGAACATCGAAACCATGAAGTTGCATTAGAGCTTAGCTCTGCCTTCCTGCTCCATATGAAGACCTAGGGGAAATGAGAGATGTGCAGATGCTTAGTGTTGAATAACACAGATATATAAGAAGTCTATAGATGGATTAAAAAGCAAAATAAGTTTACTTAACTCTTAAATGAAAATTACACCACTAGGCTTGTGAATCTGACTAGTTTCAGGGAAAAAAAAAAAAGTCCTCATACTAAATCTTGTCTTCAAAAGTTGTTTCAACTGAATTAAAAAAAAAAAAAAAAAGAAACAACAAACAAGTAATAAAAGCCTGTAAATACCTAAAATCAGGTCACCATACCTTATCTACTGTAGTACTAAGGAAAAAGTGCTATACCTTCAGAAAAATCCCCACATTGTTTGCTCAACATACCCTACAGACATTTTAAAGATGGAGGTTCTTGTAAATTAACCTTTCTTGTAATGTGCTATCTGACCTAGAGATTTGTATTTTCCCCATCACTTACTACCTATTTTCAGTTTGTAATAGAGTAATATTTCTTGGTGATTTAATGGTGATCAATCTTTTTTCCTCAGGCTGGCAACCAGTCACAAGTGAAGGTCCACCCTGGGATTGATACTGGACTCCACACTGTTCTACATCTATGTTAATGGATCTAGGCTCTTTAGGAAGTACAGGCAGGGCAGAAGAGAAGGGGGTGTCACCTTTATGTCAATGATCAGTTGTTGGCCTGGGAATGAATGAGGAGATGACTCAGAGCTTATGGGTCATAGCTGAAGGGAAGGCAGGGAAAGGTGATATAATAGTAAATATCTGCTACAGGCCTAAAATGCACCCACGACAACTTCCTTCTCCAGGTAGTAGAGGAACCATCAAGAAAAGGTGCTATACTGGGCTTTGTCCTCAACAACAAGGAGGGGCTGGTGGCTAATGTGAAGCTCAAGGACAGCCTTGGCTGCACTGACCTTGAAATGGTCCAATTGAAGATCCTTAGAACAACAAGGAGGGTGCACAGCAAGCTCACTACCCTGTACTTCAGGAGACCAGACTCTGACCTCTTTGGGGATCTGCTTGATAGAGTACCATGGGATAACGTCCTGGAAGGGGGTGGGGCCCAAGAAATCTGGTCAATACTCAATGACCACCTCCAACAAGGCAAGGAGAAATGTGTCCCAAAAAAGGGCAAGGGAAACAAGAAAACCTCCTACAGGTATGTACGTGATAAAAGGAAGGCTAGGGAAGATGTGGGCTGTCCCTGGAGGGAAACAGGAGACCTGGTCACAAGAGTTATGGAAAAAGCTGAAGTACTCAATGACTTTTTCGCCTCAGACTTCACCAGCAAGGGCTCTAGCCATACTGCCCAAATTGCAGAAGGCAAAGGTACAGACTGGGAAAAGGAAGATCTACCCACTGTAAGTAAAAATCAGGTTTGAAACCATCTAAAGAACTTAAAGATGTACAAGTCCATGGCACCCAATGAGATCCATCTGCAGGTCCTGGGTTAACTGGTGAATGAACTGGTTAAGTCACTGTCCGTCATATTTGAGAAGTCATATCAGTCTGGTGAATTTCCCACTGGCTGGAAAAGAGGAAACATAACCACCAAAATGGAAAAAAGACTTGGGCAACTACAGGCCAATCAGTCTCACCTCTATGTCTGGCAAGATCATGGAGCAGATCCTCCTGAAAGCTCTGCTAAGGAACATGACATGATTAGTGGCAACCAGCATGGCTTTACCAAGGACAAATTGTGCCTGACAAATTTGGTGACCTATTACAATGGAGTTACAGTGGGCAAAGGACTTGTGCAAAGCATTCAACACTGTCCTGCATGACATCCTGGTCTCTAAATTTGAAAGACATGGATCTGATGGATGGACTGCTAGGTGGATAATGAATTTACTGGATGGTTGCACTAAAAGAGTTGTGGTCAAGAGCTCAATGCCCAAGTGGAGACCAGTGACAAATGGAATACCTCATGGATCAGTACTGGGACTGGCGCTATTTAACATCTTTGTTGGCAACATGTACAGTGGGATTGAGGGCATTCTCAGCAAGTTTGCCAATGACACCAAGCTGCATGCTCGACATACTGGGAGGAAGGGATGCCATCCAGAGGGACTTGGACAGTCTTGAGAGGTGGGCCCATGCCAACCACATGAAGTTTAACAAGGCCAAGTGCAAGGTCCTGCACCTGTGTCAGGGCCATTCCAAGCACAAGTACAGGCTGGGTGGAGTATGGGTTGAGAGTAGCCCTCAGGAGGACTTGGGTATGCTGGTTAACGAAAAGCTCAATATGGGTCAGTAATGTGCAAGTGTGTCCCAGAAAGCCAAGTGTAGCCTGGGATGCATCAAGAGAAGTGTGGCCAGCAGGTTGAGGGAGGTGATTCTGCCCCTCTGCTCTAACAAGACCCCACATGGATTACTGTGTCCAGCTCTGGAGCTGCCAACACAAGAAGGACATGGACCTCTTGGAGTGGGTCCAGAGGAGGGCCATGAAGATGATCAGAGGGATGGAGCATTTCTCCTATGAGGGCAGGCTTAGAGAGTTGGAGTTGTTCAGCCTGGAGGAGAGAAAGCTCTGGGGATACCTTATTGCAGCCTTCCAGTATCTGAAGGGGAAGAAAGCAAGCTGGTGAGGTACTTTTTACAGGGACATGTAATAGGTTGAAGGGTAATGGTTTCAAACTGGAAGAGGGTAGATTTAGATAAGAAATTAGGAAGATGTTGTTCACTTTGAGTGTGGATGCTCCATCCCTGGATGTGTTCAAGACCAGGTTGGATGGGACTTTGTGCAACCTGGTCTAGTAGGAGTTGTCTCTGACCATGGCAGAGGGATGTTCTTCATGGTTTGTTCCAACCCAAACCATTCTATGAAATGGTCTGGATGATGATATTCAAAGCATCCTCATCAAGTTTGTTGATGATATGAATAAACGAAGTGGTGAGGTGTACAAGCCAGAAGGGAGAGCAATCTTACAGCAGGCCTGGACTGTTTGAAAGAGTGGGCTAGCAAGAACAGTATGAAGTTTAACAAAGACAAGTGCAAAGTCCTGCACCTGGGATAACCAAACATCACAGTACAGGCTAGGATCTGTGTGTCTGGAGAGCAGTCTTGTTGAAAGGGATCTGTGGGTCTTCGTGGACAACAAGCTAAGTATGTCAGCTGCGAACCACAGCAGCAACTATGTCAAATTGGATCCTGGACTGCCTCAGCAGTGGCATTACTAGCAGAGATAGAGACATAATCATCCTAGTCTATTCACCATGTATCAGTCTGCACATTGAGTACTGTGTCCAGTTTTGGTCCCAACAATTCAAGAAAGAGGCAGATTGCAGAGGGTCAAAAGCGGGGCCATGAAAATGATAAAAGAGCTGTAGAACCTGCCCAAGGAGGAGAGACTGAAGGAATTAGGTCTTTTTTCCTTGGAAAAGAGGATTAGGGGGAACCTCACAGCAGCATTCTAGTACTTAGAAGGCTACTGAAAAGAGAATGGAGGCTCTCTTTTCACAAGGAGACACATGGCAAAGACGTGAAACAATCAATAAAAGTTGTACGAGGAGGGAGTTTCATCATGATATAAGAAAGACATTTTTTATAGTTGAAACAATCATTCAATGGAATAACATCCCCAGGGATGTGGAAGAGTCCTCATCACTCAAGGTTTTCAAGATGCAGTTGGATAGGGTGCTACATAATCTCATCTAGGTTCCCTTTCCCACCACAGATTGGATCATATGGTATTTTGATGTCCTTTTCATCTTGGGCTGTTCTATGGTTCTGTCACATCTATTAGATGTGTTCTTGGAAGGACAAGGAAAAAGTAACCTTTTGGAGGCAGCCCCAGTGCTTATTTCAGTAATTCTAATTGTTTAATAACTTGACCATTTCTACTGAATTATCTAGATACCTAACTAATATCATCCTTCTTCAGGGCAACTAGGAAGGTATTGACAGGAGGCAAGCATACACCTTGACATACAGAAAGCATTACTACTGATTTGATCTTCTATTTAGTCTTACCATTAGAAATTACTTTAATTTTTTCTTTACTGATACCTGAAAGGGAACAAACATCTGTCAGAGGGAACTGGCTCATATATGTATGTCTGTTTTGTTGTCTTTCTATCTCCTGGCTGATTGTTACTATTTTTTGCTGATGAAGAGATGTCAAGGAAGTAGCACCTAGAAAAGTTCACAGTATGAATTTAACATAAAATCAGCAGCTTTGCAGCCACATAATATATGAGATTGGCAGAGTGATCTGCCCAGATCATGAGTCAAGTTGCCCATTTACAGTGCATATGCCTTATCCATTTGTTGTGAAGGCACTGATATGTGAGAACAGTGATCTCTCAACATCTTTAATTACTTTGTGTTAGGCTTATCTGCTTTCTGAGTTGTATGTCCATGTTACCCACAGTTGATTCATGTCCTTGGCCTATTGTACTAAGTTTTAAAGTGTGCAATATCTACAAATATTTTGTTTCCTTTTAATTTTTTTCGAAATGTTAATCAAGAAATATATGCACGCTTTAATGCAGATATGATTACTAAAATCTTTATTGTATTATTTCATATTTTCCCCCTATGAATATTAATAAAATTTGATGCTGTAAAAAAATGAAACCTTAAACATCTCGTCCCTTTCTTTTGTGCAAAGGACTACTTCTGTTTTTCAGAGATTCAACAGTATAATAATGGTGATTATTTTGGGCTCAAAAATTGGGAAAGGAAACAATTTTGTCTTTGATGTTAATCACAAGGAATATAAATCACTTTGTAGTAGTGAGAATTAGGAAGATCAGTCAAGCTTCCTGAGAGGAAAGGGAACAAGGGATTTGAATTTTAGTCTATTCTCAATGGAATATTTAATAGCAGATTTTGATACTTCATAAAACTGAAATTCAGTGCCTCCTTTTAATTCTCTCCTGATAGTGTTGGGCAAAACTTGATATTAATTACATACTACTCAACTTTTCCATAATGAAAAACTCATTCCATTATATAAAGTTTTAACATAGATTTCATTTGGGAATCTTTATGGAGTAAATTTTATGTTGGTTTTCTGTAAACTGGGCTTGGATTTAATCTGTTAGGGTGACACTCATCTTGCCTAACTTTATTAATCTAAAGACTAGATATATAAAGGAACAATCTGGGATTGTTTAACAACAAGGTCAGAGAGCAACCTAGTCTCAAAAGCAGATTTATATGGTATATTTTGTATTCGATTAAACTGTATTTTGGAAAATTTTCTATTAATGGAGGGCTTTATAGCACTGGAAAAACCTAGAGTAAAAGCTAAAATCTAATTAACATTTGTTGATGGCTAAAGTTGCATACAATTCCATTTTTCATCTTCATACAAGCAATCATTTGATTAGTAAGAAGAAAAAAAAATGCTTTCAGTTTCTGCAACTTTCCTGATATTCTCAGCACTTTGAGACAATTTTGCAGGCCTTGCATCCTCTAATTTTCAAAGCAGAACCCAGTTTCACTTCACAACAAAGCTTAGCATGTTTGTGACTGATCTGATCTTCAATGGATGCATGAGGATGTAATTATCACAGGAATGCATTTAAAATTTTTTCTTTAAGTTGGAGCCAGAGTGATGGGTCAATTTACAAGAACTATTGCTGTGTATTTTCAAAGAAATGAAAATGTCCAAAGTTAGTTTATTTACTACACTGGCAGTACATGCTGTTCTAATACGACAACAATAGAGGCCACTATGGCTCCAGAATTCAAAATCTGAAGATGCCTATAAATTACTGTTTCCTGGAGAACAAAAACAATGATAGTGGTTTTCAACTAATGTTTACCTTTTAAATTCTAGTAAAACATTAAATAAATATGTCTTGATGATAGTAAATACCACTTGCTTGAAAGTAGATTAAATCCAGTGGGAATAAGATTGTTTTTAAACTAGATTAGATGTTTAGGAAATATTACATAAGGGGTTTAAAGCATTATTATAAGGATAAAACTTTTCATTTTGGAGGTATTGAGGATCATTATTTTATAGAGACTTTTAGATTAGAATGTACCTTTCTTTTTTTTTATGGCCTTCTGGTTTGTATGCATGGTACTCACTACAAAGGCAGAGAAGTCATCACTATTGTTTCTACCTGTATGCTGTATTGAAAAATGTCCTTTTGATATTTATTCTAGTTCATACTGGTTCAGATCCCACTAGTGAATATGAAGTAGTGGAATGCATTTTTGAGTTTATTTAAATATTTTATTTTATTATTTTATATTCTGCTAGTATTATTAGGTCTTGCAATGGAGCAAAGCATCATTATTCAAGATTAGGCTACTAAATGCATGGAGAGATACGTGTTCATGAGCTACATGAGATACTAGCTAGGCCTTGTTTTGATCACCTGCAGGGAAGCTCTGAAATGTTAGCTGTGATTTATTCTAAGCTCTGAACATTGGTAAAATAAGGAAGTCTTAAACATTTTGTTAGAGTTGTGGAACCACAGGAGTTGCTTATTTTCTTTTGGTTACAGTGGTTTGATATTGCAACTCCCAGTTTCCAAGCACAGCCAGGGGGAACAAGTACAGGAATGGAAATGTGTGCAGTGTATGGCAGACTGCCCAGTAATTAAATATGATTAATTTTCAAATGCATCATCTTCATTCAAATAGTTGTTTCCCTTGGAATTTGTTTGGGAACTGGCTGTGTTAGGCTTGACCTAAAATACAAAACTACACTTGTCCACTTAACATGTTCCATGTGGGCAAGTCTAAAGTTTACACAGGGCTCCAATAAAGATAGTCAAATTCAGTACAGCCACAACTGCAGAGAGTAATGGGGACATAGCTGAATTCTTATAATTTGATACTTATCAATTTCTCTAGGCAAAAGGCCAATGCTGGAGAAGCTAAGGAGACACAAGATTTAATGGTGATACCCTAAGTAAAATTGTCACTCACTGACTTGGGGAAGATGCATATTTTTATTTGGGTATTGTCCAACACTGAATTAAAGTAATTTTACACAGTGCATTGAACAGTCGTCAGATGGCTTTTGGCTGCTTTCAGCTTGAGCTAGATTTAACTGTCAATTTACAGATGGGAGGTTTAGATCATTGAAAATGAATTCTGATATCATTTTTGTGTGGTAGCTAGTGAATTTTGAAATAACTTCAGTGGAACTCTACATACAAGTCATCATGTTATTTCACAGATTTAAAATAGCAGAATCTAGAAATGTATTAGCAAACTTATCTTGCTTTCCTCCATCGTACAATTACATGTCCTGTGAATGATACCAGAGATCATGAAATTAAATATGGAATGAGTCTTAAAGTAGCTGGAAGGTCCCTTTTAGTCTTTTATGCTTCCTTTTCAGTGTCTAATGAATTCTGGATTTTTTTCCATTCTCACCATGTATGCCCTCTATGTGGTTGTTAGTAAGCTATTTAATATACTGTTCTGGTTTGAGTGACAACAGAACTAATTCTGTTCAGTGATTTTACTCTTCAGCTCAATTCTTATAACTAACTGCACTGTCTGAAGTTAGCAGCCTGTTCTCACAGACAGTGTCTGCTTCTAGCAGTGATAACACCCCATGTTTAGAGTTAGTACCAAGGTTTGGTGTGCAGTCCAAGGCCACTGCTGGATCTTGTGTACCATGTTGGGGGGTGCAGGAAGTGAAGGGCTGCACCTTCAGGGAGGAGCAGACAGGACAGGTGACCCTATACTGACCAATGAGCTATTTCAGCCCATAGACATAATATTTGATATAAAGCTGAGGGATCAGGAGGGTCTTACCCATCTCTTTGCCCTCTTGACCCAGCTTTGCTCGGCTCGGCTTGGGTCCTCTTCCAGTTTCTTCCTTGGAGCATATGAGGGGGACTCTGTCCATTCTGCCTTCGATCCTGATCTGTGTGTTCCTGAATCCGGTACCAGAATCCAGCTCCTGAACACAGCTCCTGTCTGCTGCTTGCTCCACAGCATCAGTGGTGATGGTGAAGTAATTGCCATCAGGGGAGATTGGGTTTGGTATTAGTTTTACATGTATTTGTATATATTCAATTTTATTATTATTATTTTCATTTTAATTAAAGCTGGTTTAGATTCCTTTTCTATTTGATATGTCTCTCTCTCCCTTATTCCCATTCTCTTCCCTTTTGGGGAGGGAGAGGGGTTAACAGAGAGCTTCTGTTACAGGTCTAAGGGGCTGCCCTGGCCCTAAGCTGTGACACCTATCCATAGATATATCTCAGATTTTTCTCACTATATATCATGTTTACATATGTTGACAGAGCTCCCTATCTGAGGTACTTTATATGTTGTAAAAGAAGAGCTTTGTTTATAAAGCCATGTTACCTCCATCAGGTCATAGGCTAAGCTGAGAAAAATCGCTTGTTTGCTGCCATAGCTGTATCCATTCCAGAGATTTTGCTAACTTCTATCAGACAGGCAGTGTGATTTTATATCTATAAACCTTTTCCCCAAAATAGCTACATTGGCAGAACACTGTAGTCTTACCTAAGGAGTGCATCTGTTCTGCCAGAATGCAGTTGATTCAGATGGCTCATGATCTATCACTGATACCTCATATACTTTATTCCTATAGTACAGGATCTAAGGATCTCCTTCCCTGTGTTAATTTCTTGCTCTCTTGGAAAGCCTCTGGAACTAAAATTTACCTTATTCTTACTCAGCAATCATGATGATACTGAAAGAAAACAAAACCATACCACAACAGAACCTAGGCCTTTAACCTTGGTTGTTCATATGACAGAGTGGGAAATTCCTTTTAGGGACAAGGATTATATTTTTATAAATTAATATATCTGCATTTTAATTTCCCTTAGGATGTCTCAGTCTAATCTAGATGTTTTCATCCTGGCATGTTATCAAAACTAGATTATCTACTACTGTGTCTTGTTGTCATTTGTCTGAAAACCTGCCACATTCTACAGCAACAACACTGAGACAGAACAGTTGTAATTTGAGGATGCTGACTTTAAAATAATTAGTCTTCCAGCCCCATGGACTGATACCTCACCTGCTCAGGCTCAAGCTGTCATCTGTAGGGCCAGGTTTGACCAACATCACGACATCAGTCAGTCAGTCCTCTTTTAATGGCCATCAACAAGGGGAAAAATGACAGAAAAAAGGCAATTACAGTAAAGAAGTGTTTTTTGAAAAACGACCTTTCTACCCTATACTTCTGTGAATGTGAAAAGTCCACAGTCTGTTAGGTTTAAAAAGTGGAAAGATGTTCTCTTAGAGTCAGCACAACCTTAATAAGAGACAGAATTGAATGTAGTGTGCTTTCTGTAAGAGACAAGTTGGTCAGAAATCTGTTAGAAATGAGGGGGACAGAGGAAGAAGAGTCAAGTAAAATTAAATATAGTCATAAGTGATTAAAAGATATCTACCTAAAGTATTTTTCTAGTCCTATAATGTGTCAGTCACTAAAGTAAGGCATATGCTTATGAAGAGCAGGGACTAGAGGGGGATGACTGTGCTATGTGACACCACATGGTATAACAACACAACAGAGAGTTTCTCTATCAGCGGGGCTGTCACTCTTCAGTAGCTCAAATTAATGAAGGAAACTTCAAAATTCCTGCAAGGAAAGAGGCTTTGCTGGTGTCACTGCAACAAGAAGTGGCCTTACTGTCTCCCAGTGATTGATTTTCAGCAGAGTTCTGCCACATGTGAACTTATCTCAGCCCACATCACAGCAGGTAGACCATTATTTACTTGTGGTAGAATGTCTACCAGGGAGGGCTACTGGCTTGTAAATCTGGCAGTTTACCTGCAAGGCTCTTTCATCCCTGAATGATAGCAATAGAACTGACTGCAACACCACTCACTTAAGAAGAGTGATAAACCCTCTACCAGACCCTTATCACTAAAAGCATGGTTTGCAGGAAGCAAGGGAATCAGAAGAAGAACAAGGAATAAGACACTGAAAATTAATTTTAAAATGTCCTGAATATTTGTGTCAGATATCCTATTTCTGTTAGGCAAGTTTAGCTGTGTTTGCAGCTCTATTGCAGTCTTCAGAGTGATCCAAATATAGTAGCAGAGCTAAACCTTGTCCCCTTTGAATGACATAGTTCAGCTGAGTGCTTGCAAGGTGAACAGTTCATTGTGGCTCTAATACAACATTCTGATGCTTCTGAGGCAAAGATCAATAATTAATGTTCCACTACAGACCTTAATGGCACAGTTACCATCACACATTGTTCTGTTTCATAATGACATCTCTCATAACACTAATAACTTATAAAAGCATAATAGTGGTAATGCTTGAAGAAAGCAAGTTAAAAAAAAAAGCTCAGTCTCATCCCTTTCAACCCTTGCTCCCTCCCTCTCCCCAGCAGTGGATGTTTATATGTGTCATGGGGATCCTAAGGCAAAATAAGCATTATGGTTGTTATTATAGTACAGTAGGTAAAACAGTCTGCAGGGAAAGAAAAAGTGAGGTGTATATCATGCCATATAAAGATAGTGCATTCTCACACAAAGAACATACACAGTGTATTTTTATATTGTTAGGTTTGTTTGCATCATGAAGACCTAACAGACTTAGGTGAATATGTCCTCAAAGAACAGGCAGGATCTCAAAAGGTTGGGCATTGAACATGCAGACAGTAATAAGCCAGCAAGCACTTCTGTCACTCTTCATTCTTTTTACAAAACATTTAGTTGTTGCTGTTCACACACATCACTCCACCCCTCCAACCCCCTGCCCACTTGATTCCTTGACAACAAATTTCCTTTGTATCAAATGTAGGAGAGTATGGACAATTGATCATTAAAAGTTTACCTTTACACTGAAACTCCAGTCAAATATCATTAAGGGCTTGGTATTCAGAAATGCTCACTAGCCCATGGAACCAAGTATCTTTAGATTTCCTCCGTAGTTGGTGATGAGGGATCCCCTGCTGCAGGGAACAATTTTGAGTATGTAGATAAAGGCTACTGCTCTGAATCATTTCAAAACAGGTCTTCTAATTTTTACTTTTTTATTCATCCAGCACTAGAGCATTTTTTTTTCCCCTAAGTATGCAAAAGAAATGGTTTAAGCCTCATCCTATCAGCATGCTTGGAGGAGAAACAATTTCACTGGAATTTTGGACCATCCCTACGCATTCAGTAGGAATGTCTGAACTGGATGATCAGACAGCAATTTCCATCTCTCAGGTCTTGATATGCTCCATCATCCTTCCTTATGAACTCTGTATCTTCTGAAAGGAAACGGGTGTGTGTATACAGGAATGCATCTGCAGTGTACTCTGCCTGGCATGAAGGGGTAAAGACTGAAAAATTAACATAGCTATTTCTTAGTTTGGACACAGCCAATATATCTATGTCTGTTCCCAGACAAGCTTCCTGTGTCCTCTGCTTGCCTCCATTCTCTCTTGTGCATTCAGTACCAATAGGAATGATTTTGCCTTTGGTGAAAAATGAAAAACATGTTTCTTATGCCAATGTACTTCTGCAAGGTATGATTTCACTTCTGTACAATTAAACCAAAGTAACTAATGAAACTATTGTTCATTGGCTAATCCTGTCAGATGTAATGTATTATATAAACCATTTCTTCTCATGGGTTAGCACATTATTTCATTAAGCAACAAATGTTTTAGTGAAAATCGTCCCAAATTAGTTACACTCACTTTGTTTCTCAAAAGAGGAAAATAAATGTTAAATTTTAATTCAGCTGTTTATGATGAAGTAATTCATGAAAGGGGTCTCCTGGTTAATAATTGTATTTCACAAATCAAAGAAAATGCGTGGATAATAACTTTTCTTAAAAGTTACACTAGTTCTTCTTTGTAAGTTAGTTTCACTTTAAGGTTAATTTTAATTCATTTTTATAAGTACAGACTTTAAAATCTCATCAAAATAATTTGAAGTCCTATAAGCCTTGATTCCCACAGTTCTGCAATATTTGGATGATGAAACAAGAAATTACCAGGATGTTCAGCACTAAGATTTAAATTGTGTTTCTCGTAGCATATTGACAACGGTCCAAAGTGGAATCATTGCATGCTGGGCTTTCATATATTAAAAATAGAAATATATCACTGCAGAGTAATGTAGCCAGTATACCTTATGTTACAGCTGTTGTGTTGGCCCAAAGACTGGAAGAAGTCTGTATCTGTACAGAACCGAATAGTAGTATAAACAAGGCAAGATTTTTTTCCCTGGGACATTCAGCCTGTAGTTATTATAAAATGTGCTTTCTTTGAAAGTGTTGGTGTTTGTAGGCGATGTTCACTCAATTTTTTTAATACATGTGTTAATATAAATTCAAAGCAGTGTATTTTAATGAAGAATTTAAAAGATGTGATGAACTTCACATTAAAGGAGAGGCAATCTATGTTGGCTGTGACAGCTACGTAGTGGTACTGCACTGCACATACCCATTTAAAATAGCAACATACCCTTTAAAATAGCAACAAGTGGCTAATGAATTATGTCCAAAAGCTGGTATGTCAGTTATTGCAGTGATTAATAGGGATTACAGTGATAGATAAATTCAGGATTATTTTGGGACAAGAACTAGGTGTGCCGATAATAAATAATACCAGTTGGGAATCTGTATAATATGTAGTCTTGTTCCACAATATGTAGTCTTGTTCCACAGTTTGTAACCTTATTTCTGAAGGAAAAGCACAGGGTACAATATTTATATTTGTGTGCTAAAATACAGGAGAGTATCTTGGAATATTCTTGTTAAACAAACATATTAACAATGAAAAAATAAATGTTTATTTAAGAATATCTGTTGATTCACATCATAATCATATCCACCAAATGATGCACCAGTGACACCTGCTTGGGACATTCCTGTCCAAGCTAAACAATTTTCCAGCACTTTAGTTGTACTAACACAACTCATGGGAACATACTGATATGATCCAAGTTGACAATTAAAAAAAAAAAAAAATCAAAGTCACTTTGGTTTATAACTTAAGCTTTACCATTTAATAACTTTTCCTTGGAAGAAATTCATCATGCCTAAAATATTATGTGTATTTATCTTCTCTTTAAACTGTGAAACTGAATAAAGTTCTTCCTTTGAAAATCAGCTGGGAACAATTGACAACTTCATTAATATTTTCTTTATCCTTTCCTCACATAAAGCTCCCCAACTTGCACTGGACAGTGCTTTCCTATACCACTGCCTTGGGAAAGAACTCCTCTATTCCAGTAAATAGCTGAAGTAAGCCACAAAAAGCAGGGTTGTTGACAGTTTGAGTGTAACATTGCTTTGGTATCTCCCTCCTCACTGCAGTCTTTGATAATGCCTTTGTCAGGTGACACCTATCAAAGAACTTTATTTGTTCTGATAATATAGATGGGAACTATGAAGCAGGAAGGACAATTACATCTGCTTGGTGCTAACTCTATGTTGGCATGTTCTCACAGGAGATTGAGTCCTCTGTTATCCCCCTCCTGTGCTATAGTCTGGGAGGAATAGGTTTCCAGACTCAGTACTTGAAGAGTCCCTGTTCTACCTCAGTGCCAGTTCAGAAGCCAGACATTGTTTTTTTTCTGGGAATGGGCTTTCGGTATCTTTTATGTTTAGTAACTAAAAGAGGATTCAGCAGTAATTGGCACAACTATGCTATTATGATAGAAAGAATGGACAGAGGAGGTCAGAGGACATCTGCTATTTAATTTGTGGTCTTTTCCTGTCAGAGGCTCTACAGGAATGTTGCATGAGTAAATTGAAAAAGAAAGTATTTTCCAGGGCAATCAAAAGATCATGATCAGGTTTTCCTCTCTGACACATTTTGAAAAGCTCTAAGAAAAGAAAATGGCCTGGGACTAAGTCTAAGTAAGCTAGGGCCCCTAAAATAGGTGCATGACTTTCTTATGTAGCCAGTTCAGACTTCAAAGGGCAGCAAAGTCTATCTGGCTATCTGGATAGAAGGTACTTACACAGGGAACAAAGACAGCTTAGGAAGGATTTTTTTCATCTAGCATCTAAAACATAAATGCTGTTAAAGGATGTAAGAATAAATCCTTTTTGGACTAACTTTAGTGACAATGTAAAAAAAAAAAGCAAACAAAAAGCCTGATTTCCTCTGGATTACTGTGTTTGCCTGGCAGTTTAACATCCATTGTTTAATCCTATGCCTTTCCTCTTAAGAAAGCAGTGGTCAAATAAATAATTTAAAATATAAATATGACTGTATAAGAAAGTGCTGAAATGAAATAAAGAATGGTCAATTCAGAAAAGAAATTTATTACAACAAGTGTTGAATTATCTTCCCTTGTATTATTCAGTTTTTGTTTCATTTTCCACAACAGAAACTGTAATATGACTTCCTTTAATATTAGTAGTTCTGAGGCATCTCAGTAATGACATCTTAAGTCTTGTGCCATTGTCTGGAAAACAGGTTTTTCTCTTGTTCCACTTGGTTTGATTTTTCTAATAGCTTCATTATTGACAGTGACAGCATACGTTAATTCACCTATTTACAGCCTTTTTGTGCAAATTGAAATATGAGATGGTTAAGGGAAAGATGTTTTCACATAGCCTATATTCCTTAATTGCAGAAGTGTTTGGTATAAGTCCAGACTATCAATATTCTTCATATTGCAACAAAGTGGTGAATGTTTTTCAGATGATCATCTGGAAGATTGATGATATTTGTCCTAAGTTTTTGGTACTAACAGACAAGAAAAGAGTAGATTATAATGAACTACAAGGTTGTATGTGTTATCTTGTCATTCAAGGACTTGTGCTGCAAATGCATTCCACTCAACAAACTCAAAATATATGTTCTTAAATGAAGAAATTGAATGCCACCTCTTTCAACTTCTTTTGTTGAATTGCAGTCCTGAATTGTGATGCAAAATTATTGATAGAGAGGCTTAATTTCCTAGAAGACAGCTTGCATTCTGCTTGGGAAATATCTTGACATTAGAACTGATATTGGTGATGAGACATCCTCAGACAGAAATACTAAACTTTTTTTTTGCCATTGAATCTTAAA
Source organism: Todiramphus chloris collaris (assembly GCA_025345505.1). NCBI lineage: Eukaryota > Metazoa > Chordata > Aves > Coraciiformes > Alcedinidae > Todiramphus > Todiramphus chloris. The sequence goes on along the minus strand of JANVCC010000018.1, from coordinate 41,352,436 downwards.
CATAGAATCCAGTCTATCCAAAATTTTGTAACAATTAAATAACTTGTCAAAAGAAAGAAAGTTATGCCTTGGGCTTTATTCAGTTAGATAAATATAGGCAATTTGTACCATTCAAGATACTGGAGGATATTTGAGTCAGATGTAGGACTGCCATATTATAGTTGTGTGGAAGACCAGAGTTATTCTGGACTACCAGCAGAGGTCAAGTAGTATATAAGGATACATTAGTAGAAAGAAAATAGTGCTATAGCCGTACTTGTTAGGCTGTCCTGGGTTTGGGTAGGATAGGGTTAATTTTCATAATCAGCTGGGAGGGGCCACAGCTGGGATAAACAAGAAACCAGAGAATGGGATATTTTATAATAATAATAATTATTATTAATAATCATTAATATTGTTGTTATTACTGTAGTTTCTTCTGTCTTTATGTTGTTCTATTAAACCATCCTTATGTCATCCCACGGTGTTTCACTTCTTTCCTCCTTATTCTCCTTCCCATCCCACAGGAGGGGGCTGGAGGGGTTAAGGGTGTGGGGGGAGCAGTGGGTGAGAAGTTGCATGGTGTTTAGTTGTCAGCAGAGTTTAAACCATAACACAGACAAATGAATGAAGATCCTTATTCTTCATGCAAATCATTCAGAGAAATTAAAATGTATAAACCATCAAGACACCTGGACTTCTGAGGAAGAAAAAAGTTTCAAAGAAAATGCGAACAGTGACAAGTACTCAGTGACCCAAATTCAGAAAAGTAGTAACATAAAGGCACCTACTTTATGTAGGTGTTTTGTAGTGTGCAGTATTTGATATATGAATAACATCAAGTATCTTGAATCTTTTTGGAGTCTCTAGTGATTGAATCAGATTAAAGTATTTTATTGATGGCTCAGTTATATCTTTCTTTTGATAGAAAAGCTGTTAAGATATAAAAAGGAATACCTCAGTGATTTAGGCAAAAAGAGTGTCATCTTTCTCACAAAGGTGCTAAATTATTTGGGAAAGTTCTTAAACTACACAGCAAATGTTGTAAATATAATTTTGGTATTTTATTTCTGCAGGGCATGGATCTGAGTTACTAATGATTTATATTTTTTTTAGTAAGCAATTTATGTAAACAGGATTGGAGTCAGTGTTGATCTCTGGGGTACACCACCAGTTACTGGCCTTCAACAAGACTTTGTCTCACTGACCACTATCCTCTGGGCCAGTTTAGCCAGTTTTCAATTCACTTCACTGTCTCCTCATCAAGCATACACATCAACAGCTGGTCTATGAGGATCTTATGGAAGTGTCAAAGACCTTACTGAAGTCCAGTTGGACAATACCCATTACAAGGCCCATTGTTTCATTGTAGAAGTTTATCAAATTGGTTAAGTATGACATGCCCTTGATGACGCTATGCTGACTACTCCTGATGACTCTCTTGTCTTTCATATACCTGGAAATTGTTTTCAGGATTAGCTGTTCCATCACCTTCACAGAGATCAATGTGAGGTTGACTGGCTTGTAGCTACCTGCATCCTCCTTCTTGAAGATGGCAGTGATTTTTGCTTTCTGACACTCTTCAGGTACTTTTCAGTTGCCATGATAAATCAAGGATTATCAAGGGTGGCCTTGCAGTGACGTCTGCCATGGGTGCCATCATGGGTGCATCCCATTACAGTCCATGGGCTTACATATGTCCAGTTTGCTTAAATATTCCCTGACCTGATTGTCTTCCACCAAGGGTACATCTTCCTCACTCTAGATTTTTCCCATGGTGAAAAAAATCACAAACAAAAAAACCCCACACCAGAGGCAGTCTACAAGTTAGTAGTGTGCTTGCAAAATTTAACATTTTTATGCTTGTTGCAGGCTTAATAATTAACTCAAATAGTTTATGAATAAATAAAATAAGAGTAAATTCAAGAGTGTTCCTTCTTTTATTTATATAGCCTGTTGTGGCAGGAAGGTAAGCAGAATAACATTCCGTATTGCTGTAGAGTTTTGCCATAAAATTGAAAAATCCCTTAATGTGCATCATTGCAGTATTGGAATACAATCAAGGTGAAATGTGTCATGCGTAGGAAAATGAGCTCAGATGTTTGTCCTCTGTGTGCACCAGTTCCATTAGCACTATTCAAGGAGTGCAGGAACTGAAACATTCCTTTCCCACACTGCACTCATCACTGCACTTCCACAGTAGAATGTGTCTTACTCACAGGGTGTTCAAACTACACAGGGAAAGTATTGCTGGAGCCGTTGGATGTAAACTGTCAGATTTTGATCAAGGACAACCCTGAAGCACTTCATTTCAATTGTCATACTGTATTCAGCTTTGCTGCCACTTGACCCATACAATCACAGTCCAGATATTAAATAACCACGTGTCTACAGCAAAATGAATACTGTCATACATCCTTCTGTACCTCCACTGGTTACTGTGATATGCAGATGACTAAAACTTACGGCATCACCAAGGTACGAGTTCTTTTCTTCTCTAGTCTAAGTGTATTTCTAGCCATGTACCACAGGAATATGTTGTGATTTTCCTCAAGGGTAAAGTTACCCAAGTAATTCTGGCCTTGCAAGATTCTATGACCTGAAATGTCCCCAGTACTGCCCTTTAGCTACCTGTGAAATTACAACTTTCCACCCACCTTACCATCTGCAACTTTTGTTATATATTATGTTCAGCAATTACTTGCACTAAGTCCAGTGTTTTTACCTGATTGATTTAGTTACTTTAACCTCAGGCCGGAGTTATTTGTCTGTGTCCCTTTGTGGAGCGATTCACAGGAAAGGACTCTGAGAAGAGCTATATCAGAATCTATCTTGTATGTGAATACTACATTGGCCACAGGTGGCTTAGATGAGTGATGGATGAATTTTTTGCTCTGTGGACCTTTAACATCCAAGAAAATATTTCATAGATAAATGAACACTATTCTTATGATTTAATGGAAAACACTGGTGAAACAAACACACAAACAAACCCTCTATAAATTGAGTGGACTACTTACAAGTTATTGGTAGAGATTGCAGACAGACATGTAATCACCACAAAGTACATGATTGAAAAATCCTGCTCTATGTAGTTAAAAGTGCTTGCACAGGATATAACAGGTAGGTCCATGTTGTTGACTCCAACATTTTTTATTACAGCTATAAAAGATGTGGCGTGCATGCCTGTACACTTACAAAATCTGTGGATGTTAGTAAGCTGAGAGAATCTGAAAGTACATGGAAGAATAAGATCACAACTCTTAATTACTTAGATTATTTGGAAAATGTAACAGTGAAGATAAGATTAGAGTTCCAGATAAGAAATTAGACATGAAAATGTGAGTGAGTATCTGAGGTGAAAACACTATCGTGTTGGGTTTGTGCAAGGTGAGGTTTTGGTAGCAGGGGAGAGCACTACTGGCATGGATTCTTGTCACAGTTTAGGGTCAGGGCAGCCTACTAGACCTACAACAGACACTCTCCGTTAACCCCCCTCCCTCATCAAAGGGGAAGAGAAAGGGAATAAGGGAGAGAGACTTAGCAATTAGAAAAGGAAACTAGAACAGCTTTAATGAAAAAGAAAATAATGATAATGAAATGGAATATATATATAACTATATAAAAAAACTAGTATCAAACCCAACCCCCTCCCTGGCAGCAGCTAGTACATCACTATCATCACTGATGCTGTGGCGCAGGCACAGCGGAAGTCCCAGACTGGGCCCAATGGCAGATGGCAACAGGAGTTGGATTCTGATACCAGATTCAGAAACACACAGATCGGGATTGAAGGCAGAACGGACAGAATCATCCTTGGGTGCCAGCCATTGAAGAAGCAAGGAAGAAGCTGGAAGAGCTTGATCCTTGAAATCCCTCAGCTTTATACCGAATATGACATATATAGGCTGGAATACCTTGCTGACCAGTTTAGGGTCACCTGTCGTGTCCACTGCTCCCTGCAGGTGCAGCTTTTCACTTTCTGCACCCCCCAACATCATACAGAAGATCCAGCAGTGGCCTTGGTCTGCACACCAATCCTTGGTACTAACTCTAAATATGGAGAGTTATCACTGCTAGAAGCAGACACTGCCTGCGAAAACCTGCTGCTAACTTCAGACAGTGCAGTTAGTTATAAGAATTGAGCTGAAGAGTAAAATCACTGAACAGAATTAGTTCTGTTCTCACTTATACCAAGACACTGCTGTAAGAAGCTTCAAGAAGCTCCCTCAGCTCCAGATTGGCCCCACCTCTGGACAAGACGGAGACAATCAGCACCTGTGTGATAGCATATTTAAGAGAGGAAAACCTGTTGGGCAGGTTCCTTTGTTTTGGGAGCACTTTTGGTTTGGAGAGAGCTGGCACCTGGTAGACACAACCATGTGGACACTGAGGGCAGTGAGTAAGAAGTAGAGGAGGTACACTGGAGCAGCAATTCCACTTTGACCTGTGGTGAGATGGCAGGCTGAGTCCTTCCAGCCCTTAGAGGTGAACAGTGGAGAAGGATCCCATCTGCAGCCTGTAGAGCACCCCACCCTGTAGCAGGACACTCATCCCAAAGTCCATGACTCTGAGGGAGGCCTGCACTGGAGCAGTCTGGGAGAACAGTAGCCTGTGGAAATGCATAAAATACCTCTAACAGGTTTTCTGTTGTTTTTTTTTTGTTTGTTTGTTTGTTTTTTTATGTAAGGTAATAAATGTTTAGTTTAATTCTTTGGGCAGTCAACAAGTGGATTTTCTGTGCCCTGATTAACTCTATATTGTTTACTTTTGACCCAATTTAAATAAAAAAACCCAATTCTTTCAAATCTAGCATATACTAACCTTTCTTTTACATATGAAAAATAATGTCACGCTGTACTGCTGTCAGATTTATGTTCCTAGCTGACATAGAATAATTTAGTACACAGAATGATCTGAATAGGAAATGAAAGGAAGAGCTTGTTTTCTTTAATTATTGAATTGATATAAATTATAATTAACATAATGGTTAGAATGTAATTACACTACCATACAATAATTTATTTTGTGTTTATGTACATGTCCAATTTGTTTGTGTTAACCCCTAACCTGAACATTATGACTTGGTATTATGCATTTGTAATAACAGATGTTCATTTTATTTTTGCAATTACCTGAATATGAGATTTAGGGTAATTATTTGTGCAGCTATATTAATAGCATACAGTTTCAAAACACTGCTAAAGAAAAAAAATAAATTTACAAACATTTCCTATACCAAATGTGTGTTTTCAGATTTATTTTAATTAACTGTAACCTGCTGTTTGAAAAAAACAGTGGAAGCAAGATGAAATTAGAAATAAACAGGAATTCCAGCAGAGCTATTTCATGCAAAGAAACCTAGAAGTATGGAATAAATTGCCAAGACCACTGATGCGATCAGTATAAATGGATTCATGGAGGAGAAGGGAGAAATTAAAGCTGCAGTGACAATACAGAAGAGTGAGAAGGAAATAAATTTGAGAAGTGAGAAGGAAATAAATTTGCATGCGTAGGTCAAGCAACCAGACTTACTTAAGTAATTCCTTATTGATGTGTTTCCCTCGCCAGTCCTTTAAGTAGATTCACTGTTTTACCATCAAAATCGTTTGTTAACATAGCAAAAGCTCAGACAGGGTCAAATTCAAGGTTCAAAAGTTCAAGCAAAGGAAGAGATCTTTCATTCTGGAGGCAGATGGTACAGTAGTTGTTGGGTGATTGGTGATTTGTTTACTATATATGCTGACCTAGCATTCTCAGTGGCATGCTTGGAGATTTGGAAAAAGAAATAATTCAGTTACACAGTACAGGAAGGCTGCCACAGGTCATGGCCATTAGTGGCCTACTAAGCTTTTTATTTGACACAACCTCATAGAGGAAAATATTTTTGCTGATGGTGGGAAAAAAGAACATTTCATGCACCACATTTCTTTAATTTAGAGACCTTGCTTTACAGAGGGAGTGAGCTAATAATTAAGACAAAAAATGTTACCTAGGTAATTTTAAAAATATTTGAGGCTTGGCTGGAGTCTCATGATATCATCTAAATATCTGCAGTAATTAAATATTGCTCTCAGAGGGTGGTTCATATACTAATTGGCAAATGAATCAACTGAGTACCACTAGAATGGATTATAGCATCTCTCTCTTCTGTATTGAAGAGAAAACAGCTGTGGTTTGGAGAAGGGAAAGAAAAAGCTGCACTGACTGCTTTCAAAGAACTCCTGTGATGGGATACTGGAGGACTGAAAGGTGTTGGAAGGCTGTAAATATTGTGTAAAGATGTATATTTTGAAAAGTTATTTACATTTTAATGAATGGACATAAGAGATCAATTCAAGTAACTGTTTTCCCTGATATATTCAGTTTTTACAATGAAAGACAACTCAAAAGATATGTGTGTGTATATATATAGAGATATTCATAGATGGTACTTGAAGACTTCAGTAGCTGGACTGATCTAAACATTTCCTTAACCAGAAAAGTCCTCATTGGCCAAATAAGATATCATTTTGCTCTATTTTTGTAATTCATGAAAATTTGGATAACCTTTTTTTGTTGTTGTTAACAGCTAAGAAAATTTTATAAAAGCAGATTTCTAAGTTTTTGGTGATAACTAACCTACTAGGATTTTTTCTGAGTTCCAACTACACAGTAAAGTGAGCCATATCTCTGTTTTATTGACATTTGGCTAAAAAATAATAAGCATTTTTCTTCATATGGCAAAGAGATGCCAAGAGCAGAAACGAGTTCTGTTTTGGCCTTGTTAAACTTCATGTGGTTGTCATGGGCCCACCTCTCATGACTGTCCAATTCCATCTGGATGGCATCCTTTCCCCCCAGTGTGTTGACCACACCACACAGCTTGGTGTTGTTGGCAAACTGAGGGTGCCCTCGATCCCACTGTCCCTGGGAAAGATGTCCCAACCAGAAAGATACTAAACAGCACCAGTCCAAGTACCAGTCCTTGATGAATGCCACTTTTCACTGGTCTCCACTTGGACGTCAAGCCATTGATCACAACTCTTTGAATGCAACCATCCAGCAAATTCCTTCTCCACAAAGCAGTCCATCCATCAAATCCATGTCTCTCCAATTTAGAGACTGGGATGTCGGGTGGGACATTGTTGAATGCTTTGCACAAGTCCAGGTAGATGATGTCAGTTTCTCTTTCCTTGTACATTGATGCTGTTACTCCATCATAAAAGGCTACCAAATTTGTCAGGCATTATTTGCCCTTGGTAAAGCCATACTGGTTGCCACCAATCAAATCCTCATTTTCCATGTGCCTTAGCATAGCCTTCTGCTCCATGATCTTGCATCAGGTGATACTGAATGGCTTATTGTTGCCTGCGTCTTCTTTTATTTTCCCTTTGTGAAAATGGGAGAAATGTTTCCTCTTTTCCACTCAGTGGGAAATTCACCAGAAAGCCATGACTTTGATTTGTACACCTTCAGGTTCTTTAGGTGTTTTCAAACCTGATCTTCACTTATAGTGGACAGATCTTTCTCTCCCAGTCCCTGCCTTTGCCTTCTGCAACTTGGGTGGTCTGGCTGGAGCCCTGGCTGGTGAAGACTGAGGCAAAAAAGTCATTGAGTACCTCATCCTTCTCCACATCCCTTGTAACCAGGTCTCCTGTTTCCTTACAGAGACAGCCCACATCTTCCCTGGCCTTCCTTTTATCGCTGTCATACCTGTAGAAGCTTTTCTTGTTGCTCTTGATGTCCCTGGCCAGATTCTACCTGAGCTTTACCTTTCCTACCCTGATCCCTGGCTGCACAGACAACTTCTTTGTAGTCTCCCAGTCTCCCCTGTCCTTGCTTCTGCTCTCTGTAGATTCTCTTTTTGCCTTTAAAGGTGTCCAGGAGATCCTTGTTCATGCATGCAGGCCTCCTGGCATTCTTGCCTGCCTTTCTCTTTTTTTGGGACATATCTCTCCTGGGCTTGGAGGAAATGGCTCTTTAATACTCACCAGATTTCTTGGGCCCCTCTTCCCTCCAGTGCTTTATCCTATGGTATTTCACCAAGCAGACCTCCTAAGAGGTCAAAATCTGCTGTCCTGAAGGCCAAGATGGTGAGCTTGCTGCTCACCCTCCTGAGGATCTTGAATTGCACCATTTCATAGTAAGTGCAACCAAGGCTGCTCTTGAACTTCACATTAGCCACCAGCCCCTCCTTGTTGTTGAGGACAAGGTCCAGCATAGCACCTTTTCACGCTGGTTCCTGTACTACCCAGAGAAGGAAGTTGTCACTGATGCCTTCCAGGAACCTCCTGGATTACTTCTGTACCATCCTTCCAACAGATATCCAGGTGATTGAAATCCCTCATGAGGACTAGGGCTCGTGAAGGCAAAGGCATTCTAATCTGCTCATAGAGGGTCTCATCTTCTTATTCTTCCTGGTCAGGTGGCCTGTATATTTTATGATCTTTATGTAACACATCTGAATGGGTTATGTATTCCTGTGGTCTGCTTAAACCGATGACAGTTGCTAGTGTGTTAACATGTGTTATAACATAGCCTATGTGAGCAAAGTGCTTATTCATTAGCTGTAATTCCATGTAAATATAAATATATTTTAAAATAAATATATATACTAAATTGGTTTTTTGTTTGTTTGTTGGGTTTTTTTTAAGCAATTCTAAAAATACAGGTCAAAATTATGCTACAGGCAGAATTTTGTATGTAGAATTTATTGGATTACAAACCTGTTCTTACTCCTCCAGGCTACACACTAACTTGTACCATGACTTAATGCGTCATTCTTGCATGAAGTTGACAGTTTACTCAAACTAGATTAGGCCTTTACTATATTAAATGCTTTGTCTCATAGGAAAATTTCAGTGCTTTAGAACTCACAGTAGATGATTGTAATACAAATTGAGTGACATATATGCCTGTGTGACTTTCAAATTGCTTGAAAAGATGAGCTATTGATAGATAGCTATTAAAAGTCACTGTAAACAGCTTAGATTGTCAAACTAGGGAACTGTTTATTGAAAAGAGTAGAGCAAAAATTCCCTAATGATTGTACTACATCAAAAAAACCTGATTTGGAACCAGTATGAGACTGCAGCAGTGCTTTCCATCTTGGGATTTCATTGAAAGGCTCACATTTTTCAGCATATTGTCACAAACCCTGAAATCCTGGAATCAAGGGCTTGTATGAGAATCTACCTGTCATATTGGCAGAAGAATGCTTGAAGATGTAAATTAAATGCAGTATTTAAATGAAGAACTAGAAGACAAGGGGAAAACATAGAAAATTTTCTGCAAATTTTATGATTGTTAAACCAGTCTCTGAGTTTTTAAAACACAAGTCATGATTTTCTGAATGCTTGTAGCTGCCAATCTGCAGAATTGTGTTTCAGTCTGAATTTTCATATTCTGAATTTGCTAGTGAAACCAAAATATAACCTGTGTTTCTGACAAAAGGCTTCCCACTATCCATTACTTATTTCCTCAGTTTGGTTTTAATTAAGACAATCTTCCATATAACCAGAATTTTAGATTTGTCTATGATACAGTGCTGTCTGTCAGTTTGCTTCCTCTTTTTCCATCATTAGTGAAATATGAATTTGAATAAGTGCATAGGCAGAAAAATAGTGTTGAAGGAATAATATTGTTTGCAAACTTGACCACTCAATAGTAAGGAAATTCAGAAATACTTGTACTTATGCATTTCTAATTTATCTCTTTCTTGTCTATATTGGAGTCTTTAATTAAGGGATTGTACGGTGAGGGGTTTTTTACGTTAATATTCATTTATCACACTAGAGTGACCTCCCTAAACTGAAGCTTTATTGGTAAGGAAGGTATTAAAATTTCGAAACATGAACTGGATATACCATCGAAGGTCAAAAGAAAAAAAAAAAATCAATTAAGACTGTGATTCTGAAGTTCATCTTGTTGAAAGCATTGTTGATACCTGTTGTAGAAATAATGAGCAAAGTTGAGAAATAGAACTTCACAGCAAAAACTATTATGATCATTTAAAAACTATTCAGCAAATCATAGCAAATCCTTTCAACTGGGAAAAAAATAGACACAGCCAGAAACAGAGTAACATTTCTTTGTCGATAGTAGGAGTTTTAAGTCAGTTTTTAATCTCCCACTGTCCGAATCATGTGACAAGAAGGTCTTCTAATAGGTAATCCTTCTGACATTGTTGCCTTCTGAAAATAAAACTCAAAATCTAATTGATCAGGAATATGATACCAGATGTGAAGACTAGAGTGAAAACCATTTGGAAGAAGATCCTGGTCTGTGAGCTTCTGCTTATATCGTTTATATGAAGTAGAACAGAGTTTACAGGAGGGATTTCAAATGCCTTTCACACCATCTGTTCCTAAATAATCCATGGTCTTGTAAGGATTTTGTAAATTTGTTTTTAGCTTTGCCAAATTATGCATATTACACAAAAAACCTACATATTTTTCCAAATTTGTGGGTGACTTGCTTCCAGGATAACAGAAGGCTCATCCACACCCATTCATCTTTCCTCAATTTTTTAACTACAAATTGTCTGCAATTCCAAATTTGTGTTGAAGTCTTAAGTTCTATAGAATTTCAAAGATCAGATATGTTTGTTTATAAGGGACAATATGCCTTTTTTCCTATTCTCTATCAGCATGCCCATGACTAATAAAAGTAAATATTGACCTAAGACAGTAAAAAAGAACCTTGACTTCTATGTTTCATAATAAATGTCAAGCATGCTTTAAGACAGAAGCGTCATCAAACAGGTGGCAGAAAATGGAGAATCTAAACGTGTATACAGATCTCAAGGGATATGGTACATTTTCCATCTAATCTATTTAGTTTCACATATATCCCCCAATGATAGGGTATCTAAGCACAGCATGATCCGTAGGTTTGCACATTGCTCAAGATGTATGATCAGATCTCAGAAAACAGCAAATGCTATCAATAAAACATGAAGCAAAGTTAATTACAGGCTTCCATTCAGTCACCCTGCCGCTCATGGCCCATAATAATGAATCATTCCAAACATGTAGGAGAGATTGACAGAGATTTTATAAACTTTCCATTCTCCAAGTTTTCCCTGTATAGTAAGTGCCTGCTAAACACTAGAAAAGTGATGAAGTATCAATTTCATGTAGAATAAGGAATCAATGTTTAAAAGACTAATGAGACACTATTTTTATGGCTTAGAGTACTGTGACTAACCAATGAGTCAGATGAATGCCTCTGTCATTTTAATTAGTCACTGGATGAGCTTTTTTTTTTCCTTAAATTCTCAATTTTTTTTAAAATAAATTTAAACTTTTCATGAATATACTTTTTGAATTATGAGACTGACAATTTGTTTTTCAAAGGTCCTGTTGGAATAAATATGTATTACAAGTTTGTCTGAACTTGTGGGAGTATGAAAGTAAAGTCATTTACCTTGCCAGTTCTTTTTAGATCTCTGTATGTCACTGTCACATCTAGGAAGCATGTATTTACTAGCCTAATTGATCTATTCTTGTATTTAGTGTCTTACATACCTAAATATCCAAAAACTTTTTCTCTCACCTCTGTGGTCAAATGTAGTGGAAAACATCTGCTTTTGCTAGCTATCTTTCTTCCCATTTTCATAACCCGTTGATTCAATTAGAAGGAACGCTAACTCACATTCTTGCAAATTGTCTTAATCTGGCACATTAAATACATGCGTTTATGCTCATCTTCTGGTTGGTTTGACAACCTCACTTAATGAGATTCCTAACAATTCACTACTATATTGAGATCAGAATGGTGAATGTCTGTTCAAATTGTTACAGTTTGCATAAGGTTCTATAGGCAGGTTGGCATCTTGGGAAAACGATCCGTTTCTTTGGTTTCTTTTGTTCCTATTATTATTTCCATTTCAGTTCACCAAGATGTTTTATCTCTTTATGAAACTAATAAAAACTGTGTTGTTTTGCCTGTGTTAAACCACGTTAGTGAAAGAACTTTTCAATAACTTGAACAGTTGTGTCAACTGTTACTGGTTTATTGTCTATAGTACTACTGCTCATACATAATTTATTTAATATGTCTCAGTGAATTTAACACCTTGCATCCTTACCATTTTTTTTCTTAAATATAAATTTTAAAAAAAATAAAAAGGATACATTTCAGAAAGTCAATTGATATAGTAAGGGTAGCACTCTCAGTCAGATTTACTGTGAACCTAGCTGGTGCTGCAGCTTTGGAGTTTTCTAGACTGAAGTGGTAAGTCTAGACTTAGAAGTGTAATTCATCCTCCTCCTCATATAGGTATACACAGAGAGAAATGAGGAGTCTCCTCCCCACTGTCATTCCTCTGATACCCACTGGCTATCTAATTAGTGTTGCTAAGCAAGAGTAAGAGGGCCACTGCCTGTAAAAACAAATAACTCCATAGTTAGTAGCGTTTTTATCTTCCTTTTTATGTTTTATTGACATAGATAGGAGTCTGTTGCAGCTGCTAGCTCAAAACCTATTATTCTAGATAAAATGGTGACTTTTGTTTTAGTATTTCTGAATAAAACCTCATTTTAAAAGGCATCGTAATGGTAGGTAATTTCCCCGTATGTATTATGGTGCTCTTGGAGATTTCATCTCACCATATGACTTTGCATTGTCCATTGCTTTGAGCTACACATCAGTGCCCTAATTTAGTTCTTCTGTAAGTTAAGAGCAGAAGAGAAGGTTTCAGAGTAGCAGGACACAAATGAGATTTCTCTCAGAAGTGCCTCTACTCCAGTAACTGACATAAAACAACATAGACTTTTAGAATAATTTAAAGAAATGCATCTAATCAAATTGACTGTCTTCAACTTCTGATGTGACAGTAACACAATTTGGTATCTCTAAGGAGAAAATAAAGTGTCACATTCTCTTCTGGTTTGAGTCCACATGTGTATGTACTTGTATTTGTATTCAGATGGACTTCAAGGCACTATACCCTAGACCCAATGTATATAATATCTGTGTTGAAGAAGACCAGTCTCTATAGAAATATTTTCCTAAATAAATGCTTTCATTAACTTTAATGTTACATTTCTTAAGCAACAAAAAAAGAAAATTTGATTTTTTAGTTTATAAGTAGAAAGGCAATTGATATGTGTGGTGTTTGACAAACTTAATTTTAATAGAAATGTTTCTTTCATAGCCATGTTAAAAAAAAAAAAATTCTATGGTGGTTTTTTTTTTTTGCTGCATTACATTTCAGAAGCCAGTTTGATTTAAAAGGGTAGTTTTCTGCTGCCTTTAGAAATAGCTGTTAGGTAGCAAAATAAGGTACATTAGACAGTATAAATTAGATTTGTCTTAGAAAACTAGAAACTAGTTAGACCTCAAATAGTGTTGCTTGTCAGAAATTCTAGGAGGTTATATGTGAGACAATGTGGTATGCTTAAAGTTGTTAATACTTACTGGCCTGGAGGCCTTTATTTTTTATTACCAAGAAGTGCAAATAAACCTGCTTGTTAGGGCAGAAATTTAAAGGTCAGTCCTCAGATATAATAAATCATAGATCTAGGAAGAAATAGATTAAGGAAGCCCAAAATACTGGGTCAGCATCAGCAACACAGCAGTGTAGCTTTAATTCTGTAACAAAGAACTGATTCCAGTTATTATTCTGTTCCTTAGGGAGTAATTTAATTCTAGTTCAGCGCTTCAGGAAAACATGATAGAAGTTATAATTCTAGAATTTTATTCAGTTTTAGTTCTTACTCTTATGGATCCATATTAATTTTAGTCCTTCTTCTGGTTAAATAGTGTGTTTCATTTCATTTTGTCAGGAGATAACCTGATGTTTCTTAATTTATTTTTAAATCAGTACAGATTATCTTTATTTAAATGCATGCATAATTAATAAGTGCCTATTTATACAATTTTAATATTACAGGCTCATAAGACTGCATGAATTTTGAGAGGTCATTTAGACTGTGATCAACAGGGATCCATGTTTATGTCACTCCTAATATATATTTCCATATGTTTCCAGTTTTGGAGATTGACACTTTCCAGAGCAAGCTAATGCAGTGCTACACTACCTTTGAAAGAGGTACTTTTTTTTTTTTTTAATATCTAATGTCAATCTTCCTTGTAATGCAAAAGGGTTATTCGTAGTTCTATCTTCCACAGACATGAAGAACAACTCTCTTTTGGAAAATAATACATATTTGTGCATTGTATATGTGACGAATATCACCTTGTAGTTGTCTCTTTGCCTGTAGTCTTCTCTACGTCAGGCTAGGTAACCTAGGTCATTCAGCTGTTCCTGAGAGGGCTTGCTAATAGACCTTTCATAATTCCTTTTTGTTTTCCTCTTGCTTTTTTTGCAACTGATAGGGACTTTCTTGAAGTACGGTGCCCAGAATGTGAGACAAGGCTGCATCTGTGTCCTTACAAGGCCTGATTCCATTTGTCAGTCTGTTTATTCTCACTCTCTATGAAGGTTTCATTCCATTTGAGAAATGGGCTTTCTATCTCCTTGTTCCCATTGGGAAAATTTTTACTTGTTATTCTCATTAATAGACTCTTCTAAGTGCTGTCTAGTAAAAGAACAACATGTAAAGGCACAAACTGAAACACAGAAAGTTCTGACTGAATATGAACCTTTTTTTTTTTTTTTTTTATCCTGTGAGAGTGGTTGAATGCTGGAACAGGTTTCCCAGAGATTTTGTGAAGTCTTCATTCTTGGAGACAGGTAAAATACAACTGGACATAGCCCCACACGACCTGCTTTAGATGACCCTGCTTTGACAATCTACAGAGGTTCCTTGCAACTATTCTTTGATTCTATGAAAATAATGCTAAAGTACATTAGTATTAGGAAGCATTTCTTTACACAAAGGGTTGTCAGGCATTGGAATGGCCTGCCCAGGGAGGTGATGGAGTCACCATCCCTGGAGTGTTTAAGAGCCGGGTAGATGTTGTGCTTAGGGACGTGGTTTTTGATATGGATAGGAATAAGGTTGGACTTGATAATCTTGAAGATCTCTTCCAGCTGAAACTATTCTATGATTCTATGATTCAGATTATACATACAGCATTGTCCTTCTTAGCAGAATTAGAAGAAACAAATTTCTCTGTTGCTGAAATCCCTGAGACTTCTCAGTCATGGAGAGAGTGTAAAGCATGTTGTTTTCCTTGCTTTTCTAAATCTAAGATTTACACATATCTGAGTATAAAGGTTAAAGTAAATCCTTATGAAATGTTTATTGTCAATCAGTGTACAAACATGATTAGCAGACTAAAATATGTTTAATTAAATTAATTTTTTTTTTTACAAGAAGAAATGTTAATTTTGAATTTGGAAAAATGCAGGCTTATCAGATACACTGTTTATGGGGGAAAAAAAGGCATGTTGTTTCTCAGTGCTTTAACAACCAGTAGGCAGTTTTTCATCTCACCAAGCATAAACCATTTCTGTTCCAACTGCATATTAATTACCCTATCTTCCATGAGACAGATCCAACAGGCAGACAGGATGCATGATATGGAGGATTCTCTATCTCTGCAACTGATTGAATATGGTGAGTTAAGGTATAGGGGGCAATGGTGAAAACTTCCTGCCTAGCACAGCTGCACATCTCTTCTGTGACTACTCCACCTTCCCAGGTGCTTTTGCATAACAGGTACGAGGCTCTGGGGCCAGTTTTGTTTAATATCTTTATCAGTGATATGGACAAGGTTATCAAGGGCACCCTCATTAAGTTTGCACATGACACCAAATTGTGTGTGCTGAGTTTGGTTCTGCTTGAGGGTAGGAAGGCTCTACTGAGATATCTGAGCAGGCTGGATTGATAGGCCAAGGCCAGTTGTATGAGGTTAAACAAAGCCAAGTGTTGGATCCTGCACTTGGGGCACAACAACCCCATGCAATGCTGCAGGCTTGAGGAAGAGAAGCTGGAAAGCTGCCGGGCAGAAAAGGATCTGGGTGTGCTGTTCAACAGCCAGCTGAATATGAGCAAACATGAATATGGCCAAGAAGTCCATAAGCATACTTGCTTGTATGAGAAATAGAATAGCCATCAGGACTAGGGAAGTGATTGTTCCCTTGTACTTGGCACTGGTGAGGCTGCACCTCAAATACTGCGTTCAGTTTTAGGCCCCTCACTACAAGAAAGACATTGAGGTTCTGAAGCATGTGCAAAGAACAGTGAAGTTGGTGGGGGGCCTAGAGAAAAGGTCTTGTGAGGTGTGGCTGAGGGAATTGGTATTGTTCAGTCCAGAGATAAGGAGGCTGAGGGGAGACCTTCTCGCTCTCTACAGCTACCTCAAAGGAGGTTGTAGCAAGGTGGGGGTCGGACCCATCTCCCAAGTAAGAAGTGATAGGACAAGAGGAAATGGCCTAAAGTTGCACCAGGGAAAGTTTAAGTTGGATATTAGTAAAATATCTTCATGTAAAGGGTTGTTACTCACTGAAACAAGCTGCCCAGGGAAGTGGAGTCACCATCCCTGGAGGTATTTAAGAGAGATGTAGATGTTGTGCTTAGGCACATGATTTAGTGGTGGATTAGGCAGATTAATGGTTCGACTCAATGATTTAAAGATCTTTTCCAACCTAAATTATTCTATGATTCTACCCCCTTGATCAATCATTCTGTACATTCAGACATCTTTTATGTCCTCTTGCTTTTGTCCATTTTGATGACTGTAAATCTGATGCTTGCTCTGACTTCTGTTCCGTTTTATTTTTCCTAATAATGAATACTTTTTACAAACCTATTGACAGGTTTATCTTTTTGTCCTTTCTATACCTTCCAGAAAATAGGTGCCTGCAAAAACATATAGCAAGATCTAGCTGGGTGAAAAGGAACTATACTGCATTACCCACGCAATATTATAGAATAGAAAGGTCTGTCAAGGCATATGGCTTGTTTCATAAACCATAAGATCATGTGAACAATTTTTTATGTGCTGGAGGACTACACATTTGTTTACCGTCATTAGTAATGGTTTTCTTAAAGTAAACAACGTAGTATTTTGGAATTTATTGTAGTTACCTCTGGGTGTTAGTGTTACATTTTTATTTCTCAGATTTACAGTTACATCTATACTTGATTTGAATGGTTAAAATACAAATATATATTTTTTTCAAAATGTGAAACTATGTTACAATGTGACTTCAGTCAGTACCCCATACTGTCTTCTAAGGCACTTCATTTGCTGATGGAAAGTCGATATGTATTTTCACTTATCAGAGGTATTTCAAGAACTGCAAATCCTTCTGATTTTTCTGAAACAGATGTTTCAAAATATGATTGAATTTCTCATCAAGATAATTCAGAACAAATGCTAAGAAAGCTTAGTTAAAGTAGATTTTCTGCTGGTTGCATGAAAGTTATATGATGAAAAGAATTATTTTTAAAAATGTTACATTTATGTTTTATATCATTCTGCCTTCAGCATTGGTTGCAGTATAACATAAGATCGTAGAGTGGGTTTTTCTTCTTTTAGATGAATGCATACATTATGCCTTAGTATATGAAACTGGATTACATTTGCTTTTGCAGAACTATCCATAATGGCAAGCCATGAAAATGCAGTGATAGAAATGGGAAACTTCCCACTTTTAGGGTTAACTACATAAAAGGAATAACTTTTGTAAAACTTAATTTCCTGTTCATAGGCTGTTATTGAGTTACTTAAAAGTCAGATCCCTTAATTTTATATTTTGAGGGTACACCATCGAATCCAAGGCTTATGCTGAGGTATGGTGTTATTAAACAGATTGATATACTGAAATTGTACTGCTGTGGACACTGAATCCAAAACTTAATATATGAATCTCAGCTAAATTAGTAACCAGGAACAAATTAACTATACCTAGCTCTTTGTTTAGCTTCCTATGTATCTTAACTGCTAGTGGTTTTGTTTTTGTTTTCAAGAGCAATAGATCATAGACAAATTACTCTTAGATTAAACAATCTCTTTTAAATCAGCTTTTGAACTGGTGGCTGAAACCATTTTTTCTTACTGCAGCTCACCTTGTTTTTACACAGTTTGCTGTTTTGTGAGAGTGAGAGCAGAGACAGCTCTTCCAATAAAGGTGGGATTGGTAAATCAATATGTACTAACACTAGCTGAAGTTGGCAGTGGATTTAATGACCATCTTAATGACAGCAGTCTTTATTTCACTGATATCTGCATAGGGTTCTTACAGCCCATTTATGATGTTACAGTTTTCCTCCAGTCTAGATCTTATTTTATGGAAAGATGGAACTCATCTTGTAACCTCTATCTTTCCTCATTTGATCCAAGGTAGAAAGTGCCTCTAGAGCCTCTTTTGTCTGTATGTATGGTAAATTCTGGCAAAAAAGGGCTCTTTCCTTTCTTCCCCACATAGGAAATCACTCATGCTTCTATCAGTCCCTTGCTCTTAACTGTTTTCTGTCAAACCTTCTTTTCATTTCTTTTTATTTCTAGGGATGACAAAACTATTATTGGTTAGATATTCGGATTTTTTTTTTTTTTTGTCTTGATTTTTTCTTTACAGAAACTAATATTTAAACTTTTTTTTTTTTTTTTACTTACTATATTCTTTGTTGATTGATTTCTTTTCTTCCTCATACTTTATCCTGCTTTGCAAAAATAAAATTGTTTTAAACAATTATATAGCTGCAGTACTCCATAGTTACTTATGCTTGACTGTGCAGTTTTCTTCCACACTTCCATGTGTGCATTTCTCTGCTTGGACAACTGTATTTGTCATAATACTGATGTTTTTCAAGCTAAACAAATAATTGATGGTGTCTTCTTATTGGCTGGCACAATTAATTTGGGTGAACTCCCCACAAATCAATATATCCCCCTTCTGCATTGCACACATGCAGACTGTTCTCCTCTGGCTACTGATATTCTCCAGCTCTCAGGGGTTTCAGTGCTCAGTATTTTCGAACTATTTGCCAATAATAAAGATAAAGAAGTACAGTAGATTGCAGAACTTTAGCTGGTGTGGGAACATACCCAGACATACATGAAATGTAATAAGGAAAAACATGGAATAGTGTGATTCACAGTTACCCTTTCCTGCAGTACGAACTGAAGTGGTTTTATTTATCTATTTTAATGTCAAATGGGGCTCCTTAGTAAAGCATCTGAGGTAAGTGGAAATCATATACTCTTGGGCTTATCTACATGAACTATGTGAAATTATACTCTTTCATTTATCACAATGCAACGGAGTTTTCTCTAGCACAAGCCAGGGAATTTAATTTCTTCACTGAGCTTCTTGAGAAAGTAATTCTAATTCCGCAGCTGCCCCCCCCCCCACTTAAAACATAAAATAAGCAATGTAGATTAAGAATTATTTTAGACTGAAGAAAATAGGTAGGGGTAAGACACTAATAGCCAGAAAAAATAAAGTGCTGTATATGAAAATACACAAATATCTTCTGTGTGATTCCATACCTTGGACAGTGAAGTACTTATTCTTGGCAGAAGACAATTATTTGCAAATCATTCCAGGACTCTAAACTCTGCTAAAAGGTACTCCAGTACTCTGGAGTGGACTTCTGTTAAGCTTACTTTGTGGATTATTGAAATATTTGTCCATGGAGTGGCATGAATAGGCCAGCCTTCCAGACTTAGGAGGTTCTTGCTATCAGATGCTTCCCAAGGGCTTGTGGCATACCAAATTCTCCCTTAAACATGTTTATGAATGATCACAGAGAACACATTATGAAAGTATGTGTTCTTGTGTGTGTAATTATGTAATACATATTTAAGAGAACAAAACTAGAGGATACCACATGTATAGAGTTGCAGGCTTGTAAGAAAGAAAAAAAGAATCTGCAACACTGTGAAATCTCATAATATGCAAATGCTTTAACCTCACACCTCTAAAAAAACTGATCAAAGCCTTGCACTTCTAAAGGAGAGAAGACAGGATAATAACATTAACCACGTCCCTTCAGATCTTCTGCCAGAAACCCTTGTATTTGTTATCTTATTGAACCCAGTTACTTTTCCAAGTAGTCTAATTATTATCATGCTTCCTCACCATGAGCCCCTATGCTTGATGCCATATGTTATAAGCCAAGACTTACAAAACTAGATGAAATTCACTACCTAGTTATTTAATCTAGATGTCTTTGAGTAGTTCTCATCAGTCTCTGTGTAGCTTTGCTGCTTTGATGTTTCACTTTGTTGCAGCTTTGAGAACAGCTGCAGTAATCAAAACCGAGGAAGGGTGCTAAGCTTTTTGATGCTTCCAGTTTATGAAAATTGCAGCTGACACTGTAGTTCTGTCAAGCGAGAGAATTAGACACCTGAAATATTTCTAGAAGGATCAATACTCAAGCAGGTACAGCTTGTGAAGTTACTGAACTGAAGTAGTTTTTGGAAATGATATTTTGCTAGCTGTAAAAAGTGGAAGGTGAAATAAAAATTTATCATATCTAGGTGAAATGGTAGGTTGTTCTCTCGTGAACAGAGAAGGACTTGTTGGAGAAGTCACTGTTGGAGGTCAACTGGGGAATAGCAATCATGAAATGATACAGTTTTCAATTCTTGGGGAAGATGGGAGAGGGGTTGGTGAAACCTCCGCCTTGGACTTTCGGAGGGCTGACTTTGGTCTGTTCAGGATTCTGGTCTGAAGAGTCCCTTGGGAAGCATTCCTCAAAAACAAAGGGGCCCAGGAAGGCTGGGCTTCCTTTAAGAATGAAGTTATGAAGGCTCAGGAGCAGGCTGTCCCTATGTGCTGGAAAATGAGCCGGAGGGGAAGAAGACTAGGCTGGTTGAGCAGGGAGCTTTTGCAGGAACTCAGAAACAAAAAAATAGTGTATCAGCTTTGGAAAAAGGGTCAAGCGAATCAGGAAGCATTCAAGGATATTGTAATGTCATGTAGGAAGAGAATTAGGGATGCAAAAGCTCAGTTAGAACTTAATCTGGCCATCTCTGTTAAGGATAATAAAAAAGGCTTTTATAAATATATTAATAAAAAAAGGAGAGTCAGGAAAAACGTCCACTCCTTATTGGATGAGGGGGGGAACATAGCAATGGAAGATAAGGAAAAGGCTGAGGTTCTTAATGCCCTCTTAGCCTCGTTCTTTAACAAAAAAAACTAGATATACTCAGGACAACTGGGCTCCTGAGTTGGTAGACGGGGATAGGGAGCAGAATACCCCTCCTGTAATCCAGAAGAAAGTAGTTAGTGACCTGTTGTGCCACTTAGATCCCAACAAGTCCATGGGTCTGGATGGGATTCATCCTAGGGTGCTGAGGGAGCTGGTGGAAGGGCTGGCTAAACTGCTCTCCATCATTTATCACCTGTCCCGGCTAACCGGGGAGGTCCCAGATGACTGGAGGTTTGTCAGTGTGACTCCCATCCACAAGAAGGGATGGAAGGAGGATCTAGGAAACTATAGGCCTGTCAGTCTGACTTTGGTGCCTGGCAAGGTTATGGAGCGGTTCTTCCTGGGTGCCATCATGCAACATGTAGAAGACAACCATGCGATCTGGCCTGGACAACATGGGTTTAGGAAAGGAAGGTCCTGTATCTGACCAATCTCATATCCTTCTATGACCAGGTGACCTGCCTAGTGGATGAGGGGAAGGCTGTGGATGTGGTCTACCTCAACTTCAGCAAAGCCTTTGACACAGTCTCCCACAGAATCGTCCTGGAAAAGCTGGCAGTCCATGGCTTGGACGGGTGCACCCTTCTCTGGGTTCAAAACTGGTTGGATGGCTGGGCCCAGAGAGTGGTGGTGAATGGTGCTGCATCCAGTTGGTGTCCGGTGACCAGTGATGTCCCCCAGGGATCAGTACTGGGTCCAGTCCTATTCAGCATCTTTATTGATGGCCTGGATGTGGGGATTGAGACTACCCTCAGTAAATTTATGGATGACACAAAACTGGGAGGGAGTGTCAATCTGCCTGAGGGTAGGAAGATGCTGCAGAGGGACCTGGACAGTCTGGGTCGATGGGCTGAGGCCAACAGTATGAAGTTCAACTGGACCAAGCACAGTATCCTGTACTCTGGACACAATAACCCCATGCAGCGCTACAGACTGGTGAAGGAGTGGCTGGAGAGTGGCCCGGTGGAGAGAGACCTGGGAGTGCTGGTTGACAACTGGTTGAACATAAGTTAGCAGTGTGCTCAGGTCAATGGCATCCTGGCCTGTATCAGGAATAGTGTGGCCAGCAGGACTAGGGATGTGATTCTTTCCCTGTACTCAGCACTGGTGAGGCCTCACCTCGAGCACTGTGCACAGTTCTGGGCCCCTCACTTCAAGAAGGATACTGAGGTGCTGGAGAGAGTCCAGAGGAGAGCAACAAGGCTGGTGAAGGGAAAGTCTTATGAGGAGTGACTGAGGGAGCTGGGTTTGTTTAGTATGAAGAAGAGGAGACTCAGGGGGTACCTTTCCACTCTCTACAACTACCTGAAGGGAGGCTGTAGTCAGATGGGGGTTGGGCACCTCTCCCAGGCAACTGGTGACAGGATGAGAGGGCATGGACTGAAGCTGCACCAGGGGAGGTTTCGGTTGAATATCAGGAAGCGCTTCCTGACAGAGAGGGTGATCAAACATTGGAATGGACTGCCCAGGGACGTGGTGGAGTCACCTTAAAGAAAGGCCAGATGTGGCACTTAGTGCCATGGTCTAGATGATGTAGCAGTGTTGGGTCACAGGCTGGACTTGATGATCTCAGAGGTCTTTTCCAGTCTCAGCAGTTCTGTGATTAGAGCCCTAGAAATGTGTAGCCTATAAATGGAGCATATTCTGCTAATTTTGAAAAAAAAAAATTTGAATGTAAAAATAATTGTAATCAGAAACAAGATTTCTTTATACTTGCATTTCAGTCTTGCAAAGGCATCCAAAGAAGTAGCTGAAAAATCATATGGCTTTAAAACAGAAGAAGTCTCTTTCAATATAATAAAAAGGTATTTGTATAGTTTTTAACTGTCCTTCCTGACACTATTTCTCACAGTGCACTAAATGCTCTTTCCTGTTACATTCTCTCTTTACACCTAGCCTATAAATTAGATTAAATTTATTGCAGTGGGATGCTTTTCATTTCTTTGCTGCCAGACTTCATGTGACAATTCTTCATCTACTTCCTCTAGTGAATTTGACTACAGAAGAGATAAAACATTGGGGCGATGATGAAAAAAACACTAAACAACCTCAAAACTTTACGGAACTCCGAAAGCAAATAGACCATTTTCATTGTATACCTAGTTTAGTTATAAATCCACACTTGTCTGCAATGCTTGATAATAAATTGTCAAGTAGCAGAGACTGCTTTTCTCAGTCTCTGAAGAACCACCTTTATTACACTTTATTCACTTTGCACAAACTTTACAGAAGAGATGAAGAAAATTTGTGATTGGCCCAAGGTCATACTGGAAATATAGCCTTCTGAATCATAATCACTATCTCAAACTACAGATAAGTTTTCATTTTAAATAGTTTAAAAAAAAAGGACAATAATGTGAAAATGCAAATGTCTAAGTTACTATGGAAGATTTTGTCTTTGAAACAAGGCTCTGTGTACATTAGAGTAGTTCAGAAATACTGTGTACAGAATCTGTAACTTAGGAAGTTCTGTAGAATAAATGTTAAGTGGCTTAATTTTTGAGAGAAGAAAAAATGATGCTGTGATTTTCCAGTCCCTGATACCAGCATCTGAAGAACTAGCTCAACTTTCTACATGGCAATTCTTCAGTTTTTTCTTACAAAGGGGAGTGTACTTAAAACACTCATTGTATTTGTTCAGTGTGTGACTTCAGAAAACTACAATCCATTAAGGAATAACACAACACTGAAAGCAGCACAGCAAGCCTGTGAAGTGACATGAGCTGAAGCTATACAGAAATCAACATTGCAGAGATTGATGGAGAGTTAAAATGAAGAAGAGTTTATATTGGAAGGGAAAAAAGGGATCTCTTTCTCATTATCAATTCTTTTCAGTGCTATTTAGTACTGTGCAGCATGGGGTATGGTTGTGGTACTTATTGGAGTAATCATGTTCAGACTAGTCCAATAATGACAGGAAAATATTATTTTGATAGCACTTCTTACAGGCAAATCTATCAATAGAAAATACACAAACACATCTAAATGTCGTGGAGTCAGATGGTGGCCACTGAGTCAATGGTGCTCTACACAAGAAGACCTCCATGGAGGTCACCACATTATATTTTTAGCAGTCTCTATCGCATTATAGGGGTCACAGATGCTGTAGAGATGGCCAATTCCAGCAATGTGGATAATGCCATGATGAATATTTTAAGTTGCTCCAAAGGCAGTATGGGAACCTGAAATATGAAAAGGCTGAACCTGAAAGTTTGTTCATCTTTTAGATTTGACAAAGCTCTTGTCTATTCTCATTTCCTGTTAATGAGGTAAAGCCTAAGTGTCTTTGACTAATAAAAACTGAGATATTTGTTTCATCATGTGATTCTTTAATTAAATGAATTTTAGGAAATAAGATTGCACAGGAAATTGACAATATTAGTTACAGTAATGTGAATGTGCCAATGATAACAACTCACAGTATGATTAAACCATGTTTTTAAATCTGTTTTGGACAAGTTTTGGCTACAATGCATTTGCTGACAGAACAGCAGCAGAAGAGTGCCAGCCTGCCTTGTTTCCCCACTGGCTCTCCACTGAACATTCCTGTTTATTCAGCAACTAGTTCATTGGTGAGTGTACTAAATAAAGATGAGACTAAAGAAATGCTTGACAACATGCATTGAAATGTCCAAGTGCTGGTTTTGTGGTACATAGCTCACATGGCTTTAGAACTGCTGTAACAGCAAAGGTAGGAAAATGTACCAGTGCCTTCTGCAGAAGGTATTATTGGCCTCTGAAGAGTCATGAACAGAAACACCAGTTCTGCTTTTAAATTAAAATCTACTTTCACATATAGTACTATGGGCCTAAAACTTGTCATAAGCCGTTCTGAGGCAGCAGTTTAGAAATCCCCAGAGACTTTTTTTTGGGGGGAGCAGAAGAGTAATCTAAAGAACAGTGGGGAAGAAGAGACCTGAGAAGGAATGTAACATCCTATATTATGACTATGTTAAAATTCACCAGAAAGTTCAGTCCATTCTATGTACCTTACATGTACCATAGCAACAGCTTGGACCCTGTGGGCTGGAACACTTGCATATTATTTAAATAAATATTTATAATAATAATAATGTAAAAAAAGCATATCCTTTTTTTAGATAAAAGGATTATTTATCCTAGATCTGTGCAGAGAAGATTACCAACATTGTCATGAAAAATATTCTTTGAAGAATTAAGTTTTATATACTCTGAGCTTGATTCAGTCGTAGCTCCTAAACTCACCTTCTTAGATTCTCATTTGTTTTAAGTTCATATAGCTGTTGATGTAGCTGTGCTGTGCTAATTTACTGCAGCTGATGATCTAGCCTACGGTGCTCTACTTTGGATGAAAACAATAATGATTCTGGCACTATCTAGAATTCTTTATTATTCCATTTATGTAGCTGCTTTCAATTAACCAGAGCAACTTGTCTTGGGGCAACAGAAGTGAACCATAGACTCAGGGAAAACGTGATTTGCTCCCAGTTCCCTTTCCTGGGATGTCACTATGGTCTGTAGGCTATGTTGTCATGGCATGCCTGTCTTTTGTTGTCTATCTTTATTATGGTCACAGCAGCATGTGGTGTTCATAGCTGCGCACTCAATTACTTACACAGACAAAACTAAGTTACAAAAAGGTTTACTGCCACAGTGTAATTAGTCCTCCGGAGTCCCATAAGCAACAAGCAACTGAATAAACAGCTGACTAATCTGCCAAAGTATGCATGTATCTTACTTTGCAACACAAACAGTTGTCTGCTGGCATTTATGTAATTAATTGTTTAGTGACCTTTGTCATATAGCAGAAGTGAACCCTTCTTAGCTTGGAACAACTTGGAAGCCACTGTTCATTGCCTGCATATTTTTTCAGTGGATTGTCTGTTTTGAGCATCGACTGCCTCTTCCCTTTAAACATTACAGGGCAATACCCTCACGTCATATGAGCATGAAGAGAGTATTTTTTTTACTTTCATTATCCTTTGTATATTTCCTTCAGCAAACTTTAAAAACGTATATTCCCTATCACAAATCATTACATTACAAAATTCTGCTTTAAAGAATTTGGACCTAAAGGATGTCAAGTGCTAAAAAAAGCAATTAAAAGAAAAGAAACCTTCCTTTTCTTGATATAGATCTGACATTTGGTGTGTAATAACCACAT
Organism: Todiramphus chloris collaris; assembly: GCA_025345505.1. Classification (NCBI taxonomy): domain Eukaryota; kingdom Metazoa; phylum Chordata; class Aves; order Coraciiformes; family Alcedinidae; genus Todiramphus; species Todiramphus chloris. The sequence goes on along the minus strand of JANVCC010000018.1, from coordinate 41,326,255 downwards.
ACTGTGACAGATGACCTAAGTTGTAAACATCAACATGTAATAATGATAGATTTGTTTAGATTTTTTCTGACATTAGGCAAACTATATAAAGATAAACATGCTGTTAATACGGAGGGCACATTTTCACATTTTCTTGAGAAAACATGATGGTTTTTTTCTCCTTTCATTCAGCACTAACAAAAATAAATGGATGTTTTGTGCCTACAGTCATGATTCATAAATGGGTAGTACTCTTATTCAAAATAGATGACTATTTTTCTCAATTAAAACACAATAATGTTTGCTGAATTTGTTAGAATGTTGTGTGAAATGAAACAGTTACACTTGAGGTCATAGGAGACCTCTTTCTTCAGAAAAATGTAAGATCACAGCAAGGCTTTATTCTGAATTGGTATAACAATATTGTAAGAAGTTCAATTACAATAGCACTCCTGAGTCCACTGAAGTCAGCCAACCAATAATATATATATAAGGAGGAAAAAAAAAAAAATTCTTTGTGATATAAATTTGTAATATATTTTTGTAAAGACCAGACCAGCAAGAACTTGTCTTTGGAGCAGAAAAAAGGGGATAAAAGGAGAATGGCTGAACTCTAAGTGGAATTGCATTTTCTTAAGGGTATGAAAATGAATAGCACAAAAAAAAAGAAAAATAAAAATATAATTAGAGTCTTGATGGCAAAGGTTGAAAGAGATCATAAAATCATTTAGGTTGGAAAAGATCCGTAAGATCACTGAGTTCAATGGTTGACCCAGTGCTTCCAAGTCCAGCAGTAAACTATTTCCCTAAGCACCATATCTCCATCTTTTAAATGTCTCCAAGGATGAAGAGTCAACCACTTTTCTGGGCAGCCTGTTCCAGACCTTGATAACCCTTTTGGTGAATAATTTTTTCCTCGTATCCAACCTGAACGTCCCCTGATGAACTTATGCATGGATTACCAATGTTACATTAGCATGACAAACTAACCAGTAGATAACTTGGCAAAACTTATCTATTCAGATAACTAATAGAACTAGGAGTGCTGAACTAGTCTTTCTGGATTCAGTAAAGCTTTGAGACATAGAACAGATAGAGGTAGCTCCAAGGAGAGTGCCTTTCAGGTATTTCATATTGAATATTTGCTTGTGTGACACAATATTGTGCTGATGAAATAGTAACACAAAAATTGGAAGATATTATCAAAGCAGAAAATGGTACACTTCATAAAATAAAGAAAAAAACCCTAACCAAACCAAACAGAAAACCCAAATAAATTTTAAAGCAGAAGTAATAATAAAGGGTTGAAATTAAAAAGCACAAAATGCCTTGATGATCCATAGTGGGAAGTTTTGTTTTAACCTAGGTGACTATCACCTGCATATGGTCAATAGGCTGTATTCAGGATTTCTACCCAATCCACAGTCTGAGTTAGAGCTAAGAAGGGGATTCTATTTTAAAAATGCAAATTTTATTTCTCTATTGAATCAAAAAGGTAGAAAAAATGGAAAGTGGTAAAGCTGCTGTATAAGACACTGGTAGGACCTCTCCTGTGCAAAATCCTAATCAGACATATTCCAGAAAGATAAACAGACTGGAACAGGCCAGGAGAAGGGCTGCTAAGGTGGTTAGGAGAGCATAATTTTTAATAGAAGAGCTTAGCCTGATGAGACAAGTGAAGCTGAGAAGAGGCATGAGTTTGTTTACAAATATCTAAAGAATGAAGAAATGCTGTTTAAACTGAAGAATTATTTTGGCACAAGAACAGATTGGTACAAACTAGCTATGAATAAATCCATGCTGAAAATTAGATTAATATTGCTGACCAATAGAGCATTCAGAATTTGGTTCTGTTCTCCGAGACTACTAGGATGAAAAAATTTAGCTGTTTTTTTAACTGGAGATTGTAAAATGTGGTATCCGTGGTAGCAGGACTCAATGCCTGCTGTCAGCTGAGGTTCTTAGAGTTCTCTTTCCTCAGTTCTTAGGAATTTAATTCATGCATCTTTTACCCAACACACAGAGAATCAACAACCATTTTAAGCAACGCAAATTGATAGCTGACTTCATTGCGTGATATGCAGTGGGACAGGAAAAGTAGATCTCAGTTACTGGGTTATAAGGTGTTACTGTTACCTGTAAATTTAAGAGACTGTGAGACCCATGAGTATGACTCAAGAGACTGGTGAAAGACATTTATTTAGAAATTTGTTCAGAAATGTATCTCAGTTCATTAAGTCCTGTACATCTTTTGACTTCTTTTTTCTCTGTCACTGAGCTTCTGTGGTTGGTTATGTTCTGTCAGCCTGCCACTTTGTACCTTGTCATTTGTTTGTATGTCACTTAAAACATTGCCTTAGTGGTTAAACAACTCTTTTCCTGCTGTATATTTACCTTGTTTTCATTTCTACACTTCAGTATGTGGACTATCAACAACAGTTTGTGCCACTGCTAAACTGAGTCGCTTGTCTTGTTATTTATGTTTGTAATAAACTGTTATTTACACAGCAAGCTGTAAGTATGATTTACAGTGATCACATTAATTGACTACATTTCACTGTGCACCTCAGCTGCCAGTAATTTGGCCATAAATTTTATGGAATTTATTCTTGCTTTACAATGTGGGAAGCCTGCTGGCCTTTTGTGAAACTACATGATCAATGGTGTTCCTCTAATTGGCTGGCAGCAATGCTAAAATGGTATAGCCATCGTTCTGTTCTGTAAGGATAAAGAATGTGATTCCCTCAATGAGCAAACTTCATATCAGGCTCAGAAATCAAAGTTTTCTCTGGTGAAGCTGTGACCCACATATCCTTCAAGAAAGCATATGAGGTTGCAGCCTTCTGCACCACTGGTCTCTGGTAAATATGTTAAATAAAGTAAAGATTCAACACACAAGCATTAAATAAGTTCACTGAGTTGTGCATTATTCTGAAAGTTGCTGAACAGCAGAAGGTAAAGTAATCACTCAGTAGAGTCAAGATGAATAAAATAAAAGGCTATCTCATGATACAATTGATTTCAATCTGCTGAAATATGCACTGTGCATTTTGATTAGCTGGGTAATGCAGTGTATGCCTCTGCCAGGAAGGAGAAACCCAACTCTTTATTGTACTTCTTTTTGCTACCTATCCATTCATCAAAACTTTCCTAATTTACATTCTATTTCCTTTGATGCAATCAATGTGAACAATAGAGGGTGTTACCTTGCATTTCTATACTTTGATCAGATTTGACATTTGTCTAGCAATGTTGTAGGTTAGGAAACATTTTGCTACTGCCATCAATTACATTGTTCAGTGACCTTCCCTCTCCCTGCTGTACTTTGAAAATACACGTATATATTTCAAGATGTCTTTTTTGCCTGCACTATTGGTTATACAGAGCAACACTCTGTGTGAAAATGAGAGATGGTAAACAACATCCTTAATGCTTAAGATGAAGAAGCCAATGGCTACTTATCCACCCTTATATTGATGTACAGTTACTATTACAATGAATATAAATAATAATACCATTAATCCTCTATGACACAGAGAACTACATACTTAGCCTGCAGCACTGCCTATGCAGCAGGCTATGCATTACCAGTTCCTGGACTTGAGCTTTTTACTCCCCCATAAAGATGTAGTTTGTTGATGTGATTTCAGTTCTTGAAAATACAGAGGAAATGTAATAAACCTGATAGCACATTATGAATTAGACCTGTTTTATTATTTTCACCGTTATAACTAAGAATGTTTATGCCTCAATGTGCTACTCTTCTATTGTGTATCTTTGGGTGCAGCATTTCCATGCTGTATACCTGAGCTCTTTCTCTGGTAGAAGGAGATAATAAAAATTAATTTTTCATTACTTTAAGATTCCCCACTACAAAAGAAATGTTGTATTAGTTTAGCTCATAGGGCAAAACAAATATGGATGATAATTAAAGTCACAGATGACTTCTGCTCCACAAAAAAAGCGTGAGGGAAAAAAAGTTAGTTCAATTAAGTCACTGTTCTCTCTACAGCCATTAGAACAATCTAAATCTGATGCTACTGTATTTATCATTAAACAGCCATAAATATATTTTACAAATCTGGGATTGGAGGTAAGAGTGATGCTTGAGGCTTTCCAGTCATATTCCATCTTTAAGGCATTTATCTTTCAAATTATGAACTTGCATGTGTACTTTTACCTGCTGACATAAAACAGCTCTCTGATATTGTTCTCACTACCTTCATATTACTATATGATTATCTATCCAAGAAATACTTAATTCCTAGGAGATGGAAAGATCAACCAGTCCTGAAAAACACCTTCTAATCCTGGAACATCTGTTAAACCTGTTTCAGGTTGCCTACATAAAGAACCCAGGAGTGGATAGCAGTCAGAAAGAAAGTCTTGTTCAAGTGAAAAGTACCAAGCAGAGCAGAAAGAAATGCAGAAAGACTATGAAAGAATAATAAATAAAGAAATAAATAAAAGAACTGTTGAAAATGCTTGTGGAGAGTAAGAGTACCATTCCTTTAAGGTGTTGTAATACAATTTTCTATATAGTTTACACATTAGTTATCCTGAGAACACCCCCTAGAGATGCATTTGTCTTATTTGTAAGGAATACGTAGGTGGTTCATGAGCACATGGACATACTAACATGAATGATACTAGCAAAGCACATTTACTTTTATCTTTAAAAGGGTATAAACAGGTGAAATTTAATAAAGTGTCTGTTTTTATGTGTAGGCTAAAATGACTTGAAAATCTAAAGGGAGCAGCTATCAACTGTGATGGAGAGTAGCAGGGAAAACATACATTTCTGTAATAGAGGTTATTTATTCTACTTCTTATAACAATCACTTGCTCATAGCTACTCTATTTAAGAATGCAAACCAGTTTTCTTTTCCAACTCCTGGTTCATCTAACACACACATCTGGGGATGAAGCTTTCCACTGTTTTTTCTGAAAGGAGATGTATGTAGCATTTTCCTTCCTTTGCTGATTAACATTTTGGTTGAAATTCTATGTACTCAAACCTTCACAAGATCTCCAGTTTCTTCTTTTTACTTCATTTTCTCCCCTGCCCTCTTTCTTTAACTCTTCTTTCTGCTTCCAGTGTGTGTTTAATCTTCTGAACCACCCCCACTGCAATCCCTATACAATATTTCACTCATCGTCACTATGCTGTTCACATTTTTAGCCTACCTTTTATTCTTTGTGTATTGGATGTTTGTTCCAAGGTGCTGGCAGTGGGGCCTGGAGGGGCAGCCTCTGTGAAGAGAGGCCAGGGCTGCCCCATTCCAGAGCAGACACATACAATTGGCTCCAATCAACCCACTGCAAGGCACGGCTGAGCCCAGCAGCTGAGATTATGGTGCCTCAGGGAAAACGTATTTAAGAAAGGGCAAAACACTGCATGGCAGTGAGAAGTGAGGAAAAAAAAAGAAAAAGAAACCATCTTGTGAACATCAAGGTGATACCAGAAGGAGGGGGAGCATATGCTCCAGATGCTGGAGCAGAGATTCCCCTGCAGCCTGTGCAAGACCCTGTGCTGAGCAGCTGAATATGTTCTAAATGAACTGTAGCCCGTGGAAAGGACCCATGCAGGATAAGGGACAAAGTACGAGGAGGAGGGAACAGTAGAGAGGTGATGTTATGAGCTGACCTTTGGTCCCCTTCCTCATCCCTCTGCTCTTCTCAGTCTGGGGTGAGGTACAAGAGTCAAGAATGAAAGATGATGGCTGAACCTGGAAAAAAAAAAGCAGTTGGTGGAAAGAGTTGTTTTAATTTTTGTCTTTTTTTCTCACTGTCCAAATCTATTTCACTTGGTAATCAATTAAATCAGTTTTCCCCAAGCTAGTTCTATTTTGCCCATGACAGTAACTGATAAGCAATCTCCCTGTCTTTACCTCCACCCATTATCGTTTTTCACCCCTCATCCTCTTGAGGAGGGAGAGTGAGAGAGTGGCTGGCATCTGGCAGCCCTCCAAGGCCAACCCACCATACTTAGCTTGATTCTTAATTCTTTTAGCCTAGCTTATGTGCAGATTGCAGGTGGAAATTATTGACTATTTTGTGTTTGTACCATATTTTCTATAATGCACTCAGTTTTGGGGTGATACTTATGTCATGCATGTGGTATTTTGTGGGGTTAAGGAATAGTATGGAGTCACAGTACTTATACAGAAATAAGGAGAAATTAATATTATTAAAACTGTAGTGAAGTTGGATGAAAAATATGGCTTTCTGGAAAATTCAGCCCTTTTATATAAGAAAGAATTAATCTGAATCAGAGTATTCTATACAAAGGATAAACCTGACAAGGACTAATACTAAGAGAGACCTTGCAGTGATTGTGGACAGTAAATTGCAGGTGAACTCATTCAGTGCATCTCAGGGGAGAACAGTAAGTGGGATATTTTGCCTGCTTACACTAAAGCATGAAGTCATGCAGAAATGAATTGTTAATCTCTGCATAGCTCTTACAAGGTTGTGTCAGGAATTCTGCTCTCAATTCCAGGCATCTCAACACCTGAAATACATGAACAGCTCTGAGAGGTTTTCTAGGTAGATAGTTCAGAGAGAGAAGTACTAAAATGATTGCAAATCAGGCAGGATTGATTTCTGCGAGGGAAAGAAAGAGCAGTAGAAGAGATGATCACACCGCATATGTAAAGCAGCCACAATAGATATGACTTGATATTATATTTAAAGGGTGTAAATTCCATGAAATAAATACAATTATCAAGGAAATTAAAAAAGGATATTTGCAAGTGTGAAATTGAGCAGCATTTATATTGTGAAGAGCTATCTGAAACCTTGTCATGTATACTCAGTGAGGAGAAAATTTGTTGCTATTGGGGTGCAGCTTCATCACTTTAGGGGGCACATACCATGTTCATTCTTTTGCTTTTCTTGTAAAAAGGAACATTTTATTTTCCTTGGTTTATTCATTTTACACTTACTTAAGCAAAGCATTGTATTCTTTGCTTATTCTTTTATATTCTTTGATATTCTATTATATAAAAAATAGAGAAGCTAAACCTGTCAGGACAAGTGACTTGGCCTTTGGAATAACTCCAAATACAGTATTGTACATTATGTCTTTTGGTATTTGCAGTGTAATAAGCACTGTTAATCTCTGGATGAGGGCAGGATTCCTGTGGTTAGTAGAGACTTTCCACCAATATGCAAGTGCGCCTTCTAACTTTTCCTCATCTACCTCATGTGCATAAAATCAGAGAACCAGATAGCTAAAATTAATGTCTCCGAAGACCTGTATCCTTAATGAACAACGTTAAAATGAGAAATTCACAGAAAATCTTTCCAATAGAAATCCTAATACAGTTTCATCTCTGCATTGGTTTATAGCTTAAATTAAACTTCTTTTTGGTTTGATACTCATACTGTAGATCTTACTTTAAGTAACAGAGAACTTGAGTCCAGGAGAAAAAGATGGTCTTCACTGAGAGGATGGACTAAAAGCTCCTTGATTCCTCATGCAAGCATCTGCCTACTGTAATTTTTCTGTAGGAGTTCAAAAAAGTGTCTTTCATGAAGTACCATTGCAAAAGTTGAATGAGAGGTATCTATGGATACATTACACTGAAAGTAGGCCACTTTCAGTACATTCATCAGTGTGCATGCTATTCCTCTTGATAGCAGGTGAAACAATAATAAATAATGCACAAAGGAAGTTAATCTGTTTCAGGAGTATTTTAATAAATAAAATGTACAAAGCTATTCAGGCCTTGGGCTTCTTGCCAGAGCCTGATGTGAAATACCAAAAGCACACAAAACACCTCTGAATAATGTTGAGCTGCTTGTTCCAATTTCAAATTTTTATTTATTTTTTCTTCTCACACGCTGTGATTGGATTTCATAGAGTAATCACGCTAATAAAATAGTAACATTATATGAAGTGAGAAAGAGGAACATCTTTACCAAGGACAATTATTGTTGCATCAATTTCGAATTATTTCTCCTACACTCCTTTTATGTGTTTGGTATTGCAGAGCATAGCACAGAAAAGCAGCTGTTGCTTGTGTGAAGTGCTCACGTTGGAATGAACCGCGCACACAAAAAGGAAACCAAAGACACACACATTAATATCTGTAAAATCCTGTTCTGCTAGTCAAGGAGGACGTACTGAGAAGGGATGTTTCCCTTCACTTGCATGATGCTTGTTCAGGCCACTGCTTTCACCAGGCCTTTGTATTTCCTAGACAATTGGTCTCTTATGTCACTATAGGCATCTGGAGCCATTATTATCCCCTTTACTCATTTATTATCACCAGGGAAGGACAGATATTTGTGCAAAGACTATGAGAAATACATTTCTTTCATCTTCTATCCTCTAGTGAAGATTCACGCTCTCAACCTCATTGGCGAGGTAGAATATGTCACTGCTCACAGTTGAGGTAGATACTTTTTGTATAGGTACACACAAATAAGGGCATACATTTCATTGTTAGGGAGCTGATTGTTTTAAAAACCAAAGAAACATAAATCCCTGTGTTTTTCTGCTAATAATAAAATACATTTCATAGAATCAAAGCAAACAGTATCGCAGACTAGTAATAAGCATAAGCAAATAATAAACACAAGTTAACTGGCAACTGGTTTTAAACACCACAATATAATATTGTATGGCATAGACATCAGAACATTCTTATTCCATTTTCCATTTCAAACACATAGTTTTTCCATTCTCTTAAGTGATTCTTTTTTAAAAAGGGACTACGGATATGTCTGTCACAATTTCAGTGTTTCAATTTAGGCTATTAGAAACACAGTGGTTACATTTATTTAAATTTAGTGATTTACTAGACCAAAATTATCTTGGCTAGATAATAAATACTGTTAAGATAGAGAACTATTTATGAAGAATTGGGAAAATGCTATCACAAAAGCTAATTCCAGTAATTTAAAAAAAAAAAAAAAAGAAGTATGTCAGTAGCTGTAAAAGAACCCCAAAACTATATGATATCATGAAAAGTTCTGGAAAATGTTCTATTTTGCCAAATATATAAAGTTGTATTAATTATAGTCTCAGAATTATGACTCAATAATGATGATATTGTAAACATCACTGTCTGCATACATGCTTTTGCATACAAGGAAGGACTCATTATTGAGACTTGTGAAAGAATATATAGCAAAGGGATTTAATATATCCCTTTACTATATCCCCTGTACCTTGTATTTTTAACTGAAAGAGGCAGAATGGGGCTCTTTATGAATCTGAGAGATCTGCTGCTGCTGAACCTGAATTGTAGAAATATCACAGCATGATTAAATCAAATGTGGTTAAACGTGTCCAACAGCATTGCTTTCTTTACTTTATAAAAATGGCATGAAATGGGCACAGTCAATTCAGTACCTTCAAACAGTTGCTTCTGGAGATGCAACTATATATGCACACTTTATATAATTTTTTGTCCCCCACACTAGTGATTTAAAGGAATAGAAAAATGTTATTGTGCTCTTGGGGGGGGG